>CM067172.1:30234467-30254467 GCA_034093135.1 Erigeron breviscapus | reverse complement strand
TGATGAAAGAATATGTTGAACTCCACTTCATTCCAACAGATAATCAGTTAGTTGACTTGTTTACAAAGCCTTTGGATGAATCAAGGTTCAACTATCTCATTAGTAAGCTGGGTATGTTAAATATGTAAGATATAGTGAGATAAGTAATAACAAATCTGACCCCTTAAAATTATTCTCAAATTTTGAGGGTAAGTTGTGTCTGACCCAGACTACCTTCTCATACTTGGTGATTTTCCAAGAAAAAGAGGGTAAGCTGAGTCTGACCCAGATTTGTGGTTATTTTTGTTATTAAATATCTCAGTGCGTTTTATTATTTACATTATTTTATTTAGTTTACTTATTTATCCATTTTCTAATTGATTGGTGACTGACACGTGTTGTGGCAACGGCTTGTTACTGCAAAAGTACCTCCACTACTTGTTTATCTACCAATCAAATACTTTCTCTCTCCAATTCTCAAACGGTTATTTTTGAATAATATTTATTATAATAAAGTATATATACTCAATTTTAACCTAAACCCCCAAATCACTTTCATATCTATTCGATCAATCTCTCTCACTCTCTAAAATCTGTGTACTGTTCTATCAATTTCTAAAATCTTTTTCTTCTAACAATAATAATTAATTAAATGGCATCATCATCTGTTTCTCCTTCCTCTGCTAATAATTCTCAATCAGATTCTTCATCTGAATCTGATATCCTATACCCAGCTCCTGTAAGCGTAAATAAGCTTTCACCCTATGTGGTGGGAGATAAGGTTGTGGTTGTTCCTGCTGATCTTGATACAAGTAAAATCAAGATTGTCAGCCTCGTTTCTGCCAATGTTCATCCACCTGCGTGGGCTAAGGGGTATGGTAAAGTGGTGTCATTTTTATGGCATCATCCATTGGGAAAAATGTTGATTGAGCAACCATCTGTGGTATTCAAAGATCTCCTATGTGAATTTTGGGCAAGCTGTTATGTTGGACAGAACAAAGAAGGAGATCCTGCAATCTATGGCACCATCCTCAATGGTAAGAAAATGTTAGGTCGGAAATCGACCAAGTATAATTTGTTCAGAAATAGCTTGAAGTTCAGTGAAAACGTTTGTACAGAATTCTGAGCCGTCTCAGAATTACTTCACTGAAGCTTCACTTCAGTTCAGATCAAGATAAATCTGAAGCATTCATTCTGAAGTCAAAGACTGAAGTATGAAGAAGAGAATCATCTCAGAAGCGAGCAAAGAGTGATTCTACCAGATCGAAGACTGAAGCATCTCAGTGTAAAGTATTTACAACACTTTACACTGATTACGAGTAAGACTTTTTACTTTACATACCTTTACCCAGTTAATAGATTTATCTATTAATAAAAGGTACAAGGTAAAAGTATAGTTTTGGAACATAGTACTATAAGTCACATCAACTGACTTATATACTCTTCCTAGTACAAGCATGTAAGGAATTAGGTTTAATTCCTTAAATGCTCACAACCACTTTTATACGATCTTGTCCATGTCATCATGAACCTGGTCTATAAATATAAAGTCTTCTCACAACTTGCAAAATGCTTGAAACTTTAGCATTGAAACTTTAGCATTGAAACTTGTGAGATATACTCTAAGTAAAACTTACGAGTATTTCCAAGTTATTTAGATCACTTGTTTTTCGGGATTGTTTAGATACTTAGACTTGGGTGTTTATCTTTGTTCCGCAACAATCCTTGTATTTGTTTATATATCAATAAATCAAATACATTAGAAAGAAAACAACGTGTCTCAATGCTACATACTTGATTATACTTATATATATCTTTATATAGTTTCTGCCATTTAGTTCTTGTTATTTACTTTAAGTCAATTGTTTCTTGTTATCCATATCTGGATCGTAAACTTAACTTGTCCATCAAGATTAGTTGTACTTGCCAGTCGGGTTTAGTTAATCATCTATATTTGGGACTCACAATTGGTATCAGAGCAGCAAGGTTGAATTATATCAATTCTTTAACCTTTGATCTGCATAGATGGCTGACTTTCAACAAGAACGTCCTGACCCTAATAACACTACCCCTCTTACTCCACCCATCATCAACAACAATATACCATCACATAATGTACACGTACACTTTCCAAATAATCCTGTTCCCAAGTTTGATGGGAACAGTGAAAAGTTTCAAACATGGAAAGCATGCATGCTAAAGTATATTGCTGGTGTTGAAAGACATTTGCCCAATATCTTAAAAGAAGGACCCTTTGTCCCCATGAATGCTTCTACTGTTTTCAGAAATACCGATGGGACTCCTAGGCAGTCACCTAAGGAGAAGGATCATTGGTCTGAGGAAGATCATAGACTTGTAGACCTTGACACTAAGTTACAAAATATGATTTTATATGCAGTTCCTGAAACCCTTATGCCCACTCTTGTTTTACTTGAAAATTCCAAATTAATGTGGGAGGAACTAATGACACAGTTTGAAGGCACACATGAGACAATTGTCACAAGAAAAGTTGCTTTAAACAAAAGATATGAGTCTTTCTTTGCTGTCCCTGGGGAAACTTTAACTCAAACTTACATCAGATTTACAAATCTGGTAAATCAACTGAAAGCCCTGGGTGTAACCAAAGATAAAGAAATTCTGTTGGAAAAATTTTGTGACATTTTACCTTCTAAATGGGAAAATTTAATCTTGGTCTTGAGACAAGGCAAAACTTTGCACAGTCATACTCTTGCTTCCCTTTATGGAGCCTTCAGATATACTGAAGAGAACAAAGCTGAGAGAGCTTTGGCTGAGCAGGATGCCAAGAATCATGTTTCTACCAGTTCTGGTATGGTTCAGTATTCTGAACCACATAGTACTGCTCTACTATCTTCTGAGAGTGACATTTCTGACTCGATGAAGAAGATGGTTTCTGAAATGTTAAAAACTGGTGTCTCTGGTAATGTTACTCATGATTGTAATGAGGATGACAATGATGATCTGGTTGCCATGCTGGCTAAAACGTTCAATCGTTTTAAGGCCAAATCAAATCGATCTGGCAAACCTTTTTCTAAGCAAATCAAACAGAAATCTGAAAAGAAAAAGGTTGAAAACCCCATCAAACCAACTATTTTTGTGTCATCTGAAATAATGACTGAGATCCCCTTTGATCCTTCTGTTCCTTATAAACCAAAGAAATCTGATGACAGCTATAAGGCCAAATACAAGAAGTTAAAGGCACATATGGCTCTTCTGGCACAAGACAACTCAAGCAACAGTTGTATGATTGACAAAACTGAAAAATGGGAAGAATCTGATGAATCATCTGATGATGAAGAAGAAGTTAGGGACATGTGTTTCATGGCACAAGAAGATCTAGGTCATTTGGTCAAATCCGATGTTGAATCTGGTCGCTGGGTGGATATTGTAATGAAAAAGGTCAGTAATTTTGGCTTTGAAAAGAATGAGGAACACAAACTGGACCTTTTGGTTCTTTTAGAGGCTGAAGTCTCATTTGTTGAGACAGTGCGTTCAGAAAGCCTAAAAATGTTTGAAAATAATGCTTCTGAACTAAACGCCAGTCATGCCAGACTGAAAGAACTGAAAGATGTTCATTTGGCTCTAAAAAGTTATCAGTCTATGGTTGCAACTTTAGAATTGGAAAAGGAAGAATTAAAATCCATCCTTGAAAAAGAACAAGCAATTATTAAATCTTGGATGAAAGCACCAAGGCCAGATGCTGCAATTAAAAATACTTTTGCATCACAAAGAGCAGCATATGAGTCTGGTGATCTTCATTTGGCATCCATAATCACTGATTTAGATGCACTTCCAAAGGAAATAAAACCTGAAATCATTTTTCCTAAAGTTGGCAAGCAGAAAACTGTAACTAATAAAGCCCAGGAACAATCTGAGGGTAAGTCTGAAACAGCTCAGACAACTGGTTCAGAAAGGATGGCTAAATCCAAAAAGCCATCCCCTCAGACTTCATCTAAGGTTCCTAAAGACCTAAAGAAGAAGAAAAATTTCTCCCCTACTGAGCCTTCTACCTCAGATTCAGGTAAGGCTCAGGTGTCTAATGAAGAATCCATTTTGTTGAGGTTAGAGAGTCAATTGCAGTTTTTGGCTAGACAAGTGCAGAGTTGTAATGCACGTTTAAAAAATGTTGAAACTTCCTCTCTTCAACCTAAACAAAACACAAAACCTTTTTCTAAGCAAATCAAGCAGAAATCTGAAAAGAAAAAGGTTGAAAACCCCATCAAACCAACTATTTTTGTGTCATCTGAAATAATGACTGAGATCCCCTTTGATCCTTCTGTTCCTTATAAACCAAAGAAATCTGAGACTGCTAAGGTAGAGTCTAGTGAACCCATCCAAAGATGGGTTCCCAAAAAGAACTAATCTTTGTTTATGTGCAGGGAGACCAAAAACTGAAAAATGGGAAGAATCTGATGAATCATCTGATGATGAAGAAGAAGTTAGGGACATGTGTTTCATGGCACAAGAAGATCAAGGTCATTTGGTCAAATCCGATGTTGAATCTGGTCGCTGGGTGGATATTGTAATGAAAAAGGTCAGTAATTTTGGCTTTGAAAAGAATGAGGAACACAAACTGGCTGTGGCACAAGAGATTATCCCATCTGAACTTCAAAAATATTAATAAGTTGTCTAGAAAACAACTTGTAGATGGGATACCCTCTATGTCTTTCAATAAAGACAAGCCATGTCCAGGTTGTGAAATGGGTAAGTAGAAAAGAGCTTCATTCAAGACAAAACAAAGCTTTAGTATAACTGAACCTCTTCACTTGCTTCACATAGACCTTTTTGGACCAGTGAATGTTCAGACAAGAGCAGGAAAGAAATATATGGTTTCTGGACAGTGCTGCTGGCCGAACCATGACTGGTTATCAGACCCTGCTAGAGGAATATAGAGTGCAAGAGGGGCCCTCAATAGTTTTTGGAAATGATGGTAATGGAAAAACTGAGGGATATGGTGTGGTGAATAATGGTCAAGTCAAATTCACACATGTTGCTTATATGAATGGTTTGAAATATAACCTGATCAGTGTCAGTCAACTGTATGATGATGGCTTCAAGGTTTTATTTGATATTTCACAAGGCACCATATTCAACAGAGATGGAAAGGTGGTACTGATTGCACCAAGGAAGGGAAACATTTATGTCATTGATATGAATCCTTCTACCTCTGAACAATGTTTCTACTCAAAGGCAGATGAAGACACAAACTGGCTGTGGCACAAGAGATTATCCCATCTGAACTTCAAAAATATTAATAAGTTGTCTAGAAAACAACTTGTAGATGGGATACCCTCTATGTCTTTCAATAAAGACAGCCTATGAAGTACTCAGAAATAGAAAGCCTAATATTGGATATTTCCATGTATTTGGATGTCCAGTATACATTCTGAATGATTCCAGTCAGCTTGGAAAATTTGATGCAAAAGCTGATGAAGGATACTTCCTAGGATATTCATCAAATCGCAAGGCCTTTAGAGTCTTTAACAAGAGACTTGAAAAGGTTGATGAGTCAATTCATGTTACCTTTGATGAATCCAATTCTGCAATCTTTAAAAATTCCATTCCTGTACCACCCTCAGAAAGTCCAATAAGTTTTGGTGATTCTGATCCTATTGCTGAAACTGATCAGTCACCTGAACCTGCTTCTGAACATCTCCGTTCAGAACCAGTAATAAACAAGCCTAGCAACATTCCATTTTATCCTCCAGTCAGTTTCAAACTACCTCATGAACTGACTATTGGATCAGATGTACATGCTGCTTCTCCTCTGATATCAGGCTCCACTGAGCAACCTCAATCTGAAGAATTTCATGATGCAAGTCATGATCTGCAGGAAGAAGAAGAAGCTGAAGATGTATTTTCTGAAGCTCCTCCTGAAGTTACTCAGAGAAGTTCTTGCACTGATATCATTGTTCATCCTGGTCAATACTCTAAATGGACAAAAGCACATCCAATCGAGCAAATTATTGGAGAGTCCAGTAAAGGGGTTCAGACCAGAAGAGCCACAAGCGATCAATGCTTAAACGTCAGCTTCTTATCTCTAATTGAACCCAAGAAGATTGACGAGGCTATGCAAGACCCAAGCTGGGTTGATGCCATGCAAGATGAGCTCAACCAGTTTAAAAGAAACGATGTATGGGAACTCGTTCCTTGTCCCAGCAACCTGAAGAAGGAACCAATTGGGACAAGATGGGTCTTCAGAAACAAGATGGATGAAGATGGTCATATCATCAGAAACAAAGCAAGACTTGTTGCAAAAGGATATGCACAAGAAGAGGGAATAGATTTTGATGAAACTTTTGCACCAGTTGCTAGACTTGAAGCTATCAGAATATTCTTAGCTTTTGCAGCTCATCATCAGTTTAAAGTCTATCAAATGGATGTCAAAAGTGCATTCCTGAATGGAGAACTAGAAGAAGTCGTTTATGTGTATCAACCACCAGGATTCATCAATGAAGAAAAACCACATTGGGTGTACAGACTGAACAAAGCTTATATGCTGAATGAATCTGGTCTTCCCAAAAATTTCTGGGCTGAAGCTGTTGCAACTGCTTGCTACACTCAGAACAGATCTGTCTATGTCAAAAGACACAAGAAGACCTCCTATGAAGTACTCAGAAATAGAAAGCCTAATATTGGATATTTCCATGTATTTGGATGTCCAGTATACATTCTGAATGATTCCAGTCAGCTTGGAAAATTTGATGCAAAAGCTGATGAAGGATACTTCCTAGGATATTCATCAAATCGCAAGGCCTTTAGAGTCTTTAACAAGAGACTTGAAAAGGTTGATGAGTCAATTCATGTTACCTTTGATGAATCCAATTCTGCAATCTTTAAAAATTCCATTCCTGTACCACCCTCAGAAAGTCCAATAAGTTTTGGTGATTCTGATCCACATGGAAAACCAGTGGACCATACAAAATATCGTGGTATGGTTGGTTCACTGATGTATTTAACTGCAAGTAGACCAGACATAATGTTTGCAACATGCCTTTGTGCTAGATTTCAGTCTGATCCCAGAGAAGCACATGCAAATGCTGTTAAAAAGATCTTCAGATACCTTAAAGGTGTCCCCAGATGGGTCTTCAGAAACAAGATGGATGAAGATGGTCATATCATCAGAAACAAAGCAAGACTTGTTGCAAAAGGATATGCACAAGAAGAGGGAATAGATTTTGATGAAACTTTTGCACCAGTTGCTAGACTTGAAGCTATCAGAATATTCTTAGCTTTTGCAGCTCATCATCAGTTTAAAGTCTATCAAATGGATGTCAAAAGTGCATTCCTGAATGGAGAACTAGAAGAAGTCGTTTATGTGTATCAACCACCAGGATTCATCAATGAAGAAAAACCACATTGGGTGTACAGACTGAACAAAGCCTTATATGGCCTGAGACAAGCACCCAGAGCCTCGTATGATACTCTTACTAAACATCTTCTTAAAAATGGTTTTAAACGTGGTGCAATAGATAATACTTTGTTCATATTGCATGATAAAAGTGATATCCTTTTAGTACAAATTTATGTTGATGATATTGTGTTTGGTTCTACAAATGAGAAGATGTGTGAAAATTTTTCTAAAATCATGTCTTCTGAGTATGAAATGAGTATGATGGGTGAACTGACATATTTTCTGGGACTTCAAGTAAAACAAACTGAAGATGGTATTTTCATAAACCAAGAAAAATATGTCAGAGATTTATTAAAGAAATATCAATTTGATTCAGTCTCATCAAAAGATACTCCTATTTCTGCTCCATTAACTTTGGATTCTGATCCACATGGAAAACCAGTGGACCATACAAAATATCGTGGTATGGTTGGTTCACTGATGTATTTAACTGCAAGTAGACCAGACATAATGTTTGCAACATGCCTTTGTGCTAGATTTCAGTCTGATCCCAGAGAAGCACATGCAAATGCTGTTAAAAAGATCTTCAGATACCTTAAAGGTGTCCCCAGATGGGTCTTCAGAAACAAGATGGATGAAGATGGTCATATCATCAGAAACAAAGCAAGACTTGTTGCAAAAGGATATGCACAAGAAGAGGGAATAGATTTTGATGAAACTTTTGCACCAGTTGCTAGACTTGAAGCTATCAGAATATTCTTAGCTTTTGCAGCTCATCATCAGTTTAAAGTCTATCAAATGGATGTCAAAAGTGCATTCCTGAATGGAGAACTAGAAGAAGTCGTTTATGTGTATCAACCACCAGGATTCATCAATGAAGAAAAACCACATTGGGTGTACAGACTGAACAAAGCCTTATATGGCCTGAGACAAGCACCCAGAGCCTCGTATGATACTCTTACTAAACATCTTCTTAAAAATGTCTAAATCATCATCTTCTTCACAACACAAATCGCTCATCAATTTTGAATATACTCCATCGAATGTTGTGAAAACATCTGCCACATGGCCAAAGAATTTCACTCCTTCTCAAATCCGATTTAACATGAGCAATTTCTTGGCTCAATTAAATGTGAAATCCAAAACCCTAATGGGAAGAATTAATAATTTTTGGGAGCAATCCCCTTTCCATTATGCTCTGACCGCTAATCCTCAGGCATTGTATCATCGATACTTGCTTGAATTCTGGTATACTGCTGTGGTGAGCAAAGATGAACAATCCATCTCCTTCACTCTCAATGAGGGCACCAAGCAGTGTGTTATCACTCTTGAGGGGTTCAGAAATTCCCTTCATCTGAACTACCTCAAACCTTCCCAGGTATATGCTAAACGACTCAAAGGAGTCAATTTCAGGGAAGTTCTAGTCGCCACCGGTCATGGCGATATGGAGGATGCTGATGGTAATCTGAAGACCTCCGGACACATATTTATGTCTGGATTTGGCAATTGCTGGAGGTTCTTCTGGACCCAGATTGTGGAAAGTCTTGGTGGCAACCATGGAGGGTTGGACCAACTTTCATTACCCCAAGTTGAGATGGGGTATTATATTTGGAATGGGATACAAGCAGACTTTGCTGAGATTCTCTTTTCTCAGCTGATTACAAAACTAAAAGGAAAGAGAAGTCTGCATATTGCCTTTCCAAGATTTCTAAGCTTATGTTTCATGGATATTCTTGGTGAAACTTATAATCAAGCTGGACCTGAAGCTTCAGTACCTGAATACAGTAGAGATTTCTCAAAGGCATCCACTTCTGAAGATGAGCCTGAACTATCCACTGCTATGCTTCAGGTATTTAATAAAACTGTTTCAGCCACACTAGCTGGTTCAGAAAGGTCACTAAGTGGGCCACAAAAGAATGTGGGACCCGTTAGTCGACCTAAAGATAAGTTGCTGAACATCATTCGTGTTCCAGCTTCTGTATCTACTGTCCCTGGCAATGATACTACGGTTGAGCCGATCATTAAATCTGGTAACGATGCACCTGCTTCTGCAGATGTTGAACCAGAAACTGGTGCGGGTACTAGTGACCCAAACCAGGGCATATCTGACCTGAATGCAGTGGTGAATGCTTTCTGGGATGACGATGAGCTACCTTAGGGGAATCTCGATTCCCTTGCTGATTTTGAGTTTGACGAGGGATTATTGGAGGCGAATCAATCTGATTCTGAGCCAGCCACCATCCTCGCAAACGCCCCTCCTCCTCCCCCAGAAATCCAAATTCAACCAGACCAACAAGAACAAGATATTAATCCTTATGTTCCACCACCTCCATCTCATCAACATCCAATTTTTCCACCGGGCACTAATCCTGCCTATGTTACAGCCGGTACTTTTAATCCATCACTTCAATTTCTTCACCCCCAAATTCACAAAATCCCACCGCCTATCAATTATGATGCCCCAATGGAGACGGACTTGGATTCTGAAACAGAATCTGAGAGTCCAACTGATTTACAACTGAACAATGTTCTGAAAGGGCTTGGTAATCTACCATTTGTTGCTCCTGCTTCTGCACAACCTCCACCACCTTTAAATATAGAAGCACAGTTAGAAAAGACTCAAACCGAAGTCCAAAGCCTTATTCTGAGGGTGGAGGACTTAACCAAGTCTCTAACTGCCAATACTAGTTCTGTGGCTGAAATGAAAGGAGCTCAGATGTTTCTTGGAACTGAGTTAACCAAGGTTGCTGGAAACGAAGGACTAGTAGTTGGGAAGCTGAATGAGCTGGTGATGACTTGCAACAAGGTGAGCTCTGCAATCAGAGAAGCCTTCAAGCTAACAAAAAGAGATGTGCAAGCTTCGGTGGTTGCAAACTTGACATCTTGTGTTCAGTTGATGAAGCAAGAATTTATGGCTGTTGGAAGAGAAGTACATGAGTTGGTTAAGAAGCCAAGTATAAATGAGAAAGAACTTGGAGCTTCTATAAGTGTTGGTATTTTGGATAATCTGAAGTATGAGCTAACTCAGAATCTAGTTACTCAGATTTCTGAATCCGTTTCTGAGAAGGTTGGTGAGAAGGTTAGAGTAATGATTGCTGAACTAACCAAAGACACATATGACAAAGTGGACAAAGCTGTGAATGAAGTAAAAGATTCAGTGTCCAAACTTGAAGGTTCAGTTCAGAACCAGTCCAAACAGTTAGAAGAAATTCTAACTCATCTCAAGAAGGAAAATATTGTTGCTCCTCCTGTTCCCTCATTCACTGAAGAAGATAGAAAGCAGTTGAAAGAGATAAAAGATAAAGAGTCGCTGAATCTGAACTCCAATTTCAGATTAAGATCTCAGTTTGCTCAGCTTTCTAGAGGAATTTCTGAATGTTTACAACAACAAAGTTGGGAACCACTGAAAGGCATGCAAATGGCCATTGAAGAATTCGCTAAGTTGCCTTCAGAGGTCCCCAAAGGGGGAAAAGGTGTGCCTATTGGTCTGCTTGCAAGTACACAAGAAATCATTGAAGCAACCAAGAAGCAAACTGAGGTGCCATCTGGTAGTGCCTCAGTTCAGGGGGAAACTGAATCTGAATCTGGTAAGAAAGATAAGGGCAAGGCTCCATTAGAGCAAGAACCAACAAAGAAAAGTTCTAAGGGTTCTGGGATTATTGTTGGTGAGAATGTGGATGAGCATGGTTATCCCTTGCACGATCTTGATGCTGATAGTAAGAAATTGGAGGCCTTGCAGAAGCAGGTCTCAAATCAATTCATTATGTGGAGGGAAAACAAAGAAAGAGAAAGGGAACAACATCTGAAGATGGGGACCCTTGATCATATAGATGCTGCAGCTCTTGGTTTGTCACTAGAAAGATATTTGAAAATCAAAAATGATCCAAGAGTGCAGAAGTCTGTTGTTGATATGCTCGAGTATGAATGTGGGATGAATTACTCACCTCTGGAACAAAAGCTGGAAAGTCTAACCTTCAAGTTGTCTATTGAAGACTTGAAGAGAAATAGAGAAAAGGAAATGGAAATTAAAAGGAAGGAAATTCTGGCCGAAGTTCTGAAGGTTTTTTTTTTTTTTTTTTTTTTTTTTTTTTTTTTTTTTTTTTTTTTTTTTTTTTTTTTTTTTTTTTTTTTTTTTTTTTTTTTTTTTTTTTTTTTTTTTTTTTTTTTTTTTTTTTTTTTTTTTTTTTTTTTTTTTTTTTTTTTTTTTTTTTTTTTTTTTTTTTTTTTTTTTTTTTTTTTTTTTTTTTTTTTTTTTTTTTTTTTTTTTTTTTTTTTTTTTTTTTTTTTTTTTTTTTTTTTTTTTTTTTTTTTTTTTTTTTTTTTTTTTTTTTTTTTTTTTTTTTTTTTTTTTTTTTTTTTTTTTTTTTTTTTTTTTTTTTTTTTTTTTTTTTTTTTTTTTTTTTTTTTTTTTTTTTTTTTTTTTTTTTTTTTTTTTTTTTTTTTTTTTTTTTTTTTTTTTTTTTTTTTTTTTTTTTTTTTTTTTTTTTTTTTTTTTTTTTTTTTTTTTTTTTTTTTTTTTTTTTTTTTTTTTTTTTTTTTTTTTTTTTTTTTTTTTTTTTTTTTTTTTTTTTTTTTTTTTTTTTTTTTTTTTTTTTTTTTTTTTTTTTTTTTTTTTTTTTTTTTTTTTTTTTTTTTTTTTTTTTTTTTTTTTTTTTTTTTTTTTTTTTTTTTTTTTTTTTTTTTTTTTTTTTTTTTTTTTTTTTTTTTTTTTTTTTTTTTTTTTTTTTTTTTTTTTTTTTTTTTTTTTTTTTTTTTTTTTTTTTTTTTTTTTTTTTTTTTTTTTTTTTTTTTTTTTTTTTTTTTTTTTTTTTTTTTTTTTTTTTTTTTTTTTTTTTTTTTTTTTTTTTTTTTTTTTTTTTTTTTTTTTTTTTTTTTTTTTTTTTTTTTTTTTTTTTTTTTTTTTTTTTTTTTTTTTTTTTTTTTTTTTTTTTTTTTTTTTTTTTTTTTTTTTTTTTTTTTTTTTTTTTTTTTTTTTTTTTTTTTTTTTTTTTTTTTTTTTTTTTTTTTTTTTTTTTTTTTTTTTTTTTTTTTTTTTTTTTTTTTTTTTTTTTTTTTTTTTTTTTTTTTTTTTTTTTTTTTTTTTTTTTTTTTTTTTTTTTTTTTTTTTTTTTTTTTTTTTTTTTTTTTTTTTTTTTTTTTTTTTTTTTTTTTTTTTTTTTTTTTTTTTTTTTTTTTTTTTTTTTTTTTTTTTTTTTTTTTTTTTTTTTTTTTTTTTTTTTTTTTTTTTTTTTTTTTTTTTTTTTTTTTTTTTTTTTTTTTTTTTTTTTTTTTTTTTTTTTTTTTTTTTTTTTTTTTTTTTTTTTTTTTTTTTTTTTTTTTTTTTTTTTTTTTTTTTTTTTTTTTTTTTTTTTTTTTTTTTTTTTTTTTTTTTTTTTTTTTTTTTTTTTTTTTTTTTTTTTTTTTTTTTTTTTTTTTTTTTTTTTTTTTTTTTTTTTTTTTTTTTTTTTTTTTTTTTTTTTTTTTTTTTTTTTTTTTTTTTTTTTTTTTTTTTTTTTTTTTTTTTTTTTTTTTTTTTTTTTTTTTTTTTTTTTTTTTTTTTTTTTTTTTTTTTTTTTTTTTTTTTTTTTTTTTTTTTTTTTTTTTTTTTTTTTTTTTTTTTTTTTTTTTTTTTTTTTTTTTTTTTTTTTTTTTTTTTTTTTTTTTTTTTTTTTTTTTTTTTTTTTTTTTTTTTTTTTTTTTTTTTTTTTTTTTTTTTTTTTTTTTTTTTTTTTTTTTTTTTTTTTTTTTTTTTTTTTTTTTTTTTTTTTTTTTTTTTTTTTTTTTTTTTTTTTTTTTTTTTTTTTTTTTTTTTTTTTTTTTTTTTTTTTTTTTTTTTTTTTTTTTTTTTTTTTTTTTTTTTTTTTTTTTTTTTTTTTTTTTTTTTTTTTTTTTTTTTTTTTTTTTTTTTTTTTTTTTTTTTTTTTTTTTTTTTTTTTTTTTTTTTTTTTTTTTTTTTTTTTTTTTTTTTTTTTTTTTTTTTTTTTTTTTTTTTTTTTTTTTTTTTTTTTTTTTTTTTTTTTTTTTTTTTTTTTTTTTTTTTTTTTTTTTTTTTTTTTTTTTTTTTTTTTTTTTTTTTTTTTTTTTTTTTTTTTTTTTTTTTTTTTTTTTTTTTTTTTTTTTTTTTTTTTTTTTTTTTTTTTTTTTTTTTTTTTTTTTTTTTTTTTTTTTTTTTTTTTTTTTTTTTTTTTTTTTTTTTTTTTTTTTTTTTTTTTTTTTTTTTTTTTTTTTTTTTTTTTTTTTTTTTTTTTTTTTTTTTTTTTTTTTTTTTTTTTTTTTTTTTTTTTTTTTTTTTTTTTTTTTTTTTTTTTTTTTTTTTTTTTTTTTTTTTTTTTTTTTTTTTTTTTTTTTTTTTTTTTTTTTTTTTTTTTTTTTTTTTTTTTTTTTTTTTTTTTTTTTTTTTTTTTTTTTTTTTTTTTTTTTTTTTTTTTTTTTTTTTTTTTTTTTTTTTTTTTTTTTTTTTTTTTTTTTTTTTTTTTTTTTTTTTTTTTTTTTTTTTTTTTTTTTTTTTTTTTTTTTTTTTTTTTTTTTTTTTTTTTTTTTTTTTTTTTTTTTTTTTTTTTTTTTTTTTTTTTTTTTTTTTTTTTTTTTTTTTTTTTTTTTTTTTTTTTTTTTTTTTTTTTTTTTTTTTTTTTTTTTTTTTTTTTTTTTTTTTTTTTTTACAACTTAAACAAAAACTTGCATTTCAGACTTACAAGCATGTATAGATAGAAGTCTGAGATGCATGCACTATTTCAGAACAAATAGGGGGAATTTGTTAGGTCGGAAATCGACCAAGTATAATTTGTTCAGAAATAGCTTGAAGTTCAGTGAAAACGTTTGTACAGAATTCTGAGCCGTCTCAGAATTACTTCACTGAAGCTTCACTTCAGTTCAGATCAAGATAAATCTGAAGCATTCATTCTGAAGTCAAAGACTGAAGTATGAAGAAGAGAATCATCTCAGAAGCGAGCAAAGAGTGATTCTACCAGATCGAAGACTGAAGCATCTCAGTGTAAAGTATTTACAACACTTTACACTGATTACGAGGAAGACTTTTTACTTTACATACATTTACCCAGTTAATAGATTTATCTATTAATAAAAGGTACAAGGTAAAAGTATAGGTTTGGAACATAGTACTATAAGTCACATCAACTGACTTATATACTCTTCCTAGTACAAGCATCTAAGGAATTAGGTTTAATTCCTTAAATGCTCACAACCACTTTTATACGATCTTGTCCATGTCATCATGAACCTGGTCTATAAATATAAAGTCTTCTCACAACTTGCAAAATGCTTGAAACTTTAGCATTGCAACTTGTGAGATATACTCTAAGTAAAACTTACGAGTATTTCCAAGTTATTTAGATCACTTGTTTTTCGGGATTGTTTAGATACTTACACTTGGGTGTTTATCTTTGTTCCGCAACAATCCTTGTATTTGTTTATATATCAATAAATCAAATACATTAGAAAGAAAACAGCGTGTCTCAATGCTACATACTTGATTATACTTATATATATCTTTATATAGTTTCTGCCATTTAGTTCTTGCATTTACTTTAAGTCAATTGTTTCTTGTTATCCATATCTGGATCGTAAACTTAACTTGTCCATCAAGATTAGTTGTACTTGCCAGTCGTGTTTAGTTAATCATCTATATTTGGGACTCACAGAAAAAGATATACATCTCTCTTAAGAGGATTAGGTCTGCGTTTGAGCTGTCTTATATGCCTGATGATATTTATGAAAGTTTGTTGTCTCATGCTGAAGCCAAAAGTATTTTACAAGATGTTGGTTATAATGGTCCATTGGCTTCAGTTGTTAAAATGAAATATTTAACTGGAATCCGGAACTATCTTTTAAGCACAATTTCAAAATCTTTACAAGTTAAGGCAGGCAGCTTTGACCAACCTAATGCCTTAGAATTGCAAATTTTTCATGCAATGGTCACTATGACCAGAATAGATTTTGCTGCTGTTATTTTTAGGGACTTAGTTGGCCGAGTCAATAATAAGAGTCTTACCATACCATATGGTAGGATTCTTGCTCTAATTATTGAAGCAATATTAGACAGTGACTTCAGTCTGGCAACTGGTCAGACTGTGGAAGTCAAGACCATTAACAATAACATTTTCAATAGTCCTAAGGAAACTGCGCAGGGTCTGACCCCAGCAATGCAGACTTTCCTTAATTATTGCAGAACAAGAGAAAGGGAGGAAGGTGGCAGTGAGGAATCTGCCCCTTCTTCGACGCGATCTGAGTCTGACACTCAATCTGCCAATCAGGGGGACCAAGGTACACATGCTTCTGAACCCTCAAACTCCTCCAAATCTACTCATTCTTCTTCTCCTTCAAAAGAGGTTGAAGGGTTGGCCACATCATCAACCACCCTAGCCATACCCTCATCATTTCTTTCCAAATCCGCCTCTAAAAGACCCATTGTTGAGGACTTAGTACCGTACAATGTTAAAAAGAAAAGATCAAAAAGGAAGACTGTATCAGCTTCTAGGGTTAACAAATCAACAACAATAAGACTTAAAGTCCCCCAAGGTGCATTGGAAGCTAAGGAACGTTCCAAAGCCGACTCTGCCACCCAAGCTGATAAGCCGAAGTCACCACGCCCATCTGCACTCTCCCAAAAAAGTGTAGACGAGTTAAAGGGATCAACTGATACTACCCAACCCTCCAAACAGGGTGAAGGTATTGAAACAAAGACCTCCTCCCAAGGTCATATTGTGTCTCCACCTAAATCGCCATCATCACCCTCTAAAAAGGATGATGATATCATTAAAAGGACAACAATGGATTCATCCCAGATCCAAAATGAGTCAGAGTCTATGCATATCATTTCTGAGGATGTTCAGCCAAAGGAAAGAAGTATTGAACGCATTGGTGACACTGTTTCTCCTCCCCAAGATGATCAGACTCTTCCTTTCTTACACTCTGAGTCTGCACAGGCTGCCAATGCCCCTTCTATGTCACAAGGAGGGGTACAGGCCTTAAACATTCTCCCTCAGGATGCTTTGGTGCAACAACACACCATTGTTGAAGGGCAATCCTCTACCCTTAACATTACACCTGCAGGATCTGTGTCTGCATCTGTCCTTGGACAGAGGGATCCTATAGGTTACTTGGCCTTCTTTAAGGAGGTCATGTCAGCCCCATGTGTAGCAATGGGAAACATCAGTGGTCCTCACGATGCTGATGAGAATACAGTCACTATCTCCGAAAGCGACTCTTCATTCGATGATGTGCTTGCCCATCCATCCTCAAGGGATGCTCTAATGAAAGATGTCAGTAGAGGAATTGATCAACATCATGATCAACATATTCCCACTGAACCTCAGCTTGAAATTCAAGTCATTCCTTCTCAAGCTGATCAGCACATCATCATTTCTGACAGATCTGCTCATGAGACTCACTCTCATGAGAAAATTCACCAAAACTCCTTGCCTCCACCCCCTTCTATATGAGCCCAATGACCCTGATATTAAGGATTGCAGGTTGCTCTTTCCAGAGTCAGTGGCCTTTAGGCCAACTGCAAGTTCTTCCCAAGCTACCACTATCTCATTTTTCAGATGTGGTGGGTCAGCTCACTGAGTTCACTTCAACCTATAAGGTTGAGAGCTCAAAGCTGACTGAATGCTTGGAAAAGATCCAAAAGGATCAGGAACTGACGGAAAAGAAGGTAGAAAAGTTGTGTCAGGTTCAGACTGCACTAGAACAAAATGTTAAGAAGGCAGTTGACTTGATGCAGTAGAACCAACTCAAGCTGACAGAGTCTCTTGATGGTCTCACAAAAGCAATCAATGAAGAAAAGGAAAGAAATAAGAGCACTCTGGGTCAGTTTGAGAAAAATGCAAACAAGTTTACTAGAGATGTCACCATTGAGCTTAAATCTGCCAACAAGTCTCAAGCTGATTTCAAGAAAGAGTTGGTTGAAGTCTCAAAAGGAGTGAAATCAAACATTGGATCCCTCCATGCTGATTATGTTGATCTATTTAGAGCCTGCTGTGTGAACAACTTCAAAATTGACTTGCTCAATCACAAACTCAGTGGAATCTTTGCCACTCCAGTTAGCTCTTTCCCTGCTGATGATGACAAAAAGGGGGAGAAGAGTGCTCCTGAGGTTGAGCAAGAAGAACTTGAAAAAGAAAAATACAGAATTCAGGTTGAAAAAGAAGTTGCTGAGTATTTGAGGAAGTTAGAAGAAAGACAGAAGAAGGCTAGAGCTGAGAGGGAGGCCAATGATAGAAGACTGGTTGTATTTGGTTCTGGTAAGAAAGTGGTGGAAGGTGAGGAGGAAGCTGATTAAGAGATAAAAAGACCAGAGTCTGAGTCTGGTGAACAGAATGTTAAAATTGTGAATGAAGAGGCTGTTGAGAAAAGTGAAACAATTGAGGGGGAGACTGATGTGTTAATGGAAGATGCTGGAGAGATAAGGGTGGAAAATGTTGTGGAAGTTGGTGTTAAAGGAAAGTCTTCCCAAGCTGACCCTGCACAAGCTGTGGTATCTCAAGCTGACCCAACTCCCAAAGAAAAACTTACAGAATCTTCTTCCAGTGAAGACAACACTACTATGAATCAATTTATGTTGAAGAAAAGGCCTAATGAAGCTGGTTCAAGTGGTGTGAAAGTTCTTACTGACAAAGAAAGAGATTGGGAAGCTGCCAAGGAACAGGCTGAACTGTTTGGTGTATTAGTTGAGGTAACATACAACATGCTAAGGGAAGACAGGATTAAGGAAAATGAAAAGAGGACCCAATCTGACCTAGAGATTGCCAAGATTCTTCAAGAACAACTAAACAAAGAAACTGAAGAAGAAGAACTTGCAGTTGTTGGGTCAAAGAAGAAAGGAGGGAAAGGGAAGAAGAAAGTGGTTGTTCACTCAACACCACTACAAAAGAAGAAAGATGTGGCTGCAAGTACTGAATTCCATGATCAATGGGAAGCTCTAGAGAAGAGAAAAGTAAATGAAAAGATTCACTTCAGAAAATATCCATAGCAAATTATTAAATGTGAGTTGAAAAGAAAAAGAGGACAGTTCATCCCATGCATCATGATCACAAGAGTTGGATTTGATAAAAGTAATGAAACTTGTGATCTTGATAAGCTGATTGACTTGAGATACACTGAGTGGGTTGAACTTCATAATATCATCGCTGGTATTAGAAGTATTCATCAAGAGACAGTCTTGGATGCCATTGACAGAAAGTTCTCCATTATTGTAAAGTTTAAAATAGATATTACTGGGCTTCCAATACCATTGGCTTTTGATATAGAAAGTGAAGATGAGTCAGTTGAGCCACTCAAGAAGAAAAGAAGGAGACTTGGAAGAATTGATGCTCCTGAAGGTGATCATACAGATTCCCCAAGAATTTGAATCCTTCATAGTTGCTTGATTTGTTGTCTCCTGAAGCTCTTGACAAAATTCGGAATCATCTTGATCTGTCCCTGCCTGCTAGTGTTGAAAATGCAAGGAGTGGATTGTTTATCTCTGAACCAGAACATGGAATGTACTTTGTGAATGCTAGAGGCCAATTGGTGTTTCAAAGGACTGGTGAGCTAAAGAAGGTACCACATATGCACCTATTTACCTTGTACAGATTCTGTGTTAATTTTAGTGATCAAGGTAATGGGTATGAGCATGTAACAATCATGAAATTTAACTTCGGTTGACTTGTTAATTTTGTACATACTTGATTGATTAATATTAATTAATTAATATGTGATCGGGTTTAGTTGTGAATTAATCGTGTTCAAGGTGTATATATATATGATTAATGATCGTTTTGATTAAATTATGTTCGTGTGATAGTCGAGGTTATGTGGTCGAGGTCGATTGATCGTTTTGTTTAAATGTCGATATTAGGCGAATTGTAAGTAATATTATAGGGGTGGACTATCCATGGGTATGAACCTTGACCCATGACCCATCATGTTGACCCAACCCTATCCATGTAACACCCCAACTAAGGCGGAATGTTGAGATGTACAGAAAGTCGAGTATTCAAAACAAAGGATAATAGATAACATTCACCATAGCTTTATTGGATAAAACTAATTTTACAATGCACAAGCATGTGAACCAATTCCCAAGTACAATACGTCTACTATACTTGGATATTGAGTCCACGAAACAAATAACAAATACATGAGATGATATACTACAATGATCAGGGCGGATTCCATTGCCCGTCACAAGGTTTGATCTTTGACTCCAATGTGCAATGCAAACAATCATGATGCATATAATTCCTCAAAGCTTACGCTAATTCCTGAAAAAGCATGAAGAAAAAGTGTCAACTACGAAAACGTAGTTGGTGAGTGCATAGGTTTGCAAGTAAACCTCGTTACATATCCATTTCAAAATAGTTGAGAAATCCATGGTAAATTATAAAGTTTTCATTTGTCACATTTATCGTGAGAGAAAAATATATCAATCGATTGATCATTCATCATACCAAAACCATTCGGTCACCAATGTTTCAATATCGCCAATTTCAACAACTTTCAAGATTCCATATAAGGTCCAATACCCAAACCGTATGTTCAATCCATAATATCCAACCATAAATAATATCAATACCACTTGGTCAATGGTAAGACTACCATGACGTAATTCGATGAGATTGTTCTTGAGCCACTACTAAGACCGGTTATGTCCTAATAATCAATCATATAT
>CM067172.1:30222943-30233467 GCA_034093135.1 Erigeron breviscapus | reverse complement strand
ACGTGAATATTCATCCACAATCTGATACGGATTCGTATACGTGGTGGCGCTAGGATTCTAGCGTGAGAAAGTCTTGTGTTCGGCCAACCGAAATCACAAAAAAAACAAACGATGGTTTGCTAAGAAATTCTTATTCATAAAACTTAATCACCCATCCAAGCATTACAATTGTTTAAATAGGAAAATAGAAACAACTAGAAAATAGATAAACAAGGAAACTGATAACCACTAAAATTCAAATAAAAGATAAACATGCAATTCAAAAGAATCTGATGGATGAGGCTTAAGAGGTAGCGGCCGAACACAAGACTTTAGCCACTGTTCACCGGGCTGGGCTTTGCAATAACACATCTGGGCTGTTCTTCCAATGGGCCTCGATCCGTATCATCCTCCCCCTCTAAAAAAGGACTCGACCCCGAGTCATCTTCATCGCTGGGAACATATGGGGCTAAGTCAGCTACGTTAAAGGTGGCAGAGACCTTATAATGACCTGGGAGATCAATCTTGTAGGCATTATCGTTGATCCGACGCAGAACACGAAAAGGACCATCCGCCCTTGGGTGAAGCTTCCCGAACCGTCCTTGGGGAAAACGATCACGTCGCAAATAAATCCAAACAAGATCACCTTCGTTGAAAACCACATGTCGCCTGTGTTTATTAACCCGAGTCTGATATTGTAGATTATGTTTCACAATTTGCTCTCGAACTTGTTCATGCAAACGCTTAATTTGCTCAGCTTGTTCGACCCCTTCGGCACTAAAATGCTCAAGCTCTGGAAATGGTGCCAAATCCAATGGTGTAAAAGGGTTCCTGCCATACACAACAAAAAATGGACTACGCCCCGTCGAGCTATGATTGGACCTGTTATAAGCAAACTCCGCCTGGGGCAAAACAAGATCCCACTTCTTTGGGTTATCACCGACAAGGCTCCGTAGTAAATTTCCCAAACTCCGGTTGGTCACCTCAGTTTGACCGTCCGTCTGTGGATGGTGGGAACTACTAAATTGTAACTTTGCACCCAAACGTTTCCACAACGTACGCCAAAAATGGCTAATGAATTTGACATCGCGATCTGAAGTAATTGTTTTTGGGACCCCATGCAAACGTACTATTTCAGAAAAATAAAGTCGTGCCACTTGGGAAGCATCAAACGTCTTGACACACGGAATAAAATGAGCCATTTTAGAAAAACGGTCTACCACCACCATTATCGAATCCTTCTTACGTTGTGTCAAGGGTAGTCCCACTACGAAATCAATACTAACGTCCTCCCAAGGCCCAGCAGGAACTGGCAGTGGCGTGTATAAGCCTTGGTTTGTATGGTGGGTTTTGGCGATGTGGCAAACCTGACAACGCTTCAACACTTTAGAAACATCCCGTTCAATCTTTGGCCAATAAAAACGATCTTGGACCAACGAGACGGTCTTATCTCTCCCAAAATGTCCTGATAAGGCTCCTTGGTGACACTCAAGGATGATCGCCTCACGATAGGATGAAACTGGGACACATAAACGGTGGCCTTTGTAAAGCAGCCCATTTTTTTGCACAAAACAATAATATGGCGCACCTGTACTTTGTTTCCAAATAGCATGAAAGTCCGGGTCATCTTGGTATAAAGAAGAAAAGGACTCAAACCCAGTTACCTCAAAAGTGACGGATGTGAGCAAGGCTGGACGACGACTCAAGGCGTCGGCAACCGAGTTAGCGGAACCTGCTTTATGGAGTATAACAAAGGAAAAATCTTGAAGAGTTTCGACCCACTTAGCGTGCCTCGGATTTAATTTCGCTTGGCCTTGGATAAACTTGAGCGCTTGATGGTCCGAATATAATATAAATTCACTGGGCAGGAGGTAGTGTCGCCAATACTCAAGGCTCCGAATGATAGCATAAAATTCCTTGTCGTATGTGCTATAGCGTTGTCGTGTGTCGCTCAATTTTTCACTAAAAAAAGCAATAGGTCGGTGTTCTTGACTTAAAACACCACCGATGCCCACACCCAAAGCGTCACACTCCACTTGGAAAACATGCTCAAAACTTGGTAAAGCCAGAACCGGTGCGTTGGTGACGGCTATTTTGAGTGTGTCAAACGCATGTTGAGCAGCAGGAGACCAAGAAAATTTACTACTCTTCAAACATTCCGTAATAGGAGAGACTATAGTGCTAAAGTTGCGAATGAAACGGCGGTAAAAAGAGGCGAGGACATGAAAACTTCGAACCTCATGAAGGGATTGTGGAGATGGCCATGTAGTAATTGCTGACACTTTTGATTCATCCATGCGTATGCCCTCTGCAAAGGTTAAATAACCCAAAAAAATAGTTTCAGTGGCACAAAATTGACATTTTTTTGCATTGGCATATAGCTTTTGTTCCCTTAAGATCATGAAGACGTTCCGAAGGTGGTCTAAATGGGCAACAATATTGGGGCTAAAAACCAAGATATCATCGAAATAGACGACAACACATCGACCGATATGCGGTTTAAAAATGTGATTCATCAACCGCATAAATGTACTAGGCGCGTTGGATAATCCAAACGGCATGACCATCCACTCATATAATCCATCTCTTGTTTTAAAAGCCGTTTTCCACTCATCGCCGGGTCGCATGCGTATCTGATGGTACCCACTCCGTAAATCAATTTTGGAAAAGACCTTTGCGCCAGATAAGTGATCGAGTAAATCATCAAAGCGCGGGATAGGAAAGCGGTACTTGATAGTGATTTTGTTTACCGCGCGGCTGTCAATGCACATCCTAAAAGTGCCATTTGGTTTGGGCACGAGTAATGCTGGAACTGCACATGGACTCATACTCTCCCGAATGAGACCCTTTTCCAAAAGTTCGGTTACCTGACGATTCAACTCAGCAAATTCCTTTGGGTTCATGCGATAAGCCGGCTTGTTGGGAATGCTTGCACCCGGAAAAAAATCTATACAATGTTGAATATCACGTACCACTGGAAGACCTGCTGGAATATCAGTTGGGAACACATCTTGAAACTCGGCTAAAAGGGGTTGCACCTCTTGTGGAACGATCGATATTTCGGGGTTTTCTTCAACAAGCACTAACCCAAAAATAAATGGGTCGTGGAGGGTCTGAGTAAGGGCTGTAAATTCAGATTTGGTAACTAGCATGGATGTGGACCCCTCCTGTCTTGGATCCAAAGGTGCCAAAGTAATATTAAGTCCATCTTTTTTGAAAGTGTAAGTATTCCGGAAGCCATCGTGTTTAACCCGACGAACATAGAGCCATGGGCGTCCTAACAAAAGGTGACATGCATCCATTGGGATAACCTCACACCACAACTCGTCTGCATATTTATTACCAATAGAAAATGGAACCAAACACCGATGGGTAACTTTAAGAAGGTTACCTTTTTTTAACCATGTAAGTTGGTACGGTGCGGGGTGATCTTGAACCGGCAATTTAAGCTTCTCGACCATGGAGTTAGAAACAATATTCTCGCAACTACCTCCATCAATGACAAGTGTACAAACCTTTCCTTTTGCCGTGCATTTGGTACGAAAAATATTGTTGCGAAGCCACGAGGTGTCATCACTTGTATCTGAACTAGCGGTGTTTAAAACTCGTTGAACAACAAGAGCTTACCACGATCTGGAAGAAGGACCTCTGACGGTGTATCTTGGTCATCGTCTGGTTCGGTATCATATGTGGGTGCTATATCTTCAATTAAAGTAAGTACCTGTTTATTTGGGCAATCCCTTTTTAAGTGTCCAATACCTTGACACTTGAAACAACGAAGAGCACTACTACCGGAGCCTGAAGGAATAACCGGTGGTGAAGAGGATTCGACTTTAAGAGGGTCGACCCGAGGATGAGAAGTGGTTGCTGGTACACGGTAAGAACTAAACCGAGGAGTTGGTTTTGGTTTTGTTAGTAACTGTTTCTCCACCCGTTTAGCCAACTTACAAACATCAGAAAAGGACCAATACTGTTGCAACATGACAACATCAGCAATGTCCGACCGTAGTGCCCCCAAAAAACGGGCAATAATCTGTTCTTCATCCTCTTCAACCCCACATCCCATGCGCAATTGTTCAAACTTAAAAATAAACTCCTCCACCGAAATGGAAGTCTGTCTTAAATTATGGTACTCCATAAAAGAATCTTGCTTATGATTTACTGGTAAAAACTTAGAACGCATCAAGCGTTTCATCTTGTCCCATGTTTCAACCTTATGTTTACCCTCCCGATATCGTTGTTTTTGAACATGCTCCCACCATAAAGAGGCATACTTACGTAAACGAATAGCAACTAGTTTTACCTTTAGATTTTCTGGAACCTCTCGAAGATCAAAGATTCGTTCGACTGTTTGTAGCCAGTCGATAAAGTCATCTGGTTGCATGTTTCCTCCGAACTCTGGAATTTCAGTGCGAAGACCCAAAGCTCGGATCGGATCAATAGGATGTTGTGGTGGTGGTGCTTCTGGACGATGCTCCCGGCGAGCAAAAACATTATGGAATCTGTCATCGTCGTTGTAATCATCCCAGATGACGGACTCAGTGGCTGAAGGGTCATACCGGTCATTTGGAATGCCCCGGTCATACCCTTGATTCTGATCGAATTCGAGGTCACGAATCCGTTGTTGTAGACGTTCAATCTCGGCGTCACGAGGATCACGTTGTTCAGGGCCGCTGCCTCCGGCGGCGAATCTGCGGGGTTGCTGACGACGATCTCTCCATTCTGACATCCTGAAGACCTGAAGCTGCTGATACCACTTGATACGGATTCGTATACGTGGTGGCGCTAGGATTCTAGCGTGAGAAAGTCTTGTGTTCGGCCAACCGAAATCACAAAAAAAACAAACGATGGTTTGCTAAGAAATTCTTATTCATAAAACTTAATCACCCATCCAAGCATTACAATTGTTTAAATAGGAAAATAGAAACAACTAGAAAATAGATAAACAAGGAAACTGATAACCACTAAAATTCAAATAAAAGATAAACATGCAATTAAAAAGAATCTGATGGATGAGGCTTAAGAGGTAGCGGCCGAACACAAGACTTTAGCCACTGTTCACCGGGCTGGGCTTTGCAATAACACATCTGGGCTGTTCTTCCCATGGGCCTCGATCCGTATCACAATCACTAAAGTGTATCTGCTACCCTTTAGACTTTGGACATTTACAGGACCAAAAAGGTACATATGAAGAAGATGAAGGCAGCTAGAGATAGAATTGGCCTACTTAGTTTTGAAGGTAGCTCTATGGCTTTTACCTTTTTCACAAGCACCACAGAGTCTATCCTTTTCAAAAGAGAGATGAGGAAGGCCACGAACAAGGTTCTTTTTGGCCAGAGAGTTGATAGTTTTGAAATTCACATGCGACATACACTTGTGCCATAACCAATTGAGTTCAGCAACTGACTTAGCAAAGAAACAAGTCTCACTATCAGTTTTGATAGGAGTGAAGTCCACCAGATATACATCTCGTTTTCTTGGAGCGACCAAGACGACTTCCTTGTTTACATTGACAACAGTGCCTTGATGCTTATCAAGAATCACTTTATAGTCAGCATGTTAGGACCAGTTCACCTGGAACTGGCCAGTCACCAGTTCACACTTGCCAGTCACCAGTTGCATATGGAGACTAGTGAAACTGGTGACCAAGAAGATTTGTCGAGAAATATATTGAAGTCCAGTTGCACCGTATAGTTAACGCAACTGAAGACTTCCTCCAGTTGAGAACTGACCAAGTTGAAGTCGAAGACAACAAATGGAAGATAGAGAATGGCAATGGCAGCGAAGCCCAGTTGACATTCTAGTCAGTTACAAACTGGAGTCCATCAGTGGAAAGCCCTTACAAAGCTTTACACTGATTATGAGGAATTGACTTGTATACTTTATGTACCTTTACCCGGATAATAAGCCTTATCTTATTATTTAAGTACTAAAAGGTACATAAAGGTGGTTATGTAAAGTCACTTTAACATACGACTTTACACTGCCTTTTAAGGAATTAAATGTTATTCCTTAAATGTTCCCAACCACATTTGTACGGCTAAAGTTAACATCTCAATGTTAACTTTGCCTATAAATACAAGTCATTGCACAACCAAGAATAATAAGTGACTTCACATAGTTGAAAAACTTCACACTTTGCAAACCTGCAATATTCTTGGTGAACTTGTGCAATCTTCTCTCAATCGCTAAAAGGAACATTTCACAACTTTAAGTGTTTCGATTGTCTTGAGAAATTCCGAGTGTAGATCAATTGTATTTCATAGGTTGTTTGGATATTTACATCCGTGTATTATCTTGGTTCCGCATCAACCTTGTAATTTGTTTAATATCAATAAATAAATTACACATTGAAAATTACATATTGTCTCATCAAGTTATCTTACAAGTTATTTGTATTATTGCATTGTTCTTTACTTATTGTCCTTTATATAAGAAATCTATCTAGAACTTGGTATATACACACTGCAACTGGTCGTCTCCAGTTCAGTGCATATATTGCAAAGTAACTCCGCCATCGACATAGAGGTGTCTTCAGTAGTACCATCTAACGAGTTGGGACTTACAAGTGGTATCAGAGCAGAAGGCTAATAAACTTGCCTAGATCTGCTTAGATGAACACTACTGAAGGTGGAGATGGTTCTGGTACAGGTGAAAACCCATCGAATAATAATGCCCAACCTTTTCAAAATGTTAACACCAATCCTCCTCCTCCCTACTGCCCCAAACCATGTCCATGTACACTACTCTAACACTCCTGTTCCAAAATTTGATGGAAACAGTGAGACATTCGGTACATGGAAGCTAGAATGCTTTTGCATTTTGGTGGGATTGAAAGGTATATGTTGAAAATCCTTAAGGATGGACCATATATACCTATGTCCCTTGGGGTCAGTCCTCTTCTTGATCCAACTGGAAGAAAAGGTTCTTGGGAAAAGCCAGAAGACCATTGGTCTGATGAGGATCGCAGACTGGTGGACTTGGACACCAGACTGAAAAACATGATCCTTGGGGCTGTCCCTGAAGATCTAATTCCAACACTTGTGTTGTTTCCCAGTGCCAAGTCTATGTGGGATGAATTAGTGATTCAATTTGAAGGAGGTGATGACACTATTGTCACCAGAAAAGTTGCTTTGAACAAGAAGTATGAATCCTTCTTTGCCTTGCCCAATGAAGTCTAACTGGTACATACACCAGATTTTCTAGCCTCATCAATCAGTTGAGAGGTTTGGGTGTAGAGAAGGATAAGGATATTCTTCTTGAGAAGTTTTGTGATATTCTTCCTTCCAAATGGGAAAACATGGTTCTTGTCTTGAGACAAGGTAAAACCTTGCATACTCACACTCTTGCATCGCTCTATGGAGCCTTCAGATTCACTGAAGATAATAATGCAGCAAGACTTGTGGCTGAGCAAGATGCCATGAACCATGCCCAGAGTCCCAAGGTTGCTAGTATAACTGAGCGACCTTGTGCTGCTTTAATGTCTGCAGAGAGTGTCCAGGTACACTCGATGAAGGAGATGTTAAACAGTTTCTTGAACTCTGGACTGACCACTGAAAACAGTGATGGTTGTAATGAAACTGACGATGATGATTTGGTCGCCATGATTGCTAAAACCTTTAATAGGTTTAAGCATAAATCCAAAAGATTTAATGGCCCCAACAATGGTTCCAGCTCCAGCTCTCTGGATAAGACCAATCTTACATGCTATAAGTGTGGCAAGAAAGGTCATTTTATGAAGGAATGCAGATCTAGTCAGTTGAACAACCAAACTGGCCCCTCTGTCCCTAATTTCAATCGGCCTGATGATAGCTACAAAGCTAAATACAAGAAGCTTAAGGCCCAGATTGCCCTCCTGTCCATGCAAAAGGAATAGGATCAGTGCTTAATGGCACAAACTGAGGGAAAATGGGAGTACTCTGATGACTCATCTGATGATGAAGAAGAGGAAAGGGACATGTGTTTCATGGCCTTGGAAGATCAACAACAGCAGCATGTGGTGAAAGAAGATGTCATCTCTGGAAGATGGGTGGACATCATACTGAAGAAGGAATGTGACTATGATAACCAGGTTGACCCTGAACTAAAACTGGACCTGGCTGAATCATTAAATGGTGATTTGGCATTTGTGGAAACTGTGAGAGCTGATAGTGAAAGATATCTTGACACTATCTTAATTGAACTGAACAATGTTAAACCACAACTAAATGATTTGCAAAGTGTCCAGTTGGCTCTCAAGGAATCAGTTTTAAAGATTGAGGTTTTAGAACTTGATAATCAAAAATTATTTTCTGACTTTGAAAAAGCACAAAAGATTATCAAGTCATGGGTAAAAGCATCTGGCAAAAACTATGATGCATTTTCAAGAACTATCGATGCCCAGAAAAATGCATGGAAATCTGAAGATCTGGTGATGGCAGCTCTTATACCAGATCTTCATGCATTGCCTCCAGCTCTCAAGGTTGAAACACCTTATGATCAACCTGAAGCTGTTGAAATTGAAACCTTTGAGACCACCCCCATTGAGGTTAAAACTGGAGCCAAACAGGCTAAAGCTCCAGTCAAAAAGGCCACTGGTAACAAGCCTTTACCTCAAAAGTCTAAGGTGCCCAAGACCCGACAGACTAAAGCACCAGTTGAACCTAGGTCCAAGGTTCAATTGCCTGATCAAAATAATATTTTGGTTAATCTGAAAAGTCAACTCCAACTTTTGTCTCGGCAGGTTCAGAGTTGTACTGACCGAATTAACAATCTGGAAGGAGGTTTATCACCTCCAGTTTTCAAACAAAATATTAAACAACTCCCTTCTATACCTAAACAAAAGAATGTTCCATCTGGAACAAAATCTGGTAAAAATAAAGGGAGCAAGTATCAAGTACCAATAGTTTTTACTCCTGCACCTGGAGCTGGTGATAAAGGTCCAGATGCAGCCTCCAGTTCAACACCTCAACAATCAACTGTGGCTTCTGTAGAGAAGTCCAGTGGACCCATCAAGAAAAGATGGGTTCACAAAAAGAACTAATGATTTTGTGTGTGTGTAGGGCGATCGAAAGAAGAATATCTAGTATCTGGACAGCACTGCTGGCCGGACTATGACCGGATGTAAGCCCCTACTGGAAGAGTTCACTGTCCAAGATGGACCGACAGTGACTTTTGGTAATGATCAATATGGAAAGACTGAAGGATATGGTGTGCTCAATAATGGACAAGTTGAATTCAAAAGAGTTGCATTTGTGAATGGTTTGAAATACAACTTGATCAGTGTAAGCCAACTTTGCGATGATGGCTTCAGAGTATTGTTCGATATTGCACAAGTTCACCATATTTAACAAGGATTGGAAAGTGGTGATGATTGCACCAAGAAAAGGAAATGTGTACATCATGGATATGGAGCCAGCTCCAAAAGAGCAATGTTTCTATACCAAAGCTGATGAGGACACCAACTGGCTATGGCATAAAAGGTTATCCCACCTAAACTTCAAAAACATTAACAAGTTGTCTCGCAATCAACTGGTTGATAGGATACCTCAAATTTCCTTCAATAAGGAAAAGCCATGTCCAGGGTGTGAGATGGGTAAGCAGAAAAGAGCCAGTTTTAAAACTAGGCAAAATTTTAGCATCACTGAACCTCTTCACATGCTACATATGGATCTTTTTGGTCTAGTGAATGTTCAAACTAGAGCTGGAAAGAAGTACACTCTAGTTGTGGTTGATGAATTCACCAGATATTGCTGGGTGGTATTCATCAGATCCAAAAGTGATGCATCTGCTGAAATCATCTCTCTTATCAAACGAATTGAGCTCAAATATACTCGAAAAGTTTGTCAGTTGCGAAGTGATAATGGTACTGAATTCCAAAACAAAGTACTTGAAACATTTTGCAATGACACTGGCATCTCTCAAAACTTCTCATCAGTTCACTCTCTAGAGCAAAATGGAGTTGTTGAAAGAAAGAATCGTACACTGATAGAAGCGCCAGAAGTATGCTATCTGAATCTGGTCTTCCCACCAGTTTTTGGGCTGAGGCAGTTGCAACTGCTTGTCCCACCCAAAACCGGTCAGTCTACATCAAGAGACATAAGAAGACTGCCTACGAAGTACTTAGGAATCGAAAACCAAATATTGTATATTTCCATGTATTTGGTTGTCCAGTTTACATACTGAACGATTCCAGTCAGCTTGGAAAGTTTGATGCAAAAGCTGATGAAGGAGTATTTTTAGGCTATTCAGATATTCGAAAGGCCTTTAGAGTTTATAATTATAGACTCCAAAAGGTTCATGAGACAATTCATGTCACATTCGACGAATCAACTGAAGCAATCAACAAGAGACAAGCCTTGATATTTCTCCAGTCATTCCAATCAATTTTGGTGAAACTGACCAAGTTCATCGGTCAGTTGTTTCACCAGAAGATGTTTCCAGTTACAACAAATTGGAACCAGTTAAGAAGAAGAAGAGCACCAGTGACACATCATTTTATCCTTCCATCAATTTTAACTTGCCACAAGAATTGGTGATTGGATCTGATGTTCGTGCCACTCCAAT
>CM067172.1:30200124-30221943 GCA_034093135.1 Erigeron breviscapus | reverse complement strand
TAACCTCCAGATGCATCAATTTCACTTTCACCACCACTAGAAAATGCGCCTACTGATACATCCTTACCAATATATTCCGCTCCCTTACCAACTGGGCAATTCTCACTTGCTCGAGAAATGCCCCCACCACCGTCGCCGTTGTTCACACCTGAGCATTCTCAGCATGAACAACACATTGTTTTTCCAGTCCTTTCTTCAACCACCACTCCAATAATTTCTTCAACTGCTGGCCTGACAACTGGGAGACTTCCATCAGTTTGCCTCCTCCAGTTGCTCCAGTAGTAACTGCTCGTGGTCCAGTGACACCTTCTCCTTTGTCACTGGACAGTCAAGTTGTCTCGATACAATCCGATCTCCAAAACCTTCTAACCAGGGTGGAGGAGATTCAGAAGATACTTGATAAAAACACCAAGTCTTTCTCCAGATACCACAAGGACTCTTTGACAAATATCAAGGTGGTTGATCTGGGGATAAACAAGTTTTCATCAAATGAAGACTTGGTGTTCAATAAATTGAATGAGTTGGTCACTGGCTGTAACAATCTGGCTGGTACATTAAAGGAAGCCTTTGACCTAACTCACTCCAAGGTCACAGTTCCATTTCAAATCTACTTGGCAACACTGTTCGAACTTCCGAAGTAGATCTGAAGGAAATTGAGAGGCAGGTCAAGGAATTAGTTTAACGACCTGGCCTAGATGTAACTGGCCTTGGAGAGCAATTGGTATCTTCAGTTGGTCAGAAGATAGAGGATACGTTGGGTGCTAGAGAAGAACGTTTGATTGAAAGGGTGATGTCTGAGATCACCAAGCTGGCCACTCCTCAGGTTGATCTGGCCCCACTTACCAGTGAGATCAACCAGTTGAGAGGCAGCATAGAGAATTTGAACACCCAAGTATCTCTCCATGCTGAATCATTGAACAAACTGACAACTGAAGTCGAGAATCTGAAGAAGAAGGATGAGGAAGTGAAGGAAAGGGTTGTCTCTGGGTTGGATGAAGATTCAAAGGTTTTGAATGAATTGAAAACTGGTCAAGACCAAGTGATTGCCAATGTCTTGACCCAGTCCAAAGAGACAAACCATTTGTGGAGGTCCTTCCGAATGATGTGTGGAATATTCAAAGAGTGCAAGAACTTACAATCGTGGCAGCCTCTTGACCGGTTGCCATCTCACCCCTCTGAATGGGAAGGAATTAGGGCAGGTCTAGAAGCTGCCAAGGGGGAAAGATCTCAAGTCCTTGCACCAGTTGCACCTGGAAGGACTCCAACTGGAAGAGAACTAGTTTTGGCTACCAGTACTGAAGCTCGTGAGCAAAGTGTGGGTGGATCTGGTGGAGATGGAGATAGGGGGAATGTGTTGGATAAAGGAAAGGGTAAAGTATCTGATGAAGCCCAGCCGGCCACTGAAATGCCAATGCTTGAAACTGGTAATGCTGATGTACTGCCTCCAGTTTCAGATAGTGATAGTAGAAGACTGGCCAGACTTGGTAATGACATTAAAGAAAGAAAGAAAATGAAACAAAGGAACCAAGCTGAAGCCAGGGCACATCTCACACAATTGAAATTGCTAGATATGAGTGATGCCAATCTTTTGGGTATCACTAAGGAGGAGTATGTCAGGATCAAGAATGATCCTAGGATAGTTGACCAGTTGAATGAAATGCTAGATGTTGAACTGGAAAGACACTATCATGAGGATGAGGCTGAATTTGATGCCAGAAGCTTGAACATTTCATTGGAGAAGGCTAAGGAGTTAAGGGCCAGTGGTATTCTAAAGAGAATTGCAAATGTTAAGAAGGTTGTGAGGGATGTGATGAATAACCAAGAAGAAGGATTCCACAACCAAGAAGACCACTGACAAGAGATGCAAGAGATGCTGACCTAAGCACATTCGTTGAACCAACTGGCGAGGTATCAAATGAAGACATTAAGTCCGCTGTACTGGCTGCTGGTGCTGGGAGTAATAAAATCACAAATGAATCTGAAGCTAGAAACTACTACTCCCAGATCATGTCAACCAGAAGACATAGTGGTACTATAAATAGTGTCAATGTTACAATCAAGCCAGGCACCAAGGTTTTTCAAGTTGAAGTTAAGTATGCTGGTGGGCCACTAGTGAAAACTGACAATCCTGGTGCGATGCAATATGGGTTCAGTGAATGGGTCGAGATGGTGAATGTGCTGGATGCTAAGGCACAAAAGAATAGGTTTGAGAAGGCATGGGTAAACTTCTTAAGGGGCAAGATTCAACACAAGGAAAATCTGGAACTAAAGCTGAATATTGACCCTGAAGACACTCAACCTATTTCTTTGGTGACCAAGAGAAGAAGAACTGGCGAAGGGCCATCACATTAAGTTCTTTCTTCAGTTATCTCTTTGTAATTTGTATTTACATTCTGTAACTTGTATAAATTTCATTCCTTGTATAAATGAAGTTACCAGTTTGTAACCACAAGGTAGATAAAAGATTAAAATCTAACAAACTAAAAGAAAAACCTAAGGCATTTATTGATCTATAAAAATGCCTTAGATAACTTAGATAGATTTAAATCGAACAAGTCCTTCCAGTTCACACTTGTACAGATACAAGAACTAGAAAAAACTTAGACTATATTTCTAGACAAATAGGGGGAATTTGTTAGGACCAGTTCACCTGGAACTGGCCAGTCACCAGTTCACACTTGCCAGTCACCAGTTGCATCTGGAGACTAGTGAAACTGGTGACCTTAATGATTTGTCGAGAAATATATTGAAGTCCAGTTGCACCGTACAGTTAACGCAACTGAAGACTTCCTCCAGTTGAGAACTGACCAAGTTGAAGAAGCATTCCAGTTGAAGTCGAAGACAACAAATGGAAGATAGAGAATGGCAATGGCAGCGAAGCCCAGTTGACATTCTAGTCAGTTACAAACTGGAGACCATCAGTGGAAAGATCTTACAAATCTTTACACTGATTACGAGGAATTGACTTATATGCTTTATGTACCTTTACCCGGATAATAAGCCTTGTCTTATTATTTAAATATAAAAGGTACATAAAGGTGGTTAAGTAAAGTTGCTTTCACGTACAACTTTACATAGTATTTTAAGGAATTAAATGCTATTCCTTAAATGCTCCCAACCACATTTGTACGGCTAAAGTTAACATCCCAATGTTAACTTTGCCTATAAATACAAGTCATTGCACAACCAAGAATACAACTTCTTCGAATACACTTCGATAGAATTCACTTTGCAAACCTGCAATATTCTTGGTGAACTTGTGCAATATTCTCTCAATCACTAAAAGGAACATTTCACAACTTTAAGTGTTTCGATTGTCTTGAGAAATTCCAAGTATAGATCAATTGTATTTCATAGGTTGTTAGGATATTTACATTCGTGTATTATCTTGGTTCCGCATCAACCTTGTAATTTGTTTAATATCAATAAATAAATTACACATTGAAAAATACATATTGTCTCATCAAGTTATCTTACAAGTTATTTGTATTATTGCATTGTTCTTTACTTATTGTCTTTTATATAAGTAATCTATCTAGAACTTGGTATATACACACTGCAACTGGTCATCTCCAGTTCAGTGCATATATTGCAAAGTAACTCCACCATCGACATAGAGGTGTCTTCAGTAGTACCATCTAACGAGTTGGGACTTACAAGCGCCTAAGAGTGAAAGGAAGAAAGCCATTTGTTCCTTATATTCGATTCCTTTCACTGATGTTTAAGAATGCACTTGGCGACCAGTATGATATGGATACTACTCACTTTTCTGTGAGTGAGTATATGAGGGACCTAGTCAACCTTAGGTCTCCAGTGGATGAGGTAGATATTCCTCAGTCCATGCTTTCCTTCTAAAGGGAAGAAGTTGAAATGGGTCCAGTTAGTGTTCAAGATGTTGAAGGACCATCTGGTGATGATGTACAGATAATAGAGGCTGTACAGCCCATAAGACAAGTTACTCCAGAAGGTCAAGGTCAAGAAGTTGTTGAACCTTCCAGACGACCTAGAACTAATAGGCGTCTGATGAGAGCTGGAATCCAGGTGAATCCAGCAAGACATCCTGGTGATGTTATGAATCTGGATGGATCACCAATATTTGAACCTGAAGAGGTTGCTGGGCAAGAAACTGATGAACAAGCTGAACATGTTGCCCAGGTTGTTGAAGAAGTTGTTGAAGATGTTCAAACTGATGAACATGCTTCTGGTGAGCAAGAGGCTCTACTGGACTTGAATGTTGAGGTTGGTGAACAGGTAGATATAGAGACTGGTGAACAGTCTGGTGAACAGACAGTTGGGATTGCTCAAGAATGGGATGATGTTGACTCCCCAATGTCTGAAGGCTTTGATGTTAACATGAACTTTCTGGGTGAAGATGTACAAGAAGAAGAAAATCTACCAGAAATGCCAACACCTTCACCAGAAATGCCAACACCTACACCAAAAATGCCACCACCAGAACCAAACATGCCACCACCACCACCACCTTCAATTCCAGAAAACACCCAATACTTCACTCCAGCAACCATTCAACCTTCAGAATCTCAACCTCCTCCTCGTGCGCTGGAGTCACCAGTTGCAACGTCTGAAGCTGCAACTGAAGAGGACTGGGCACAAGTTCCTCTAATGACTAGATTACCCTCAACTCTTGAACCTCCTACTGGTCTCTCCACTTCTTCTTCAACCGAGGTCCAAGGCCTTTTAAGTAAGGTGGCGGACCTGGAGAGATCACTCCAGACTTCATCTCAGGTTATTTTAGACTTCAAATCTTTATTATCAAATAACCTGGCATCTGAGATGAATGTCTTTGCTGGAAATGAGAAGCTGGTTTTTGAGAAGCTTGATGAGCTGGTACTGGCCACAAACACCAACACTGAAAAGATCAAGGTGGCAGTCCAGGGATTAGAGAATAGGTTGGTTACTTCTGTTCAGACTGCAGTCACTGGCGAACTGGCAGGTCTGAAAGAAGATGTTCAGAATTTGGTTTTCAGGGTAAGCTCTCTGGAGAGTAGGCCCACACTGGACCAGAGTGCAGTTGTTAGTACTCTAAGTAATGAATGTACAAGGCAGTTCAGAAACAACATGTTGAAAGAATTATGTGAAGAAGTTTCTGGGACTGTTCTTCGTAGCATTTATGATGGGGTGTTACCCCAAGTGGAAAAGCTACTGGATGAGAAGTTGCCACAATACTTGCCTTCAGCTGTTGAAAATGTTCAGAAGGAAGTGCAGGCACTCAAGAAAGTTGTGTCTGAAACAACTCCAGTAGAAGGTACATCTTTTGGTCCACTAGACAGACTGATGCTTGAACAGTTGTGGAATGATCTCAAGTCAAGTTCTGGAGATCGTTCCAAGGGGGAAAGGTCGTCTGGTGACCAAACTGAAAGACAAGCATATGGCACTGAAGCCGGGACTTACTGAAACACAAAGAGCATATGGCACTGAAGCCGGGCTTACTGAAGAGGCTGCTGGTACTGAAGCCAGTGAGCCCCAGTTTGAAACCTTCCCAGATATTCCTACTACACTGAAGGCTGTTAAAGGAAAAGAAAAAGTTGTATCTGGTGAAGAGGAAGAGCAAACTGAAGATGCTGATGATGAAACTTCAAGGAAGTTAGAGCAAGAATGCATAATGATAGAGATTTTTAAAACAAATCAAAAGAATGAACTGCTGGCCCATCAAAGGGAGATGGCAACAATGGGTACTCTGGACTCCTACAATGCTGGAAGGTTAGGCATTAATATTGAAGTTTTTAAAAGGATGAAGGATGACCCCAGAGTTCATCAATGCCTAAATGCATTAGATGATGTTCATGTACGCTCATTCTACGCTGAAGAAGAGCAAGTCTATGACTCAATTATTTATGGAGTGAGTGTACCAGAACTCATCAGACAGAGAAAAGCTGAACTGGTAAGTCTCCAGAAGAAAATAAGAAAGAATGCTGGTGCTCTGGAGATAGAGTACAGAAAGAGACTTACTTGTTTACCAAAGTTGACTGCCAGACAGATCAAAGCAATCAGAGATGCTGATGTAAGTACTTTCATTCCCCTGGACACTTCTCGAAGAATAAATCATCAAGAACTCCAAACTGCTGTAGAGCAAAGGAGAGTGTCCAAGGATACTGAAGCTTTGATCCAGCAAGCCAAGCTGAAAGAAAAATACAATGAAATGTTGAACTTCAGGGCTGATGCAAGAAGGATCACTGGTGCTGAAATCAAGTTGGCTGAAGATCATGAAGGCATGTCAAAATTTGAAGTAAAGTTGACCAGAGAGGGTAACTTTAGTGATGAGAGGAAAAGTACTTCAGTTCAAGCTTTTGGTTTGAGTGAACTGAAGGAAATCGCTTTAACGTTCAGGGGGAAGACAGATGTGTCGACTGATGTTAAAGGATTTCTGAAAAGGGTTGAAAAGGTGTTCAGAAGGAAGCAACAAATGGAAGTTGCATTGGGCTTAAGATCACCAGATTCACTACCTTCCTCTCCTTCTCCAAAGAGAAAGGCTACTGAAGATGCTCCAGAAAGGACATCGAAAAGAAGGGCCTAACTCTTATTGTTTACTTATTGTAAATTATTTTCTTATGAAAATTGTATACTATTTATCAGTTGATGAATGTAATAATAGTTGCAATTTTTTATTTTTATAAGTAAATGATCAGATTTAGTCTAAGTTAGAACTTAACTGATGAAACTGAAAACACTCATGATCTATAAAGTGTTTTCCAGTAACTTAGATTTTTTAGACAAATCGAAACTTGTATTTTTCAAGCTTACAAAATGTATAGATTCAAGCTTGAAAACACTTGCATTATTTCTAAACAAATAGGGGGAATTTGTTAGGTCCAGATTTAGTCCAGATTTACTGGACTCGCTCCAGACTCGACTACTGGAGCCTCACTGAAGATCTGACCAGAATCGTGTTCTACTGGACCTACTCCAGACTTGGAATCTGGAGTCCCTCTAAAGATTTGTCCAGAAATAATTGAAGACCAGTGAGCAAATACTTGTATAGGAAATCTGGAGTATTCTCCAGATGAGCTCACTGGACTTCACCCCAGTCCAAATCAACTCTACTGAAGACATTCTGACTGAAGTCAAAGACTGAAGTCTGAAGAAAGAAGACTTAACAAATGGCGGAGTCTACTGGAAAGTCTTACCAGATCTGTACACTGGAGGATTGTCAGTGTTCTAGATCCTACAAGTCTGAACACTGATATCAAGGATTGACTTTTGCCTTACACACTTTCCAAAGAACAATCCACTTGTTCTTTACCAAAGTATACGTGTGTTAAGGTGGTTGGATAAAGGATACACTTGCACTTGATGTGACTTTATCCTTATTCCTTATCCAATACATTTAATGTTCTTGTCGGATCATTAAATGTATGCAACCACATTTGTACGGCACAAAATTCACTGGTGAATTTTGTTGCCTATAAATACAAAGTCATTTCCTTGACATAAAATACTTTTTAGCATTCATTATGCATTTAAGTGAATTTGTCCAAATAACTCTCGATCTTAAACAGGGATACTTCACAACTTTAAGTATCTCGATCCTAAAGAGTTATTTGACAAATATAGATCATTTGTAACTCATAGGTTGTTAGGATACATACTTAATTGTGTTATCTTGATTCCGCAACAACCTTAGTGTTTTATTTAACATCATAAATAAAATACCCATGAAACATTACATAATGTTCCACTTTATTTGTTTATTGCTTTAAGTCTTGTATTACTTTATTTATATACTTGCATTTATATTAAAGTAATACTAGTCCATTCTAGTGCTTATTAGACTTGTTGTATTTTGCACTTTCCTGGTTAACCATCGAACTTAAGGACTCTAACATTCTGGTTTTGGTGGTAATAGGTTCAGCAGGTTCAACAATCAACAAGCTCCAGATTCAGAACTAAAAGAGATCATGAAGGATTTTATTAGTGCCCAACGAGCAACTAATGAGTACGTTGCAGAAGAGTCAAAGAAGGTGAGCTCTGCCTTGGATGCTTTGACTACTATATTGGATGGGCTCGGACACAAGTTGGATCAAGGGACAAAGAATCATCAAGCCACAATCAAGGACTTGGAAGGAAGGCTTGAAAGGCTCGGGAATTCGAATAGAACACCCGGTACTCTACCGAGTAATACTCAACAGAACCTGAAGCCTCAGTCAAGCAACCAAGGGCAGAAATACACCCCTCCCAATGCTAGAAATGAGCAAGTGAATGCAATCACAACGAGGGCAGGTAAAACATATAATTCTGCAAATCTTTTACCTGATGATTCTACTCCACTTGTGCAGGTTAATGAGGACGATGAGGCGGTAGATGATGAGATTGAGATGGAGCCGAAACCAGCCGTGCAGACACCGGCCGTTCCATCTAAACCAGTTGAGAAACCAACGGTGAAGCCTTATCAACCGAAGATCCCTTTTCCTCAATGGTTGAGGAAAGAGAAGATTAAGGAAAATTTCAAGAAGTTTGTTGATTTGATTCAATCAGTAAACATAACTGTTCCTTTAGTTGATCTTATTGCAGGGATGCCGAATTATGCTAAGTTTCTCAAGGAGCTCTTCAGCGACAAGAGGAAGCTTGAAGAGGCGAAGACTGCTGTTCTTAGTGCTGAGTGTTCTGCGATAATCAAGAATCAGATTCCTCCCAAGTTGGAAGATCTAGGGAGTTTTCTAATTGCTTGTTCTTTTGGTGCATTTTTGTGTGAGGCCTTGGCCGATCTTGGGGACAGTATTAATTTAATGCCTTATTCTGTTTATAGGAAATTGGCCTTAGGTGAGTTGACCCCTACCCGAATGAGCATTAGGCTCGCGGATCGCTCTTTCCAATATCCCATGGGGATAGCGGAAAATTTACAAATTAAGGTAGGACATATGGTATTTCCGGTCGACTTTGTCATTTTGGAGATGGAGGCGGATGCTAAAGTCCCACTAATTCTTGGCCACCCATTCCTTAACACCGCGGATGCTATCATCCGAGTTAAGGCTAAGGAGATTTCCTTAGGGGTTGGTGATGACCGGATTATTTTCAAGGTTGATAGAGCATTAAAACATCCTTATTCTTCTAATGATACTTGTTTTAGAATTGATGTGACAAATGATGCTTTGGACATGGAAATGCAAGAAGCTATGGAAGCGAATGGAGTTGTTAAAGCCGAGATTGCAAATGGGGAAGCTATCACCAAGGATCAAATTGAAGAAATTTTGGCGTTGAGCATTGACACAACTCCACCGGAAGATGAAACCTTCGAAAAGATCACGGCGGATGGAAGCACACGGGTGTTGACATCGGTTGAGAATCCTACCGACTTGGAGCTCAAGCCTTTGCCGGATCATCTTGAGTATGCTTATCTCAGAAGGTACATCTCTTTTACCTGTTGTCATCTCGTCCTTATTGTTGGAGGATGAGAAATCTAGACTTATGACCGTCCTCAAGGCCCATAAAAAGGCCTTTGCTTGGAAAACTTCCGATATACCGGGTATAAGTCCTGAATTTTGTAAGCACACCATAAATTTTATTGATAATGTCAAACCGGTAGTGCAAAGACAACGTAGACTTAATCCGAACATGAAGGAAGTTGTGAAAAAAGAGATAATTAAATTGCTTGATGCGGGAATCATATTCCCCATTTCTGATAGTCCATGGGTGAGTCCGGTGCATTGTGTGCCGAAAAAGGGTGGGATGACCGTCGTTTTGAATGAGAAAAATGAGTTAGTTCCCACTAGAACTGTCACGGGATGGCGGGTGTGTATAGATTATCGGAAGTTAAATGACGCCACCCGTAAAGATCATTTCCCTTGCCTTTTATTGACCAAATGCTCAACGGCTAGCCGGAAACGAGTATTTTTGCTTCTTGGATGGGTTCTCCGGGTATTTCCAAATACCCATTGACCCTAAGGACCAAGAAAAGACCACATTCACTTGTCCCTTTGGTACTTATGCCTATAGGAATGCCTTTTGGTCTTTGCAATGCCCCTGGAACCTTTCAAAGATGCATGATTGCTATCTTTCAAGACATGATTGAAACTTCCATGGAAGTCTTCATGGATGATTTTTCTGTTTTTGGAAGTTCTTTTGAAAATTATTTAGATAGTCTTGATAAGATGTTGGAAAGGTGTGAAAGGGCACACTTGGTCTTAAATTGGGAAAAATGTCACTTCATGGTGAAGGAAGGGATTGTGTTGGGACATAAAGTTTCTAAAGCGGGACTAGAGGTTGATAGAGCCAAAATAGATGTCATAGCTAAATTACCTCCTCCCACTAATGTAAAATCTGTTAGAAGCTTTTTGGGTCATGTCGGGTTCTATCGTCGGTTTATAAAGGATTTTTCAAAAATCACCCGGCCAATGACCAAGTTGTTGGAAAAAGATGTCTCTTTTAACTTTGATAGTGAGTGTCTTCATGCATTTAACTTACTTAAAGACAAATTGACCAATGCCCCTATTATGTCTTCACCCGATTGGTCATTACCTTTTGAGTTGATGTGTGACGCTAGCGACTTTGCCTTAGGGCCGTTTTAGGCCAAAGGGAGGATAAAAATTTCCGTCCCATTTCTTATGCTAGCAAGACCCTCAACCCGACTCAACAAAATTATACTGTGACCGAGAAAGAATTGTTGGCCGTAGTTTATGCTTTTGATAAGTTTCGACCCTACTTGGTTCTTAACAAGACCATTGTTCACCGATCATTCGGCCTTGAAATACTTGTTTTCAAAACAAGATGCCAAGCCCCGTCTCATTCGTTGGGTCTTGCTCTTGCAAGAGTTCGACATTGAGATCAAAGACAAAAAGGGGGCTGAAAATGTGGCGGCCGATCATTTGAGTAGGCTTGAAAACCCTCACCTTGAGGAGTTGCAAGAGCATGATATTGATGATGCTTTTCCTGATGAGTATTTGATGCAGGTTGAAGTTGAGGAAACCCCATGGTATGCCGACATTGCTAACTATCTTTGTGCAGATGTGATTCCAAAGAAATGTCATCTCAACAAAAGAAGAAATTCTTTTCTGAGATCAAACATTATTTTTGGGAAGAACCATATTTGTTTAGAATATATGCAGATGGGATGATCAGGAGATGTGTGTCCGGTGCTGAAACCTGGAAGATTTTAGATTATGTCATTATGGTCCTACCGATGGTCATTATGGACCGTCTGTAACCGGTAAGAAAGTTTATGATGCAGGTTTCTACTGGCCGACCATTTTCAAGGAAGCTCAAACGTTAGTGGAGACTTGTGACTCTTGCCAGCGACAAGGTAACATCACAAAAAGGGATGAAATGCCCCAACAGATGATTCAGGTATGTGAAGTCTTTGATGTTTGGGGAATTGACTTCATGGGACCTTTCCCACCATCCAATAAGTCCCTTTATATCTTAGTTGTTGTTGATTATGTGTCCAAGTGGGCGGAAGCCAAGGCTTTACCCACTAATGATGCTAGAGTGGTCATAGACTTTTTGAAGCAATTATTTTGTAGGTTTGGTGTTCTTAGAGCCCTTATTAGTGACCGTGGTACCCATTTTGCCAATCATCAATTGGCCAAGGTGCTAAAGAGGTATGGTGTAACTCACCGTTTCTCTACCTCCTACCACCCTCAGACTAGCGGTCAAGTCGAGAACACCAACCGTGCCTTAAAACGAATCTTAGAGAAGACCGTAGGAGACAACCCCAAGATTTGGTCTAAAAAGCTAGATGATGCTCTATGGGCATTTCAGACCGCCTATAAGACGCCTATTGGTACTACACCATATCGGCTTCTTTATGGCAAGACTTGTCACCTACCTGTTGAAATCGAACATAAGGCATATTGGGCTTTGAAAAATTATAACATGGATTTCCTAAAAGCAGGTGAACATAGGTTTTTGCAATTGCATGAGCTAGATGAGCTTAGATTAGGGGTCTATGATAGTTCCATGTTGTACAAAGAAAGGACCAAGGTTTGGCATGACAAAAAGCTCCGTAGGAAAGACTTTAAAGTAGGAGATAAGGTCTTATTGTTTTTGTCAAAGTTCAAAATTAAGCAACCCAAATTGACCTCTCGTTGGACAGGACCCTATGAAATTAAGCACGTGTATCCGTCGGGGTATATTGAATTGTTTAAAAAGAATGGAGGGTCGTTTATTGTTAATGGTCATAGGTTGAAGCTATATCATGAGGAAGAAGCTGTGGAGGGAGTTGCTATTGAGGAGCTCCCATTGTTTGATTTGAATGAGTAAATGATGATCGAGTCTAGCTAAGGACTCGTTAATAAATTAAGCGCTTCTCGGGAGGCAACCCGTGTTTCATTTTTCTTGTTTTCAATAATTTTGTTTGTTTTTCATTGGTAATGTGTTTTTAATAAGATTTGCAGGTTGGAGCCACTCTCACGCGTTCCGGTAAGTCGTTTCTATGGAAATTGCAAAGGTGAGTGTGGGGGGGAACAATTGCGCCGTAACCACGGGTTGCGCCGCAATGATTTCCTTTTGTTGCGCAGCAGCTACTCAAGTTGCGAAGCAACTTAACTCTCTGCATAAGAGTTGCGCCGCAGGTAGGTCGTTGTGCTGCAACCACGTATTGTTTCGAAAATTCAGAAAATCTAAAAAAAAAAAGTCGAAAATAAAAAATTATAGGGTATTGCGCCGCAACGGGTGGGTTGCGCCGCAACCAAAGTCTGACCGGGTCAACATCTTTAAAAAGGGGGGTTAGGGTTGTTTTTCACACTTTGCTTTATCAAATAATTGAGCCTCCCTCTTCTCTTCAAACATACCCTGCCGATCTCCTACCTTTTTCCCCCTTATTCTCTTAAATTTTTCTCCTTTCTCTTTAATCTTTAACACCATGACAAGACAAGAAAAGGTTAGTGCTTCTTCTCCCTCTCTTTTTGATTTTAATTAATTAATTTCATAGTGTTATTTGATAAATTCGAATCTATATAGATTTATGCTTAAATTGGTTCTTAATATTCGAATTTGTTATTGAGTGGATTTAGAACAATGAGGGGTGGGATGATTTGTTGGAAAAATTGGTGATTTGTCTCATGGTTTGTGTTAATGAATATGATTTAGGGTTAATTAAAGTTTGTTTTACTTAATTGAAGGATAAACCCTAGAATTAAGGTTGTTGTTTGAGTTTTGTAGGGTTTTTGTGGAAATGTTGATGCCGCTCGACCCTGTTCTGATCTGCTTCGGGTTGCACCGCAACAAAGGATTTGCGCCGCAACATGTGAAACAACAACTTAAGTTGCGTCGCAACCACGCCAGTTCTGTCCAGCATTGTTTTGCTTACATATATATATGATGATATTAGGGTTTGATTGTTTCGATGGTTTTCTTGTAAGTGCAGGAACCTGTAGGAACTAGCCGTGCACCGAGGGGTTCCTCTAGAACCACTACCTCTTCTGCATCTGCCGAGGGAGCTGCTAATGTCCCTCCTGGTCTTACTCCCGAGGCTGTTGCTATGGGTGTTCCGGCCCACTCTTGGCTAATATTTCCTCGAGCTTCTCCCGAGTCTAAGACTGAATATACTAACAGGTTGGCTACTTTGATTCATAAAGATATTGTAGAACCAAGATATATGGAGAGGAATATGCTCGATTTGCTTCATGTTCGTGAGGATATTAGTCGTTATATGCGCCTCATGGGTAGGGCGACTGATGAAGAAGGTAATCAGGTTGAAACAGAGTATGGTATGTGGTTTGACATCTTTCGCAACAGGGAGTCTGTTTGTAAGGAGTGGTGTCTTGAGGTGTACTCCACTATTTCTGTTCAGGATATTGATACAGCTACAAGTGTCTTTGATGATAGGGTCATTTTCTTTAGATGTGGGGGTTTGAATAGGCACTTGACGATTGCTGAGTTTAGATTGTGTACGAGTATGTATACTGAGGCGATGTTGGATAGCCCTGCTTTTAAGAACCTTTTGACTATTGTTGTTAGAAGTACTCAGGGGTTCCATCGTGATTTGGGTGATCAGAGAGATTATTACTCTCGGATTTCTGGGGGTAAGCCTTGGCGTGGAGCTTGTGGGGCGAATACTATTCAGTCGCCCATTTTGAGACTGTTTCACAAGATGTTGGTCTACTTCTTTGTCCAGCGTTCTAATCACCCGGACAAAGTTTACTTGGAAGATTTGTGGTTATTAAGATTGTTTGATGAGGGAGACCATTATAGGACTGCTTGTGCCCCCTATGTGCTAGCAAAACACATGGGCACCAAAGGGGTGCGTGATAGGGGGTTGGTTTGTGGGCATTTCATTTCCAAAATGGTCAAGTATTTTGAACTTGCAGATGATAGGGCAAACACCGCAGTTAATTTGAACTGGAAGCCAATGAAGCCATTTACATATAATGATTTGACACGTTTTGGCTTGCTTCGCCCTCGAAGGAATAAGAATGATATGTATGAGTTGATTGCTTTTGGTGATGCCGCCTCTGAAGGCGAGGAGGAGGATGCAGGTGATGATGATGACGAGGAGATGGCTGAAGCACCTGAGCAGCCACCAGAGCCCGCACGACGTACTAAGCGTCGTGCCACTACTACTACTGCTGGTGCATCCTCCTCTACTGCTCCTTCAGGTACTTGGGACTTCTCTACTTTGGAGGCCACTGTTAATAACATGTGGCAATCACAGCAGCAGTTCCAGTCCAGGATGGATAGTGATTTTCGATGGATAGGTTTAGGTATGGGCCGTGTTATGCATGATCAGGAGCGTTACCAGCCTATGCGGGAGGCTCACTATCGAGGTGCTACTTTCACTCCACCTCAGCCCATTCCAGACTACTGTCCTCCCAGCATCTTTATACCAGACCACAGGACTGGTGGTGGTTTCTATTACCCACTGGAGCGTCAGTTTGAGCATCCTCCTTCTCACGATCTCGGGGGACTTGGACCAGATCATCCTGTTCGTTTTGGTTCTTTTGCAGGTACACAGGCTGGAGACGCAGGTGCTGGAGGATCGGGATCAGCAGCTCAGACTATTGTTGAGCTGGCCGTTGAGTCAATTTTTGGTACGCCAGGTGGTATGCCAGGATTCACACCTACTAGCTGATCATATGATGATATTGATGATGAGGAGCGCCGTCTGCTAGTTATTGATGGCTTGTATCATTTATGTGTCTGGACAATTTCTGTTTCAGTACTTTACTTTTATTTGTTGGTTTGTATCCACCCCGAGGGGTGATGAGACATCGTATTTAATTTCCATTTCTATTTCGAATAAGTAGGGATAGGAATTTGCATGCTTTCTTATATAATATGTTGGCTGTTAATCGTGTGTTCATGTTGAATAGCAAGTTTGTCATATGCATATGCTGGTAGTAAGTTCAGCGCTATATTCTTGTTGGCATCATTCAAGCATGGAACACCCGTCATACCCGACAAGTTTTTCTTGTTCTTGATTTTGTTTTTTGTTTACTTTCCCCTATTTCCCATAGTTTGCCTTAGTTCATTGGACATTGAGGGCATTGTCCAACTCAAGTGTGGGGGGTGGTAAATAGGAAAAAGTCGGGTATTTTAGAGGATTTTTAAACTTTTCCATGCTTGTCCTTGTAGTTAATTGCTTTTTGTCACCTAATTATAGATATTAATGAGCAATTTGACTACACCCTTGGTACAAAAATTTAATTGGTGGAATGTGTCTTGATTGATTAATTAGGCAATCCCTTATGGATTAATAACATGACTAGCACGCTTATAGCACCAAAACACCAAATATGTGAGATTATTGATCATTTATAGATATGCTAGGTGTTTACGGATTTGGATTGATTGGCCTTGTAAATTTGTCCCTCTCGTAGGCTTTTGAATTTATTCAAGAGCAAGGGTTCTACTTAGAACTTTGAACTATGATGTGCAAGTTTGAGGTTAGTTTTTCCATTTCCGGGTTACTTTCATTTGCTATGAGTGTGCCGGTGATTGCGTTGATTCTAGAACTTGTCCTGGTTGATCGTTCCATGTTTTTTCTAGATGAGGAAGAGGCAAATTTAGGATCAAAACCTTTGTTCTTTGTATGTTCACCCCTTGTTTCATAAAAAATTGTTATGTGCATGTTTTGTTAATGTGCTTAGTAGATAACTACACTGGTTAGTGAACCACCTGTGAAAACCCTTATGTTGCACTCATTTTTAGTGCAAGAAACAATAGAAAACATGTTGTCATTAGCCTGTTCTTTGTTATTAAATCCACCTTAAATATACACCTTTCCTAGCCATACCGATAGTCGAAATCCTGGTGGGTCATTGGTTGCCTATGCTAGTGGATGGTTTGGGGTTGTCCTTTATGTCGGGTTGGGATATTCTCGGTTACTGAGAATAGATTGATTTCGTCATGTTTGTTTGGATAAAGTCTGGATCGTTCATTTGAGCATATGAGTACATGATTTGTCACTGTTTAAATATTATTTAAAGAATACCAATTAGTCAGAGTAAGTAGCTCACAAAAAAAAAAGAATAAAAGAATTGAAAAACAGAAAAAGAAAAAAAAAATAGAAAAAATGAAAAAAGAGCTTGGGCTGTCAGTTGGTATTTCTCATTTTAGTCAAATCATTTTTTAGTTGGTTCATCAATTACACCAACAAAAGCTTCATTGTTACTTCAATTTATAGAGTTGAGTTGGTACATCTTTATAACCAACAAAAGGATCTTGTAATGTTATACTTTTCGGTTATCATATTTGGGTTGGCAAGTTCGTTTAAGCCAACATGGTTAGTCTCGGTTGATTGAGTTGTTTGAATGTCATACACTACAATGGTGTCGGTTTTTAATCGTTCTATTGGGGGTATTGTCGGGACAACTTTTCGGGTTTTGGACCGTAGGCAACTGATGACATGGGATTAATGGATTAGACTATTATGTAAAAACTCTATTAAATGTTGTGTTATTTCTTTTTAACACCATTTGTTATCCCAAATTTTCATACCCTTTTAAATACCTTGTTTAGCCCCAGAGTTCATTACAACCCTTAAAGACCTCTTCTGATAGACGTTATATGGTGCTTGCGCCATGGCGATGAAGGAACGACCTAGTACAAGCCTATGGTTAAAAGATTATGCATCACGACTAGGCATTGAGTGATAATTCAAATATTCAACCCCAAGAGTAAGTTAGTTGGAGTAGGATAGATGAGATATCATTGATTCGATTGTTCAGTGCTTAGTCGTGTTATTGAGGCTTGTGTATCAGTCAAGTATTGTCAAACATTCCAGTTTTCATTTAAGATTAAAACTGCCTAACCATCTTTTCATTTTCAATGATGGTTTAGCTTCTTTTTGATTACTACAATGTTATTCCTATATATGTACCAAGGTAATTTGAGTTTTGAAGTTTGGAATTGCTTGAGGACAAGCAAAGCTTAAGTGTGGGAGATTTGATATGTTGTATTTTATACCCATTTCTCACAATGTATTTAGTCGCTTTTGCATGATTTGTGAGTCGTTTTCGTATACATTTAGTGCGTTTATGGTATTTGTTAGTGTTTCAGGCTACTGACAGGTACTTGAGCGTATTTCTGGAAGAAACGACATTTTTGAGGCAAAAGAAGTGTTTACGGAAGTTTTACGAGTCCCGAGGCTGCATTTGGAGTCAAGTCAACAAAAGTCAAACTGACAAGTGACCCATTGCGCCGCAGCTACCCATTGAGCCGCAACAGAAAAGCAGAGAGTTAAGTTGCGCCGCAACGTGCCTAGTTGCGACGCAACGCGTCAGTTTCCAGCCAGCCTCGAGTCAATGGAAGTCAACGCAAGTAAAGCCTCATTGCGCCGCAACGTTCCTAATTGCGCCGCAATTGGGGTCGAATCTGGAAAAATTTTAGGAAACTATATAAGCTTGCAAAAACATTCCTTAACCCTACCTTTTAGTTTCCAGCCGTTTTTGGAGTTCTTGGAAGCAGATTTTCATCAGATTTATCATCTTTGAAGATCCTCATTACGATTGGACGATTTCTGTTCATTGCTTTCGATTTGTATTCGGTAACGATGAATTCTATTATTTTGATTTGTTATTCCTATTTCAATATGAGTAGCTAATCACTTTATCATCCATCTTGATGAAGTGAGACGATATGTAAGGATTGCACTATTTTATTAATTCAAAGTTGATTTCAATTATCGTTGTGTCGTGATCTTGATGATTTGATTCTTTATTAATTATTTTTATGATATTAGTGATATGTATGTTCTTCATTAGTGGTACTAGTTGAACATATATGTGATTTTAATTAATTATCTTTAATAAATTGTCGCTAGTTCATGGTATGATAGTGAATGTCATTTTAATAAAAGGAATCATTTTGTCAACGTGTTGATTAACTGTTGGTGGTACCATGTTATCTCACATAGACACAATTGTTAATTTGATAGTCAAATAAACTAGTTGGTTAGGGAAATTGTTTTAAGCATTGGTGGTACCGGCTTTTACAAAGGAACTAATTAATTAGGTGATTGAAATGATTTTACAAACGTTGGTGGTACCAGTTTGTGTCTTTATTTTGTCACGATTATCATTTGTCAACTTAATTGAATTTGAACTTCATTTATGTGCAATCTGAACATGTTGTTGAGCGGATTCAAGATGGATGCCTTTTAAATTATTGTTTACAACAAAATACTCTTTTCGATTAATCCTGAGGGATTACTAACAATTGGTTCACTGCCTGTGAGTGTGTTGTAGTCAGTCTTTTGGTAGTTCGTGTTTATAAATTTTATTACTCGATTTCACACATCAAGTTTTTGGCGCCGCTGCCGGGGACTTTTGTTTTAGTAGTTGTTTAATTTTGTAGTTCGATCATTTCTCACATTCATTTTTGAGAAAGTTATTGCTTTATTAATTAAATTTTATTTTATTTTCATTTTTATTTCATTTGTACCAGGTGCGGTTGACGGTTTGCTTGTGGTGATTGTGCAGGTTCTTGCTAGTTGATGAACACAAGAGCTTCTGGCCGACCTTTGCTTAGTCCTTTATCTAATCCGGGGAAAGTCAGACGTCGATTAGTGCAGAAAAACAACCCAGAACCATCCACATCAGACAAAATAGATCCAGAAACCGCAGACCAAGTCCAACAGGACATTGCATCAGAAGATCAACTTATTAATAAGTTGAAAGAAGCAGGTAGAGTGTTTGGGACAGGAGAAGACTCAGATACAGAAGAGAAAGCTCAAACACCTGAACCGAGTAGGATTGTCATACCTCAAACCAACAGGAATCAAAATCAACCGCCAAGGGTTAACAGGATGGGTGAACCACAACCAAGAGATCTGAACAACGTTCCTTATGGGGAACGAAGAAGAACTATCCCAGCTAACCGGGGCACTGCTATTCGCCCTCCTGCAATTTCGGTAAACTTTTTTTTAAAGGGGAATCATCTTAAGAGTGTCGAGGAAGATAAGTTCGACGGTGTTAGAAGGAGTAATCCTTATGCTCATATTGAGGGTAAATGGGTTGAAACCCTCTGGTCCCATATACCTAATATGTATCATGAGTCACTACCGCATAGAGGTACTACAGCCCGGTGACTTATAATTTGTTCAACAAATTCACAACTATCTAAAATTGATTTTGTTAGTTTCTTTTCGATCTCGTCTTAACAAGTTAATCGAATCTACATATAGAAAATGGTATTCGTTGCTTATAAATAATGAGATCTTAACCACTTTTCTTTTATTTGTACGGATCAACCTATTTTTTTTTATATGTTCCATGAGCATCAAACTGATCTATAAAAATGAAGTTCGATGCATAGATGATTACAAATTCGGATTGAAATATTGATAAAGTACAAATATTTCTTCGGCCATTTAATATAATATGCAGCAGTAGTGAGAAATTGTTATGGGTACAAGTTCGACCTTAGCCAAGTTGCTTAAAGTTCAACCTCCTGCAGAAAGGTACATTCAAGTCTTAATGACGAAGCCACCAAGTCGAGAAAAAGCCTTGTTATTATTGACACAAAATTCAGAAGATGTTTTGAAAGACTAACAACCATGGAAGTTAATTGAGAGTGTATTTAGAATATCGAAGAAAATCATAAGTTGAAACTGTATGTAGAATATCGAAGAAAATCACATTTAAAAGCGCAAAAAAGGGAGGGATTTAAATGGAACATTAGTAAAACTCCAGTTCGATTTTTTTAGCAAAAACAGTAAGATATAGCCAAACCAAGAAATGCGTACTTATCGATATACTAAGTATTAATAATGTATATATCATACGATTTTTTAAGAAAATTTAATTTTAAACATAATTCATTCAATGCATTTTTTTACGATGGAAATCTAATATAAGATACATGGATCATAAAAATATTAATGATATACGAATTTTATTAATACATATTACACTATTATTTTTTCCCATGTAAAAAATTAAAGTTGGACAAAATGAAATGGTAGAAAAAAAATAAATATATGAAATATAAAAATATCTATATCTATATCTATATATCTAATAAAAGATAGTTATTCTAGCTTTTTAAAGCCATCCACCGTAATTCAAAACTATATTTAGACTTTGTCACGTAAGATTTTTCCTACATGTCATCATCATGAATTTTTCCATTTAATATATACTACATTCCTTTTTCATTACAATATCAATATAATAAAATAACAATATATTATGAATAAAATAATTAACTTTTTATTTGTTTCAAATAAATAATTGCTAGCACTTTTTTTTCTATTTTTGTCAACTAAATAAATTTTTTTATACAATTTGATCGCATTTTTTAATAATAAATAAAGATACTTACTTTTTTTGTAAATAACATATAACACATTATCACAAATTATAAATTATAGTATATTGGAATTTAATTCAGTCGTTTTTATATACGTGAAAATGGGTATTTAAATTGCTAAATCAACATAATTGGAAAATAAAACAATACACAATTTTTTTACGTATGGGATCACCTCATGTTTAATTATTTAATTTGTGTAGTAAATGTTGATTAAAACCTTATTATCTGAGAACTTATAGTTTCAAAAAATAAATTAAACCATGAACTAACCTACACGACTACACGTACCTATTTCATATTGTCACATAACAAAAAAAATTATTTATGATAATTACATTCAAATCTTTTAACTAAATAAATGATATCATCTTCTTCTTAACCAGTAAATTATTAACTATGTTTATGTCCGGGATCATTCTATATGTAGCCATTATACAGAATTAAGAATGTCATGACAATTTTAAGTACCAAATTGTTACGTACAACACCTAATGTCATTAATAGGATTGTGCTCTTGCAAATTTTTAGTGATTTGTTTTATTTTATTAAATTTTTTTTATATCACGTCTCATCCCTCATTGCAAGTAAATATTTATTGAGTAACAGCCGCACATCGTGCGGGTAAAAAAAATCTTGTATACATATATTTTACTAATTATTTGAAATTTATGGCATCAATAAGCTAATTATGAAATTTACAATTTGTAAGTAATATAGTTTGTTTATGATATATATATTTCACAAGATTATGTATAGTAGATAAAAATTGCATCTACTTTGAATATAAAATACATACGCCATGAATATAACATCTGTAATTCATCATGCGTGAACTGAATATTTGATAGTTAAACACTACTACACAACACAATGAGCACATTATCAAGACCTTGATGAAGAAATGAACGATCTTGCTGATAATTCATTTGATCTTATGGTATGTGCCAATGATCATGGTAGTGTTCATCAGAGGGTAGAAGAGGAACCTGAATCATCAGAACCAGTAAGAGCTGAGAGTGAAGATGTCGCCGAAGCTGAGACAAGCTTGATGGCACATCTTGATAGTGTTGAACAAAAGGAACCACTAAGGAGAACTAAAGGATTATGGTTCGT
>CM067172.1:30188915-30199124 GCA_034093135.1 Erigeron breviscapus | reverse complement strand
CAGGACCCAGTGAAACTGGAGACCAAGAAGATTTGTCCAGAAATATATTGAAGTCCAGTTGCATCGTACAGTTAAAGCAACTGAAGACTTCCTCCAGTTGAGAACTGACCAGTTGAAGAATCCTTCCAGTTGAGTCGAAGACAACAAGTGGAAGATAGAGAATGACAATGGCAGCGAAGCCCAGTTGACATTCTAGTCAGTTACAAACTGGAGATCGTCAGTGGAAAGCTCTTACAAAGCTTTACACTGATTACGAGGAATTGACTTTTATGCTTTATGTACTTTTACCCGGATAATAAGATTTATCTTATTATTTAAGTACAAAAAGGTACATAAAGCTGGTTGAATAAAGTTGCTTTATACTGCAACTTTACACTGCTTTTTAAGGAATTAAATGCTATTCCTTAAATGATTTCAACCATATTTGTAACGGCCAAAGTTAACATCCCAATGTTAACTTTGCCTATAAATACAAGTCATTGCACAACCAAGAAAACACTTCTTCGACTTCTTTTGACTTCGAAAGATTTCACACTTTGCATACCTGCAATATTCTTGGTGAACTTATGCAATATTCTCTCAATCGTAAAAAGGAACATTTCACAACTTAAGTGTTTCGATTGTTTAGAGAAATTCCAAGTGTAGATCAATTGTAGTTCATAGGTTGTTAGGATATTTACATACTTGTATTATCTTGGTTCTGCAACAACCTTGTAATTTATTTAAAGTTAATAAATAAATTACACTTGAAAATTACATATTGTCTCACCAATTTACTTTACAAGTATTTTATATTATTGCATTGTTCATTACTTATTGTCACTTAAATAAGTAATCTATCTAGAACTTGGTATATACTCCTGTAACTGGTCGTCTCCAGTTCAGTGCTTATATTGCAAAGTAACTCCACCATCGACATAGAGGTGTCTTCAGGTAGTACCATCTATTGAGTTGGGACTTACAAGTGGTATCAGAGCAGAAGGCTAATAAACTTGCCTAGATCTGCTAAGATGAACACTACTGAAGGTGAAGATGGTTCTGGTCAAGGTGAAAACCCTTTGAATACTAATACACCACCTCATCAAAATGCTAATTATAACCATCCTCCTCCTACTGCCCTAAATCACGTCCATGTACATTATTCTAACACTCCTATTCCAAAATTTGATGGAAACAGTGAGACATTTGGTACATGGAAGGCCAGAATGCTTTTGCATTTCGGTGGGATAGAGAGGTATATGTTGAAAATCCTTAAGGATGGACCATATATACCCATGTCTCTTAGGGTAAGTCCTCTTCTAGATCCAACTGGAAGAAGAGGTTCAAGAGAAAAGCTCGAAGACCACTGGTCTGATGAGGATTGTAGACTTGTAGATCTGGACACCAGACTCAAGAACATGATCCTTGGAGCTGTCCCTGAAGATCTAATTCCAACAATTGTGTTGTTCCCCAGTGCCAGGTCAATGTGGGATGAATTAGTTATTCAGTTTGAAGGAGGTGATGACACTATTGTCACCAGAAAGGTTGCCTTGAACAAGAAGTATGAATCCTTCTTTGTTCTGCCCAATGAAAGTCTAACTGGTACATACACCAGATTTTCTAGCCTCATTAATCAGCTGAGAGGCTTGGGTGTAGAGAATGATAAGGATATTCTTCTTGAGAAGTTTTGTGATATTCTTCCTTCCAAATGGGAAAATATGGTTCTTGTCTTAAGACAAGGTAAAACCCTGCACAGCCATACTCTTGCATCGCTCTATGGAGCCTTCAGATTCACTGAAGACAATAATGCTGCAAGACTGGTGGCTGAGCAGGATGCCATGAACCATGCCTAGAGTCCCAAGGTTGCTAGTGTAACTGAGCGACCTTGTGCTGCTTTAATGTCTGCAGAGAGTGTCCAGGCACACTTAATGAAGAAGATGTTCAAGAGAAAAGCTCGAAGACCACTGGTCTGATGAGGATTGTAGACTTGTAGATCTGGACACCAGACTCAAGAACATGATCCTTGGAGCTGTCCCTGAAGATCTAATTCCAACAATTGTGTTGTTCCCCAGTGCCAGGTCAATGTGGGATGAATTAGTTATTCAGTTTGAAGGAGGTGATGACACTATTGTCACCAGAAAGGTTGCCTTGAACAAGAAGTATGAATCCTTCTTTGTTCTGCCCAATGAAAGTCTAACTGGTACATACACCAGATTTTCTAGCCTCATTAATCAGCTGAGAGGCTTGGGTGTAGAGAATGATAAGGATATTCTTCTTGAGAAGTTTTGTGATATTCTTCCTTCCAAATGGGAAAATATGGTTCTTGTCTTAAGACAAGGTAAAACCCTGCACAGCCATACTCTTGCATCGCTCTATGGAGCCTTCAGATTCACTGAAGACAATAATGCTGCAAGACTGGTGGCTGAGCAGGATGCCATGAACCATGCCTAGAGTCCCAAGGTTGCTAGTGTAACTGAGCGACCTTGTGCTGCTTTAATGTCTGCAGAGAGTGTCCAGGCACACTCATGAAGAAGAGGAAAGGGACATGTGTTTCATAGCCTTGGAAGATCAACAGCAGCATGTGGCAAAAGAAGATGTCATCACTGGAAGATGGGTGGACATCATTTTGAAGAAGGTATGTGATTATGACAATCAGGTGGATCCAAAACTGAAACTAGACCTTGCTGAATCATTAAGTGGTGATTTGGCTTTTGTGGAAACTGTTAGAGCAGATAGTGAAAGATATCTAGACACTATCTTAATTGAACTAAACAATGTTAAGCCACAACTTAATTATTTACAAAGTGTCCAGTTGGCTCTCAAGGAGTCAGTTTTAAAAATTGAGGCTTTAGAATTTGATAATCAAAAATTAGTTTCTGATCTTGAAAAAGAGCAAAAGATTATCAAGTCATGGGTAAAAGCATCTGGAAAGAACTATGATGCATTTTCTAGAACTATTGATGCCCAGAAGAATGCATGGAAATCTGGAGATCTGGAAATGGCAGCCCTCATACCAGATCTTCATGCATTGCCTCCAGCTCTCAGGGTTGAAACTTCTTATGATCAACCTGAAGCTGTTGAAACTGAACCCATTGAGACCACCCCCATTGAGGTTAAACCTGGAGCCAAACAGGCTAGTGCTCCAGTTAAAAAGGCCACTAGTAACAAGCCTTTACCTCAAAAGTCTAAAGAGCCCAAGACCCAAAAGACTAAAACTCCAGCTGAAGCAAGGTCTAAGGTTCAGCAGCCTAATGAAAAGGATATTTTGTTTAAACTGGAAAGTCAACTCCAACTTTTGTCTCGACAGGTTCAGAGTTGTACTGCCCGGATTAAAAATCTGGAAGGAGGTTTATCACCTCCAGTTTTAAAACAAAATATTAAACCCCCCTCAAAACCAAAACAAAAGAATGTTCCATCTGGAACTAAATCTGATAAGAAAAAGGGGAGCAAGTATCAACTACCAATCGTTTTTACTCCTGCACCTGGATCTGGTGAAAAAGATCCAGATGTAGTCTTCAGTTTACCTCCACAACAATCAACTGTGACTTCTGTAGAGAAGTCCAGTGAACCCATCAAGAAAAGATGGGTTCACAAAAATAACTGATGATTTTTGTGGGTGTGCAGGGCGATCGAAAGAAGAATATCTGGTATCTGGACAGCGCTACTGGCCGAACTATGATCGGATGTAAGCCCCTGCTTGAAGAGTTCACTGTCCAAGATGGACCGGCAGTGACGTTTGGTAATGATCAAAGTGGAAAGACTGAAGGATATGGTGTGCTCAATAACGGACAGGTCGAATTCAAGAGAGTTGCATATGTGAATGGTTTGAAATACAACCTGATCAGTGTCAGCCAACTTTGTGATGATGGCTACAGAGTTTTGTTCGATATTGCTCAAGGCACCATATTTAACAAGGATTGGAAAGTGGTGATGGTTGCACCAAGAAAAGGTAATGTGTACATCATGGATATGGAACCAGCTCCAAAAGAGCAGTGCTTCTATACCAAGGCTGATGAGGACACCAACTGGCTGTGGCATAAAAGATTATCCCATCTTAATTTCAAAAATATTAACAAGTTGTCTCGCAAACAACTGGTTGATGGGATACCACAAATTTCTTTTAATAAAGAAAAGCCATGTCCAGGGTGTGAGATGGGCAAGCAGAAAAGGGCCAGTTTCAAAACTAGGCAAAACTTTAGCATCACTGAACCTCTTCACATGCTTCATATGGATCTTTTTGGTCCAGTGAATGTTCAAACTAGAGCTGGAAAGAAGTACACTCTAGTTGTGGTCGATGAATTCACCAGATACTGTTGGGTGGTATTCCTCAGATCCAAAAGTGATGCACCTGCTGAAATCATCTCGCTCATCAAAAGAATTGAACTCAAGTATACTCGAAAAGTCTGTCAGTTGCGAAGTGATAATGGTACTGAATTTCAAAATAAGGTACTTGAAACATTTTGCAATGACACTGGCATCTCTCAAAACTTCTCATCAGCACACTCTCCAGAGCAGAATGGAGTTGTGGAAAGAAAGAATCGCACACTGATAGAAGCAGCCAGAAGTATGCTATCTGAATCAGGTCTTCCCACCAGTTTCTGGGCTGAAGCAGTTGCAACTGCTTGTCACACCCAAAACCGGTCAGTCTACATCAAGAGACATAAGAAGACTTCCTATGAAGTACTCAGGAATCGTAAACCAAATATTGGATATTTTCATGTATTTGGTTGTCCAGTTTATATTTTAAACAATTCCAGTCAGCTTGGAAAGTTTGATGCAAAAGCTGATGAAGGGGTATTTTTAGGTTATTCAGATATTCGAAAGGCCTTTAGAGTTTATAATTATAGACTCCAAAAGGTTCATGAGACAATTCATGTCACATTCGACGAATCAACTGATGCAATCAACAAAAGACCAAGCCTTGATATCTCTCCAGTCGTTCCAATAAATTTTGGTGAAACTGACCAAGTTCATCAGTCAGTTGTTTCACCAAAAGATGTTTCCAGTTACAACAAATTGGAACCAGTTAAGAAGAAGAGCACCACTAGTGACACATCATTCTATCCCTCCATCAATTTCAACTTACCACAAGAATTGGTGATTGGATCTGATGTACGTGCCACTCCAATATCAGCACCAGTTCAAACTCCAACTTTTCCAGTTCTTCAAGAAATGCCTTTTAATGAATAATTTCATGATGCAAATCGTGACCTCATTGACTCTGATGAGGACGTAGAAGTCGTTTGGATAGATCCTCCTCCAGAAGCTGCTGCAACTGAAGAAGATCGCCTGGTGACTTGCACTGATATTGTTTTACACTAGCCTAGTCAATACACTAGATGGACTCGAGCACATCCAATTGAACAGATTGTGGTAGATCCAAATAGTGGGGTTCAAACTAGAAGAGCCACCAGTGAGCAATGCTTAAACGTCACCTTCTTATCTCTAATTGAACCGAAGAAGATTGACGAGGCTATGGCAGACCCAAGCTGGGTGGAAGCTATGCAAGAAGAGCTCGTCCAGTTTGAAAGGAACAATGTTTGGGAGCTTGTTTCTTGTCCACCAGGGTTAAAGAAAGAACCCATTGGTACAAGATGGGTCTACCGAAACAAGATGGATGAAGATGGCCATGTTGTAAGAAACAAGGCTAGATTAGTTGCCCAGGGTTATTGTCAAGCAGAAGGCGTTGACTTTGATGAAACTTTTGCTCCAGTTGCAAGACTTGAAGCCATCAGAATATTTCTGGCTTATGCAGCCCATCTGCAGTTTAAGGTCTTCCAGATGGATGTCAAAAGTGTGTTCCTTAATGGAACATTGGAAGAAGTTGTGTATGTTAAGCAGACTCCAGGCTTCATCGATGAGAAGCATCCTCACTGGGTCTATAGACTGAACAAAGCTTTGTATGGTCTTAGACAAGCCCCAAGAGCCTGGTATGATACTTTAACTAAACATCTTCTTAAAAATGGCTTTTAAAGAGGTGCAATAGATAATACCTTATTTATCTTGAAAGAAAAAGGTAATATCTTATTGGTACAAATTTATGTTGATGACATTATATTTGGTTCAACTGATGATGCAATGTGTAAAAAGTTTTCTAAAATCATGTCATCTGAGTATGAGATGAGTTTAATGGGAGAATTAACATTTTTCTTAGGTCTTCAGATTAAGCAAACTGAAAATGGAATTTTCATAAACCAAGGAAAATATGTCAGAGATTTGTTAAGAAAATAAAAATATGATTCTATCCCATCGAAAAACACACCTATTGCAGCACCATTAAATTTGGACTCTGACCCAACTGGCAAACCAGTGAACATAACTGACTATCGTGGTATGGTTGGTTCACTGATGTATTTAACTGCCAGTCGACCAGATATAATGTTTGTAACATGTCTATGTGCCAGGTTTCAGGCTAACCCAAAAGAATCACACTTGCACGCTATAAAGCGTATCTTTTGATACCTGAAAGGGTGTCCTAATCTTGGTCTTTGGTACCCCAAAGGCTCAGGATTAGATCTAATGGGTTATTCAGATTCAGATCATGCAGGTTGTAAGATAGATAGAAAATCAACAACTGGTGGTTGTCATTTACTTGGAGGAAAACTGGTAAGTTGGACCAGCAAGAAGCAGGCGTCAGTCTCTATGTCCACTGCTGAGGCAGAGTACATTTCTGCGGCCAGTTGCTGTGCCCAGATTCTCTGGATCAAGAACCAGTTACTAGATTATGGTCAAAAGTATACAAGGACCCCAATCTTTTGTGACAACACCAGTGCAATTGCTATATCTCACAACCCAGTGATGCACTCCAAAACAAAGCATATTGACATCAGGTATCATTTTATTCGAGATCATGTTATGAAAGGAGACATTGAATTACATTTCATCCCCACTGACAAACAGCTCGCTGATGTTTTTACAAAACCTCTTGATGAGAAAACCTTTAAACATCTCATCAGCGAACTGGGAATGTTAAATCCTTAAAACTGGAGAATTTTTGTTATGAACGCGTCAGTGACACTGATGAAGTTCTCCAGTTGAGGAGGTCCAGATAATCTTTGCTCGCCAGGCTATCGAACGCCTTTGTGATACTATCCTGTCACTAATCGATTTCTGGATCATCATTTTAGGGGGAAAGACTCAAAAATAATTTTCTGACTAAAATTCGTTTTGTTTGAAAATGACAACTGGAGAACTCTCCAGTTGGAAATTGGCACTAGACTAATCCTCCAGTGACCAGATTCAGTCTTGTCTTACTTTTTTATAACGTTAGGAATACTTGGTCAATATTTGTGACACGTGATGGTACTCGAGTGTTTTAAACCACTTGACATCGTCATCTGACGTGTTTAAAGTCATTTTGGTAAATGAAAACTGTTTTCATTGGGAAAATTAATGTTAGTGGGCGCGTGGATAAGTTAAGCCATCGTAGCATTTAATGCTGACACAGTTAATTATGTTTTAATTTCAAAATTCAAACTTATTTTGTTAAAATATCTACAAAATTGATTTTGTTAATAAAATATAATTTTTGGTATTTCATTGGGATCTTGAATTCCTTATAAATACCCTTATTTACTCCGATCACATTTACTTCCCTTTACATTCTTTCATTTACTTCCCAATCATCTAAAATTGCTTCATTTCTCTCTCTGCTTCTTAAATCAAGAACCCTAATTCCAAAATTTCAATTTCAATTTCAAAAATGGCACCTAAATCATCCCGTTCAAGAGATGTAAATCTCTTATCTGTCTCATATGCTCCTTCACCAGATGTCAAACAGGCACCTGGTGCTCCTGGTAACACTTCGCTCATTAAACTTAATCCGAATAATCCGATGGCGAGTTTACAAGGAACTCAAGGGTCCAATACCCTTATTGGAAGAATTCAAAAATTTTTGAAGAATTCTCCAATTGGACCCTCATTCTCTCTAAACCCACGCAAGATGTTTCATGACTACTTGTGTGAGTTTTGGTACACTGCTACTCTTTCTTCTGATTGTTCTTCCATCACTTTCACATTAAAAGGTGGAACAATCCAGTGTACCTTATCAGCAGACGTGTTGAGGGATGCCTTACACCTCAACTACTGGAGAGAGGGTGAATCTCCAGTTGTCATCCCCCCAAATGTTAATTTTCGCCAGGTCCTCCTTGAAATGGGACATAAGGAGTGCCTGGAGAAAGGGGTGTTGAAAACAAAAGGTGCGATGACCATGAAGGGCCTTACACCTTCATGGAGGTATTTTTTCATCCACCTTGTGGAAAGTATGGGTGGGAGTTCTGGTGGTCTTGACCAGATTAACTCCGCACAGGCAGAGATGGCATACTGCTTGTGGAATGGATTGAGAGTGGATTTTGCCGATATCCTGTATAGAAGCCTGGTACAAAAACTGAAGGGCACCAGGGGACTTTGTATCCCCTTCTCCAAGTTTCTCTCTCTTTGTTTTCTACAAATTCTGGGCAGTGAAGCATACTTAAGCACAGATTCACCGTATACTGTCCCAGATTTGTTGAGGAATCTAGACTCTCTAGTATCTGAAGCTGGAGAGGTCGAGAGTCCAGATCGAATGCGGCTGGCATTCGCAAAAACTGATGCACCAATCGAAGGTGAGTCAGAAAGACAACCGGGCGGGCCTCAAAATAATAAGGGACCCTCCAGTTCGTCTAATGTTATGGTTGAGGATAGAGCAACTATAACTGAAGCAACCCCAATAACCTCTATCCCTGGTGAAGATACCTCGGTATCTGATCCTCGAACAGATGCACCCAACCAGGAAACTAGGGAAGGTCATCTGGAGACTGACCCATCTGGTCAGCCCTCAGTTACATTCATGGATCTGGACATAAATATTAATGACGAGGAAATCCTAATTGAATCTTCAGATTCTGAAGGTACTGCTTCAGACTTGGAGATTTTTGATTCTACTGTACCAGATCAAAACCCTTCATCTCCGGTCTCGCTTCCAGATGCTTCAATTTCACTTTCACCATCCCAAGTAAATGAGCCAACAAATATTCCTTTTCCCACTTATAACTATATGTCTGGAAACAGACGTATGGCACCTTCACCATCTGGGCAATTCTCACTCCTTCGAGAAATGCCACCCCCACCGCCGCCGTTGTTCATACCTGAGCATTCTCAGCATGAACAACACATTGAATTTCCAGTCCTTTCTTCTACCACCACTCCTACTATTTCTTCAACTGCTGCAATGTCAACTGGGAGACTTCTCTAAGTTTGCCTCCTCCAGTTGCTCCAGTAGAAACTGCTGCTGGTCCAGTGACACCTTCTCCTCCGTCACTGGACAGTCAAGTTGTCTCTGTTCAAGCCAATCTCCAAAACCTTCTCACCAGGGTGGAGGAGATTCAAAAGACACTTGACAAAAACACCAAGTCTTTCTCCAGATACCACAAGGATCACTTGTACAATATTAAAGTGGTTGATCTGGGGATTAACAAGTTTTCATCAAATGAAGACTTGGTGTTGAAGAAGCTGAATGAGTTGGTCACTGGCTGCAACAATCTGGCAACATCTTTAAAAGAAGCCTTTGACCTCACTCAGTCCAAGGTCACAACCTCAATCTCCAACTTGCTGGGCAACACTGTTAGAACATCTGAAGTGGATTTAAGGGAGATTGAAAAACAGGTAAAAGAATTGATTGACAAGCCTGGGTTGAATGTGACTGAACTTGGGCAGCAGTTAATGACTTCAGTTGGTCAGAAAATAGATGATACGCTGGGTGCTAGAGAACAACAATTGATAGAAAAGGTGGTTTCTGAGATCACCAAGCCGGCCACTCCTCAGGTTGATCTGGCCCCACTCACAAATGAGATCAACCAGTTGAGGGGCAGCATTGATAACTTGAACACCCAGGTATCACTTCATGCTCAGTCTTTGGATAAACTGACAACTGAAGTAGAAAGTTTGAAGAAAAAGGATGAAGAAGTAAAGGATAAGGTGGTTTCTGGTTTGGATGAAGATTCCAAGATTTTGAATGAACTAAAAACTGGTCAGGAACAAGTTGCAGCTAATGTTCTGACCCAGTCTAAAGAAACCAACCACCTATGGAGATCTTTCAGGATGATGTGCACGATATTCAAAGAATGCAAGAACATGCAATCGTGGCAGCCTCTTGACCGGTTGCCAGCTCACCATTCTGAATGGGAAGTGATTAGGGCAGGTCTAGATGCTGCCAAGGGGGAAAGAAGTGTAGTTCTTGCACAAACTCAAACT
>CM067172.1:30133915-30181415 GCA_034093135.1 Erigeron breviscapus | reverse complement strand
ATATGATCGTTATGTTCGTTATATGATCGTTATGTTCGTTATGATCGTTATGTTCGTTATATGATCGTTATGTTCGTTATGATCGTTATGTTCGTTATATGATCGTTATGTTCGTTATATGATCGTTATGTTCGTTATATGATCGTTATGTTCGTTATTGATCGTTATGTTCGTTATATGATCGTTATGTTCGTTATATGATCGTTATGTTCGTTATATGATCGTTATGTTCGTTATATGATCGTTATGTTCGTTATATGATCGTTATGTTCGTTATATGATCGTTATGTTCGTTATATGATCGTTATGTTCGTTATATGATCGTTATGTTCGTTATATGATCGTTATGTTCGTTATATGATCGTTATGTTCGTTATGATCGTTATGTTCGTTATATGATCGTTATGTTCGTTATTGATCGTTATGTTCGTTTATGATCGTTATGTTCGTTATGATCGTTATGTTCGTTTATGATCGTTATGTTCGTTATATGATCGTTATGTTCGTTTATGATCGTTATGTTCGTTATATGATCGTTATGTTCGTTATATGATCGTTATGTTCGTTATATGATCGTTATGTTCGTTATGATCGTTATGTTCGTTTATGATCGTTATGTTCGTTATTGATCGTTATGTTCGTTATATGATCGTTATGTTCGTTATATGATCGTTATGTTCGTTTATGATCGTTATGTTCGTTATATGATCGTTATGTTCGTTATATGATCGTTATGTTCGTTTATGATCGTTATGTTCGTTATATGATCGTTATGTTCGTTATATGATCGTTATGTTCGTTATATGATCGTTATGTTCGTTTATGATCGTTATGTTCGTTATGATCGTTATGTTCGTTTATGATCGTTATGTTCGTTATATGATCGTTATGTTCGTTATATGATCGTTATGTTCGTTATATGATCGTTATGTTCGTTATATGATCGTTATGTTCGTTATATGATCGTTATGTTCGTTATATGATCGTTATGTTCGTTATATGATCGTTATGTTCGTTATATGATCGTTATGTTCGTTATATGATCGTTATGTTCGTTATATGATCGTTTGATCGTTATATGGTCGTTTATTTGGTGAATCAAGGTTGTATGATGGTTATGTAATCGAATCAAGGTTATGAGGTTCATTTAAATGATCCAATCAAGGTTTCAAGGTTTGTGATCGTTTATCGATTCAATATATGTGATCATTTAAATGATCCAAATCAAGGTTTCAATGTTTCAAGGATATATGTTCGTATGATCGTTATGTTCGTTATATGTTCGTTATGATCGTTATGTATGTGTTATGATTGTTATGTTCGTTATGATCGTTATGTTCGTTATATGATCGTTATGTTCGTTATGATCGTTATGTTCGTTATGATCGTTATGTTCGTTATGATCGTTATGTTCGTTATGATCGTTATGTTCGTTATATGTCGTTATGTTCGTTATGATCGTTATGTTCGTTATATGATCGTTATGTTCGTTATATGATCGTTATGTTCGTTTATGATCGTTATGTTCGTTATATGATCGTTATGTTCGTTTATGATCGTTATGTTCGTTATATGATCGTTATGTTCGTTATATGATCGTTATGTTCGTTTATGATCGTTATGTTCGTTGTATGATCGTTATGTTCGTTATGATCGTTATGTTCGTTATATGATCGTTATGTTCGTTATATGATCGTTATGTTCGTTATATGATCGTTATGTTCGTTATATGATCGTTATGTTCGTTGTATGATCGTTATGTTCGTTGTATGATCGTTATGTTCGTTATATGGTCGTTTATTGATCGAATCCAGGTTAAACGGTTGTTATCCCGACACTTGTTTCCTATTACTTGTCCCTACGAACTCACCAACTTTATGTTGACGCATTTTAGTACACTTTTCAGGTAAGCATGTGGATTAAAGATGTATTGGAAGTTTCATTGCATGCTAGGATTGGACTTGGACCTTTTCATAGATCCGTGATTCTTTAGCCCCGATCAAGGGTTATGTTTATGTTTGAACCGATACTTGTATTATTGAATGTTTTGTATGGATTATTGAATCCTATTTATGCATTTAGTTTTGCTCTACATAATTTCCATGTCGTGTTGTGCTATTGTTGTAACCCTCATGATTCCGCCTTGTTGGGGTGTTACAGAGCAGTTCCTCATCAATGAGGGTCTAGATAGAAATTTGAATGTAACTATTGCCCCATCTTATGAAGTCAAACAAGAAGCTGTAGAGATGATTGGGGAATAGCTCTTTATCATGTAATATATTTTATTTTCTCAATATATGCAAAAGTGATTTGTACAAATTCAGTTTCAATGTTAAAACTTCATATCAGATCAAAAGAACCCAAAAGATTCAAAGGGTCACAAGTTGTTAGTAGTATTTTACTTTGATTCTTTGTAAGCTGATAGTTAGAAGTGTGTTGGGTTTTGTCATCATCAAATAGGGGAAGATTGTTGAGTCACAATGTTAATTGTAAATTTGGTGATGACAAATCTGATTGTTAAACACTTAGAAATCTTGTAGTTCTTGTAATCTGATCTGGGTCAGACTAAGCTGACACAGCCTACGATCTGTTTCTGACCCAGACCATGCTTCATGCTTCGTATTGTAATATTCTATGGAAGCAAGTGTTATTCAAGCTGCAACAACAATGTTCATAGCATTCAATCCAAGTCGAAGAGGAGGATTGAAGATAGAAGACCAAGCTGTCAGTGAAAGGCAGCTTGGGATTAGCACTTAGGCAGATTGGTGCTTTGACAAATGGCCCAATCTGTGTCTGACAATCAAGTAAAGATAACAACCTGGATTGAAGATAAGGACAAATGACGTGACTAGGAAGAATCCTAGGATCCAGGTTGGTGGTTGGATTTACATATGCGTGTCCATACTCTTATTGGATGAAAAAGAATGAGTGGCAGTACTTTGGGGACCACAAGTACTATGAATAGGCACGATCAAATATTCCTCTGTTATCCAATAGAAGATCAATACGTGGTTGAATTAGAAACCAAGTGAAGAAGGGCTTTCGCCTATAAAAGCCTCATTCCTTGATTGCATATGTGTGGCATTCCTGATAATCATTCTTCACATCAAGTTTTCTTTGCTCTTATACACAGCTTAGTCTGTTAGAGATCAGCTTGGGCTGATTCTCTTGAGTAGAAACTTGTTGATTGTAATTTGTCATTTCAGAGGGTTGTTTAGATATCTATAGGCTATCTTGTTTCCGCAACAACCCTGTAATTCTTTGTATAAATTATTTCTTAATAAAGGATTACTTTGAAAATTACAATCTGTGTTTAAGAATGTCTTGCTTTATAAAATATTATAAAATATTATAAAATATTATAAAATATTATAAAATATTATAAAATATTATAAAATATTATAAAATATTATAAAATATTATAAAATATTATAAAATATTATAAAATATTATAAAATATTATAAAATATTATAAAATATTATAAAATATTATAAAATATTATAAAATATTATAAAATATTATAAAATATTATAAAATATTATAAAATATTATAAAATATTATAAAATATTATAAAATATTATAAAATATTATAAAATATTATAAAATATTATAAAATATTATAAAATATTATAAAATATTATAAAATATTATAAAATATTATAAAATATTATAAAATATTATAAAATATTATAAAATATTATAAAATATTATAAAATATTATAAAATATTATAAAATATTATAAAATATTATAAAATATTATAAAATATTATAAAATATTATAAAATATTATAAAATATTATAAAATATTATAAAATATTATAAAATATTATAAAATATTATAAAATATTATAAAATATTATAAAATATTATAAAATATTATAAAATATTATAAAATATTATAAAATATTATAAAATATTATAAAATATTATAAAATATTATAAAATATTATAAAATATTATAAAATATTATAAAATATTATAAAATATTATAAAATATTATAAAATATTATAAAATATTATAAAATATTATAAAATATTATAAAATATTATAAAATATTATAAAATATTATAAAATATTATAAAATATTATAAAATATTATAAAATATTATAAAATATTATAAAATATTATAAAATATTATAAAATATTATAAAATATTATAAAATATTATAAAATATTATAAAATATTATAAAATATTATAAAATATTATAAAATATTATAAAATATTATAAAATATTATAAAATATTATAAAATATTATAAAATATTATAAAATATTATAAAATATTATAAAATATTATAAAATATTATAAAATATTATAAAATATTATAAAATATTATAAAATATTATAAAATATTATAAAATATTATAAAATATTATAAAATATTATAAAATATTATAAAATATTATAAAATATTATAAAATATTATAAAATATTATAAAATATTATAAAATATTATAAAATATTATAAAATATTATAAAATATTATAAAATATTATAAAATATTATAAAATATTATAAAATATTATAAAATATTATAAAATATTATAAAATATTATAAAATATTATAAAATATTATAAAATATTATAAAATATTATAAAATATTATAAAATATTATAAAATATTATAAAATATTATAAAATATTATAAAATATTATAAAATATTGTAAAATTAAAATAGTTTATAAGTAATAATAAAAAGTGTATATAAAATATTATAAAATATTATACACAATATAAATATCAATGTCGACTACATGACTAAAGATAAAATATTAGCTTATAAGAAAATATTATAAAATATTATAAATTGATACCTATAAATGTCGTACATTGGTATCCCAATACAATATTGATAATGTCGTCCAATTTAATAATATATTAGATTAGATTTTTATAAATTATAAATATTAATATTTAGTTTAATATTTAATATAAACACAATTTGAACTCTAGATACATATCCCAAACATAATAACAGATGACGATATACAACATCTTTATCTAATACATATATATACATATATATATACTTATATATATATATATATATATATATATATATATATATATATATATATATATATATATATATATATATATATATATATATATATATATATATATATATATATATATATATATATATATATATATATATATATATATATATATATATATATATATATATATATATATATATATATATATATATATATATATATATATATATATATATATATATATATATATATATATATATATATATATATATATATATATATATATATATATATATATATATATATATATATATATATATATATATATATATATATATATATATATATATATATATATATATATATATATATATATATATATATATATATATATATATATATATATATATATATATATATATATATATATATATATATATATATATATATATATATATATATATATATATATATATATATATATATATATATATATATATATATATATATATATATATATATATATATATATATATATATATATATATATATATATATATATATATATATATATATATATATATATATATATATATATATATATATATATATATATATATATATATATATATATATATATATATATATATATATATATATATATATATATATATATATATATATATATATATATATATATATATATATATATATATATATATATATATATATATATATATATATATATATATATATATATATATATATATATATATATATATATATATATATATATATATATATATATATATATATATATATATATATATATATATATATATATATATATATATATATATATATATATATATATATATATATATATATATATATATATATATATATATATATATATATATATATATATATATATATATATATATATATATATATATATATATATATATATATATATATATATATATATATATATATATATATATATATATATATATATATATATATATATATATATATATATATATATATATATATATATATATATATATATATATATATATATATATATATATATATATATATATATATATATATATATATATATATATATATATGTATATCATATATATATATATATCTATATATATATATATATAAAAGAGTAGTTAATCAAGCTTTTTAAAGCCCTCTTCAAAATAAACTATGTTAAAACATTGCCACTAGGATTTTATCCTATGTGGCATCTCATATTTTTTGATAATATTTATCTTATTTATGTAATAAATTTTAACAATTTTTAAATTTCAACAAATCTATATTGTCTTTGCAAAATATATGCAGAAAAGATTTACTTTCATATTTTATCATCTTAGTCATATCTTTCTTGAACAATAACACAATATTTATTTACTTGATTTACAACATGACTCAAAGATTGTTTGATTTTTGCCTGAGCTTCAAACCAGCGAACGACTATACAAATTAAGGTGGCCATATATTTATACCTTACCTATAAAATTCAACAGAGCATAAACTATACAAGTTCGAACCTTTCCATGCCATATTAACCCCCCCCCCCCCCCCCCCCCCCCCCCCCCCCCCCCCCCCCCCCCCCCCCCCCCCCCCCCCCCCCCCCCCCCCCCCCCCCCCCCCCCCCCCCCCCCCCCCCCCCCCCCCCCCCCCCCCCCCCCCCCCCCCCCCCCCCCCCCCCCCCCCCCCCCCCCCCCCCCCCCCCCCCCCCCCCCCCCCCCCCCCCCCCCCCCCCCCCCCCCCCCCCCCCCCCCCCCCCCCCCCCCCCCCCCCCCCCCCCCCCCCCCCCCCCCCCCCCCCCCCCCCCCCCCCCCCCCCCCCCCCCCCCCCCCCCCCCCCCCCCCCCCCCCCCCCCCCCCCCCCCCCCCCCCCCCCCCCCCCCCCCCCCCCCCCCCCCCCCCCCCCCCCCCCCCCCCCCCCCCCCCCCCCCCCCCCCCCCCCCCCCCCCCCCCCCCCCCCCCCCCCCCCCCCCCCCCCCCCCCCCCCCCCCCCCCCCCCCCCCCCCCCCCCCCCCCCCCCCCCCCCCCCCCCCCCCCCCCCCCCCCCCCCCCCCCCCCCCCCCCCCCCCCCCCCCCCCCCCCCCCCCCCCCCCCCCCCCCCCCCCCCCCCCCCCCCCCCCCCCCCCCCCCCCCCCCCCCCCCCCCCCCCCCCCCCCCCCCCCCCCCCCCCCCCCCCCCCCCCCCCCCCCCCCCCCCCCCCCCCCCCCCCCCCCCCCCCCCCCCCCCCCCCCCCCCCCCCCCCCCCCCCCCCCCCCCCCCCCCCCCCCCCCCCCCCCCCCCCCCCCCCCCCCCCCCCCCCCCCCCCCCCCCCCCCCCCCCCCCCCCCCCCCCCCCCCCCCCCCCCCCCCCCCCCCCCCCCCCCCCCCCCCCCCCCCCCCCCCCCCCCCCCCCCCCCCCCCCCCCCCCCCCCCCCCCCCCCCCCCCCCCCCCCCCCCCCCCCCCCCCCCCCCCCCCCCCCCCCCCCCCCCCCCCCCCCCCCCCCCCCCCCCCCCCCCCCCCCCCCCCCCCCCCCCCCCCCCCCCCCCCCCCCCCCCCCCCCCCCCCCCCCCCCCCCCCCCCCCCCCCCCCCCCCCCCCCCCCCCCCCCCCCCCCCCCCCCCCCCCCCCCCCCCCCCCCCCCCCCCCCCCCCCCCCCCCCCCCCCCCCCCCCCCCCCCCCCCCCCCCCCCCCCCCCCCCCCCCCCCCCCCCCCCCCCCCCCCCCCCCCCCCCCCCCCCCCCCCCCCCCCCCCCCCCCCCCCCCCCCCCCCCCCCCCCCCCCCCCCCCCCCCCCCCCCCCCCCCCCCCCCCCCCCCCCCCCCCCCCCCCCCCCCCCCCCCCCCCCCCCCCCCCCCCCCCCCCCCCCCCCCCCCCCCCCCCCCCCCCCCCCCCCCCCCCCCCCCCCCCCCCCCCCCCCCCCCCCCCCCCCCCCCCCCCCCCCCCCCCCCCCCCCCCCCCCCCCCCCCCCCCCCCCCCCCCCCCCCCCCCCCCCCCCCCCCCCCCCCCCCCCCCCCCCCCCCCCCCCCCCCCCCCCCCCCCCCCCCCCCCCCCCCCCCCCCCCCCCCCCCCCCCCCCCCCCCCCCCCCCCCCCCCCCCCCCCCCCCCCCCCCCCCCCCCCCCCCCCCCCCCCCCCCCCCCCCCCCCCCCCCCCCCCCCCCCCCCCCCCCCCCCCCCCCCCCCCCCCCCCCCCCCCCCCCCCCCCCCCCCCCCCCCCCCCCCCCCCCCCCCCCCCCCCCCCCCCCCCCCCCCCCCCCCCCCCCCCCCCCCCCCCCCCCCCCCCCCCCCCCCCCCCCCCCCCCCCCCCCCCCCCCCCCCCCCCCCCCCCCCCCCCCCCCCCCCCCCCCCCCCCCCCCCCCCCCCCCCCCCCCCCCCCCCCCCCCCCCCCCCCCCCCCCCCCCCCCCCCCCCCCCCCCCCCCCCCCCCCCCCCCCCCCCCCCCCCCCCCCCCCCCCCCCCCCCCCCCCCCCCCCCCCCCCCCCCCCCCCCCCCCCCCCCCCCCCCCCCCCCCCCCCCCCCCCCCCCCCCCCCCCCCCCCCCCCCCCCCCCCCCCATATCTCTTTCTCCCCTCTCACTTCTTATCTATCTACCTATCTCTTTCTCTCTTTCTCTCAAAAGCAAAGCAAGACCCATTTCAATCTTCTTCACCATTTCTTGCATCAAATTAGTGTTGGATCGATTATAACATAGAAATCATAGTCACTTTCATCTCACTTTCGTCTTATCAAAGAATCAAAGCCAAGTTCTAGCATTTTTACCCAATTAGGTCAAATTTGGGTTTGAGCTCAAGGAGACGTTTTGGTAAGTCAAATTCATCCCATTTACACCTACTTATGTTTTTTATTGCATTTCTAATCATCTTGAACAATTGCAAGTCTTGAATCGAGTCAAAAGACGATTTAGGTCAAACTAGGGTTTCGATTAGGGTTGGAACGATTTGTTATGATTTTGATGTTTTGGGTCGAATTTGTGGATTGGGTTATGTTTATTTATGGTTAATGGTGTTTATTTATGCTTCACATTAAGTTACAAGTTCCTACAAATCGATTTGGGTTGGTTTGGGTCGAGTTTTTAAGGGTTTTGGTCTTGTTTTTTGCATATGCTGGTGCTGCTGCTCTTCTGGTCCAGTATGGGGCCACTGCGGCGCAGTGGCTTAGGCTAGCCCACTGCGGCGCAGTGGCTAGGGCCTGGTCAAGTTTGAGTTAGCTCACTGCGGCGCAGTGAGCTTGGCAAAGGCTCACTGCGGCGCAGTGGTTAGTTTCTGGGAAATGTTGCGCGTCGATTTTTAAACATTAATAACTTTTGATCCGTAAGTCCAAATAAGTCGTATGACCTATCGTTGGAATCGTAAGAGAGTCTATTTTCTTGTGGTAACACTCTTTTTGCATGAATCTCTTCTCATTTCTAATAAGGTCGAGTCGAATGCGTCTTGTTCCTACTCGTTTAAATTGTAAAGGCATTTAGGGTTTGTGACTCGACCTAATTGTGATAAACCAACTTGTTTATGATTGTAGAGTTGACATTATGGTATTATGCCCCCCCCCCCCCCCCCCCCCCCCCCCCCCCCCCCCCCCCCCCCCCCCCCCCCCCCCCCCCCCCCCCCCCCCCCCCCCCCCCCCCCCCCCCCCCCCCCCCCCCCCCCCCCCCCCCCCCCCCCCCCCCCCCCCCCCCCCCCCCCCCCCCCCCCCCCCCCCCCCCCCCCCCCCCCCCCCCCCCCCCCCCCCCCCCCCCCCCCCCCCCCCCCCCCCCCCCCCCCCCCCCCCCCCCCCCCCCCCCCCCCCCCCCCCCCCCCCCCCCCCCCCCCCCCCCCCCCCCCCCCCCCCCCCCCCCCCCCCCCCCCCCCCCCCCCCCCCCCCCCCCCCCCCCCCCCCCCCCCCCCCCCCCCCCCCCCCCCCCCCCCCCCCCCCCCCCCCCCCCCCCCCCCCCCCCCCCCCCCCCCCCCCCCCCCCCCCCCCCCCCCCCCCCCCCCCCCCCCCCCCCCCCCCCCCCCCCCCCCCCCCCCCCCCCCCCCCCCCCCCCCCCCCCCCCCCCCCCCCCCCCCCCCCCCCCCCCCCCCCCCCCCCCCCCCCCCCCCCCCCCCCCCCCCCCCCCCCCCCCCCCCCCCCCCCCCCCCCCCCCCCCCCCCCCCCCCCCCCCCCCCCCCCCCCCCCCCCCCCCCCCCCCCCCCCCCCCCCCCCCCCCCCCCCCCCCCCCCCCCCCCCCCCCCCCCCCCCCCCCCCCCCCCCCCCCCCCCCCCCCCCCCCCCCCCCCCCCCCCCCCCCCCCCCCCCCCCCCCCCCCCCCCCCCCCCCCCCCCCCCCCCCCCCCCCCCCCCCCCCCCCCCCCCCCCCCCCCCCCCCCCCCCCCCCCCCCCCCCCCCCCCCCCCCCCCCCCCCCCCCCCCCCCCCCCCCCCCCCCCCCCCCCCCCCCCCCCCCCCCCCCCCCCCCCCCCCCCCCCCCCCCCCCCCCCCCCCCCCCCCCCCCCCCCCCCCCCCCCCCCCCCCCCCCCCCCCCCCCCCCCCCCCCCCCCCCCCCCCCCCCCCCCCCCCCCCCCCCCCCCCCCCCCCCCCCCCCCCCCCCCCCCCCCCCCCCACCCCCCCCCCCCCCCATATCTCTTTCTCCCCTCTCACTTCTTATCTATCTACCTATCTCTTTCTCTCTTTCTCTCAAAAGCAAAGCAAGACCCATTTCAATCTTCTTCACCATTTCTTGCATCAAATTAGTGTTGGATCGATTATAACATAGAAATCATAGTCACTTTCATCTCACTTTCGTCTTATCAAAGAATCAAAGCCAAGTTCTAGCATTTTTACCCAATTAGGTCAAATTTGGGTTTGAGCTCAAGGAGACGTTTTGGTAAGTCAAATTCATCCCATTTACACCTACTTATGTTTTTTATTGCATTTCTAATCATCTTGAACAATTGCAAGTCTTGAATCGAGTCAAAAGACGATTTAGGTCAAACTAGGGTTTCGATTAGGGTTGGAACGATTTGTTATGATTTTGATGTTTTGGGTCGAATTTGTGGATTGGGTTATGTTTGACGAATATTGATTGTTGGTTCATGATTTATGCATTTACATTCGATTGTAAGCATTGCATACATTGTTGATGACCCTCGGCAGGGGATTGCCGAGATCCTGGTGCATAGATGTATGCACCCATTTTGGATGTAGACCTGACTCCGAGTATATAGACATATATATCTCGATGATTTTGAGATACAGCCTTGTTCATTGCGATGACAGAAGGGTATCGTTGCATTGGTGACTTGAGCTCACGCATAGGATAGGCATATTGGCTTATTCATGCATCTCGGCATTTGCATTGATACTCATATCATTTATGCATTTCTCATTTCACGCGTTGCGCTTGTGTAATCTTGTTGTTGGACATTTTTGTGTTTCGTAGAGGCTCACTGTATGTCAGGTTTAGCCTCCTTTCGTGCTTTATGATTTTGTCTATGGTTCCTTGTGGGCCATTACTACGAACTCACCAACCTTGTGTTGACTATGCTTAGTACACTTTTCAGGAAATCAGGTTCTCCCAGGGCGTGGAGTTTAGTTGCTTTGCTTGCTGTAAACCCGGACTTTGGACTTCATGGATCAAGGATTCATTGGCCTGCCTTTTGCATTATACTTAGGATCGTTTGCCATCTTTGGTTGTTATTTTGTTAACTTTGATGGCTATTTGCTCCTGTTGTATTTTGTTACTTACTTCGTTATGTTTTGGATTCACCGAATCTTTAATTGCATTTAGTTTGTTCTATTGTAATTCCACCTGGTGCTATGTGATTTCCGTGATATTCCGAGCCTCGGCTTGGGGTGTTACATATTTCATACTCACGAATCAATTATGAGGCATATTCTAATTTCTTTATGATAAAATCTATATAGCTACCGTACATCGTACGGGTATTAGGAGTAGTATATATATATAATCTTCGGTTAGGTTCGATTTTAGTAGTCGGTTTTTGCATATAAAACCAAAACCTGAACGGATCCATTCGGTTTTTAAAAAACCAAAACCAAACCAATCGATGTGGTTCAGTTTTCAGTTTTTTCGGTTCGGTTCTTTCTGTTTTTGGTTTTGGTTTGGTTGTTGTTCACCCTTAATAAAATGTAATGTAATGTATTTAAAATAATAATGATCCGGTAATTGACCATGAACTATAACATATCGATTTTTACATAATAAACTTATAGAATAATTTACTAATGCGTTAAATAGTTATTGGAATCTGTATACGTACATATTTTTTTTCTCAAAAAAAACCTTTTACTATGTAAGAATTAAACAAACTTTTAATTACCGCACATCGTGCGGGTAAAATACCTATATAATGTGACAAATCGTAATTAATTAGCAACGGGTTAGTCTTAATCTCGTTTAAGCTTAGTCATTATCATAATCTCGTCTAATTTAGACGGTCTTTGACGTGGAAATTATTAGACATTTGGACTTTTGACTTGGTTCGGTTAGACTTATCCTGATGACGTAGACTATTAGCTATCTAGATGAATGCCCAGTCTTAAAATTATGTCTCATCATCATCATCATCATCATCATCTCTCATCATCATCATCATCATCATCATCATCATCATCATCATCATCATCATCATCATCATCATCATCATCATCATCATCATCATCATCATCATCATCATCATCATCATCATCATCATCATCATCATCATCATCATCATCATCATCATCATCATCATCATCATCATCATCATCATCATCATCATCATCATCATCATCATCATCATCATCATCATCATCATCATCATCATCATCATCATCATCATCATCATCATCATCATCATCATCATCATCATCATCATCATCATCATCATCATCATCATCATCATCATCATCATCATCATCATCATCATCATCATCATCATCATCATCATCATCATCATCATCATCATCATCATCATCATCATCATCATCATCATCATCATCATCATCATCATCATCATCATCATCATCATCATCATCATCATCATCATCATCATCATCATCATCATCATCATCATCATCATCATCATCATCATCATCATCATCATCATCATCATCATCATCATCATCATCATCATCATCATCATCATCATCATCATCATCATCATCATCATCATCATCATCATCATCATCATCATCATCATCATCATCATCATCATCATCATCATCATCATCATCATCATCATCATCATCATCATCATCATCATCATCATCATCATCATCATCATCATCATCATCATCATCATCATCATCATCATCATCATCATCATCATCATCATCATCATCATCATCATCATCATCATCATCATCATCATCATCATCATCATCATCATCATCATCATCATCATCATCATCATCATCATCATCATCATCATCATCATCATCATCATCATCATCATCATCATCATCATCATCATCATCATCATCATCATCATCATCATCATCATCATCATCATCATCATCATCATCATCATCATCATCATCATCATCATCATCATCATCATCATCATCATCATCATCATCATCATCATCATCATCATCATCATCATCATCATCATCATCATCATCATCATCATCATCATCATCATCATCATCATCATCATCATCATCATCATCATCATCATCATCATCATCATCATCATCATCATCATCATCATCATCATCATCATCATCATCATCATCATCATCATCATCATCATCATCATCATCATCATCATCATCATCATCATCATCATCATCATCATCATCATCATCATCATCATCATCATCATCATCATCATCATCATCATCATCATCATCATCATCATCATCATCATCATCATCATCATCATCATCATCATCATCATCATCATCATCATCATCATCATCATCATCATCATCATCATCATCATCATCATCATCATCATCATCATCATCATCATCATCATCATCATCATCATCATCATCATCATCATCATCATCATCATCATCATCATCATCATCATCATCTTCATCTTCTAAATTTTATTGCAAGAACATCAATTGGTAAGTAAACCTTTTCTTTAGACTTTGACTTTTATAAATTCAATCTTTTGATTTAATTTTAGTTATATTAATTGAATTAGTAGGCCAAGAAAATGATATGAGTTTTGGGTTTTGTTGATTTAATGAAATTTTGATTTAGAATTAGGTCTTTGAAATCAAAATAGTTGAAATTGTAAAATGGTTGGCGAAATGGATTGTTTCCAGGTTATTGAACATGTTTGTACTTGTTGAAATGAAAAGAGTTGATTAGAAAATGGTTTGGTTTGCGGAAAATGGTCGAAAAATAAGTTTTTTGCTCGATCAGGTCAAACTCGCGCCGCGAGTGACCTTTCTCGCGCCGCGCGGTGTGTATTTTTACACGAAATCTGCACTTTAGACTCAAACTCGCGCCGCAAGGTTCTGAACTGTTTGACATTTTTAGTTTTCGACAACTTGAACACTTGAACTTCGTTTATACGAATTGGTACTTTAGACTACCTTTTAATGACAATCCGCACCCCATTGTAGACGGGAGACCTGTGCGAGGTATATTGGTCCGCACCCCACTGTAGACGGGAGACCTGTGCGAGGTATATTGGTCCGCACCCCACTGTAGACGGGAGACCTGTGCGAGGTATATTGGTCCGCACCCCACTGTAGACGGGAGACCTGTGCGAGGTATATTGGTCCGCACCCCACTGTAGACGGGAGACCTGTGCGAGGTATATTGGTCCGCACCCCACTGTAGACGGGAGACCTGTGCGAGGTATATTGGTCCGCACCCCACTGTAGACGGGAGACCTGTGCGAGGTATATTGGTCCGCACCCCACTGTAGACGGGAGACCTGTGCGAGGTATATTGGTCCGCACCCCACTGTAGACGGGAGACCTGTGCGAGGTATATTGGTCCGCACCCCACTGTAGACGGGAGACCTGTGCGAGGTATATTGGTCCGCACCCCACTGTAGACGGGAGACCTGTGCGAGGTATATTGGTCCGCACCCCACTGTAGACGGGAGACCTGTGCGAGGTATATTGGTCCGCACCCCACTGTAGACGGGAGACCTGTGCGAGGTATATTGGTCCGCACCCCACTGTAGACGGGAGACCTGTGCGAGGTATATTGGTCCGCACCCCACTGTAGACGGGAGACCTGTGCGAGGTATATTGGTCCGCACCCCACTGTAGACGGGAGACCTGTGCGAGGTATATTGGTCCGCACCCCACTGTAGACGGGAGACCTGTGCGAGGTATATTGGTCCGCACCCCACTGTAGACGGGAGACCTGTGCGAGGTATATTGGTCCGCACCCCACTGTAGACGGGAGACCTGTGCGAGGTATATTGGTCCGCACCCCACTGTAGACGGGAGACCTGTGCGAGGTATATTGGTCCGCACCCCACTGTAGACGGGAGACCTGTGCGAGGTATATTGGTCCGCACCCCACTGTAGACGGGAGACCTGTGCGAGGTATATTGGTCCGCACCCCACTGTAGACGGGAGACCTGTGCGAGGTATATTGGTCCGCACCCCACTGTAGACGGGAGACCTGTGCGAGGTATATTGGTCCGCACCCCACTGTAGACGGGAGACCTGTGCGAGGTATATTGGTCCGCACCCCACTGTAGACGGGAGACCTGTGCGAGGTATATTGGTCCGCACCCCACTGTAGACGGGAGACCTGTGCGAGGTATATTGGTCCGCACCCCACTGTAGACGGGAGACCTGTGCGAGGTATATTGGTCCGCACCCCACTGTAGACGGGAGACCTGTGCGAGGTATATTGGTCCGCACCCCACTGTAGACGGGAGACCTGTGCGAGGTATATTGGTCCGCACCCCACTGTAGACGGGAGACCTGTGCGAGGTATATTGGTCCGCACCCCACTGTAGACGGGAGACCTGTGCGAGGTATATTGGTCCGCACCCCACTGTAGACGGGAGACCTGTGCGAGGTATATTGGTCCGCACCCCACTGTAGACGGGAGACCTGTGCGAGGTATATTGGTCCGCACCCCACTGTAGACGGGAGACCTGTGCGAGGTATATTGGTCCGCACCCCACTGTAGACGGGAGACCTGTGCGAGGTATATTGGTCCGCACCCCACTGTAGACGGGCGACCTGTGCGAGGTATATTGGTCCGCACCCCATTTTAGACAGGAAATCCTGTGCGAGACGTATTGGTCTTATTGTCGGACTTCGGTCTGGACTGTCATTATATATTGTCGGATATGTGATCTCGGCTGTCTTGTCATAATATTGTCAGACTTTCCTCCCGGCTGTCTTGTCTTAAATAACTACATGTCATTGTGTACTCTCAATGACGACTAAACTTTGGTCAAACACACTGTAAACTCACCAACTATTTCGATAGTTGATCCTCTCAAATTTCATGCTTTTCAGGTAACCAACAGTAAGTCTTGGATCGTATCTGGCATTATAGGGCCATCTTTTGACTTTGGACGTACAATTAGCTTCAGACATTGGAGGATTCTCATGTTTTTAGTTCTAATTGTATTAGACTGTCCAATTATTGAATTCGTATTTAGTGGGCCCAGTTCCAAATGAGGATGACTTGTATCCTTATTTTGGGGTCCACATTCAAAACGATTGTACTTTTATTAGACTTGTATTTGGTATTAATGGATGTAATTTCTATTAACTTACGGTTAGTACGCAATTATTTGTTAACCCTGTATTTCCGCTACAACGGGGTGTGACATATAATATATAGAAATAGAAACTAGAAAGTGTCTGAAGATTCTTATAGAATGAACTTAATAAATAACACAAATCTTTTATACATCTAAAGGCCTTTTTTATACACGGGAATCGATCCTGGCTACTACTATATAAAGCTCCCTTGTCTATACATATAAATGGGGTTTGTGTGATTGATCAAGTCTTTTGACCTTGGAAAAATCCATTTGGGTTCCAGTCCTACTCTTTACATATGTCCTGTTGGATCTATCATTGGAGGTATGTATTCGTGTAAGATAGGAGTATGAGTCGAATGGTTTGCCACTCCAAATAAAAAGAGAGAATTTATAATTAGAGCGTTCACAATGGTCTCGTGATGACCAGTAGTCTGCTTGTTGCGGAAGCAACCACACCACAAGCCCACTTAGACCATCTTTAATGCATACATTAGAGTCAACGTATTGACAAGAATGCACCGAGCTTCCGGCATATAGAGTTACGGGGGCCAGCATATTCGTCGGCGTTCTTATTCGGTGTAGTACGTGGTCACCGCGTTGGAGAGTTAGCGTATTTGGATTTGTTTCTTTTCTGTAATTATTTCGCATTTTGGAGATTTTTTTGACGAATGAAGAGTTAGCGTACGGGTGAAATTAAGATTTTCTTTGTTTCAAATTTGCAGGTGCAACTTTGCAAGTGGTTAAATAAAGACGGTGAACCCAAGTTGACATTGATATTGACATTACTGTATTATAAAGAGTAAAGTGTACCCGAATGTAAGTAACTAAGAACGAAAAGTTATAGTGAAAGTCCCAAGTTTGCAACGATATGTAATTAAACAACTAATGTAAATTACACTAAGAAAGCAAGACAAGAAAGTAAACACGTTTAATCATAAGTAGTATTAATTAAACGGTGAATACATGGTTGGTTTACAAAGAAAGAAAGAAAGAAAATATTGTTAAGTTTTTGCACACACGAAAACTTAACAATTATACAATTCTACAATGAGAGAAAAACACACTAAGTGACTATTGTAGAATGAACCAACAACTTTGCGGCTAGGTCAAGTGATGCTTTATATAGGGGAGAAAAGGCATCACATGACAACCCAATAGATGTTGACACATGAAGGTTGTCAACTATCTATTGGTGTGTAAGACTGGTCTTCAGACATCTCTGTTTGCCATCTTGTTTCTTTCCCAAAACGGCATGAAAGAGAAACACCTTAGTACCATTTTGGTACAAGGTCACATGGCTCCATCTTGATCTTGCAACACGTGTCCTTGGGACCAGTCTTCTTATCTTCATTTTCCCGCCTATATTTGACTTACAACATATGACGGTGAGTCATTGAACTTATCCTTTAACTCGAAGATAATAGTGATCGCTGAAGGCTCGCTGATGAAACTTCTCGCTGAGGCTGTCAGCGACTACTTGACTCAGCAAGTAATCTTCAGCGAATCCATGACTCAACAATCTCCCCCTATTCGCTGAGGAGACTTAGCTGAGTATAAGTTACTTCTTAGAAGTACAATAGATAGAAATGAAGGAATGCTGATCTTATTTATTTGACAAACAACTTTACAATAAGCAGCATTACAAAGATTACAAGACTACTTAATCCCATTGGGATTCTTGCTTGGCCTCGATAAATGCTCTATCTTGTTGTCTTTCAGGCTTCAGCAACTCTTGATCAATCAGTCTTATAAACTCTGGATCATTGGAAGACTGAGCACAATACTTCCTTATTTTCAAAAGAAAGGCAGAAGGAGCAATTCCAATTTCATTGGTCCTGAAGAAGAGTTCATGACCATGGACATTGCAAAAACAGAAACCTCCCAGCTTGTCATCATAAGCTCCATCCATAAAGAGGGTCCTAGAAGGCATTCTTAGATTCAGCAGAGGCTCCTCATCTATATCAGTCTTTGGAACAGCTCTGAGAATGAAGGGACGCTGAGATATCTCTTGACCAGAAGCTGTTCTCTTCACACCACTTCTTGGTTGCTGAGGAGGAGGAGGAGGATATGGATGTCTTGCAGCGCTGAGCAGAGAGTCTTTGACTTTGTATTTTTGTTCCATTTTGCGAATAAGCTTTATCTGCTCACCTGCCATCTTGATCAGCGGTTCATAACTTACAGCTGTCTTATCCTTGATCAGCTTGTAAATTTCGATCCATTCAGTTGGCCCAAGTGTATCCTTAGTAACATTTTTCAGCGTATACAACTTGGGCACTCCTTTTCTTTGTATGGAAAGATTCATCCCTTGTTGGGTTAGTGAGACCCTGACCGACGTGATCTCTTCTTTCCTTTGCCTTACCTCTCTTGATTTGAGGTAGGTCGCCTGTCCTTCTTCAAAAGTTTTTGTTCTTTTGGCAAAGAACTTTTCTTCATTCTTTTTCAAGACTGCCAATCCACCAGATAGCTGAGCCAACCTCTTTGTCTCATCATCAGCATCTTTAAGTTCATCACCAACAACTTGCTCACTTATAAACTTCTGAGACAGCTCCTCTTCTTTCTTCTTACTTAACCGTTCATGTTGACGAACAACTTCCTCAGGAGACAGTTCAGCAGTAGAAGTTGTGGATTTGGGAAAGGCTCCAGACATTAACTTTTCTTGATGTTCCCTTGCTGAAATGGGAACCTTTGGTGGCTTGCTTTGAGTAACCACTGCTGCTTTACCCTTATCAGCATATCTCTTTTCAAGGGCAGCGTGGAACTCAGCAGTAGGCTTGAAGATAGAAACATTTATTGGTTTTGCTGGCACATTCTCAGCAACAACCTTCTCAGCAATTGTTGTTTGCTCCCCCTCAACGTTTGCTGCCGGTTCATCAACCATCTCAGCATTACCAATGTTTTCAGTGAGGGGAGCTTGGGGAAGATTAGATGCTGGATCCTTCTCAATATTTTTCTCCCCCTTGGAAGTAGCTGAGGGACTAGCTACTTCCACTTTATCTTTCGTGAGGAGGCCCAGCATTTCAACCATCATACCCTTCAGATTTTCAACCTCTTTTTCAAGCTTCTTGGTACGATTGACAGATTCGTCAAGTAGCTTTTTGTCAACAGCTACTTGGAAAGGAGTTTGAGAGAAGAGTTTATTTTTGAGAGAGTGGATTTCTTGGGTGATGGAAGTGCGAAAATTATCTTGGTGAGCGGAGAAGGATGAGACAGTGTTTTGTAGTTGATGGAGGTGGGCGGTGAAAAGAATGTTGGATTGAGAGAGTTGCTGAAGAGATGATAAGAGACCAGGCTGTTCGGTGACCTTCGCTGAATGGACTTCAGCTTTCAATTTGTCCAGCGAGGCGGAGATGGCGGAGTTAGAGGTGCTAACCCTCTTCATGCTTTCATTCAGCAAGGATTGATTTCGTCTGAACAGCTGCTCATTGGACTTGGTGTGGGTGACTTGATTCTTGGTGATCCCAGACACCATACCTTGAAGAGTGGTCAGCTCATCTTTCACAACATCATTTCCAGCTATCAACTTTAGAAAGTTGTCATGAGCCTCAATATGAACCTGAGCTACTTGGTCTACCAGCCAAGCATACAAGTATCCATGTCTATTCCCTTGACTTTGGCAGATTTGCACCCTTCTCAACAATTCTTGTAGCTGACGAGTTTCAACATAATCCAGACCAGGTATATTGACAGCAGTAAAAGCAGTGGTGAGTTCTTCATCAGCAGAAGGGACCTTGAGATCCTTTAGAGAGACAGGATACTTGGAGCAAGGAACCCTGAAAAAATCTGGGTGGTGCAATGGTGGCACTTCCATGATTATTTCATCATCAACTTCTTCCACCTCAACATAAACAGCTGGCCTTATTCTTTGAAGGTGACATAATTCCACCCTTCGCTGAAGCTCAGCATCATTCACTTCAGGCACATAGTCTTCATAAAAACCAACTTGTTCAAAGGCAGCTGTGGGCCTTGGAGAGTAGCTTGGTGGAGGAGGCATATCAGCCAACGACTCTGGGATATCCTCAAATTCAGTAGGAGGAGAGGAGATTAACAAATATCCCAAGTCTTCTGCCAAGAAGCCACTAACATTGGCCTCTTCTTCACTTTCTTCTGCGGCAGCGAGTGTGATTTCAGCATCATCATCTTGGATGTCAAACTCACTGCCCAGATCTTCATCAGTTTCCATTTCACTTGATAATATATTTGTCTCAGTCCCTGCACAGACAGTTTCCAAGACAATGGAAGGAGGAGGGGTAAGGGAACCTTGTGCCTCAGTCTCAGTGTGTTGTTCCACCAAGACATCATCGGCCGTAGAATGTGTTGACTCTAGCATCACCTGTGATCTGGCTGCTGTCAACGACTCAGAGGGTAATTGAGAAGAAGGGGAATTATTTGGGGGTGGAGTTGGACTTTGACCTCTAGTGGGTTGGGGTGACCCAATATCTTCACCAACCTCGCCTACAGAAGTTTGAGGTGGCTGCCTGCTGTTCCCATTTAACTCGTCAACAGCCTGTTGGGAGGCTGCTGATGGGGTGGCTTGGGTACTAATGTCCATGGGCGTTGTGGACTTCCTAACCTTGGGGTTGCCCTTTGATACACTCCGCTTACGTTTTGGGACGTCAGCGGAGGGTGAAGATTGTATATTTTGAGTTGAGGATGCTGCCTTGGATTTAGCTTTGGTCTTTTTGGAGGCTTTGGAGGTCGCTGGGGGGTTTGCCAGCGAGCCAGCCTCTAAAGGCATTTGAGCATCCACAGCGACCGTATCAGCCACTTCATCAGAAAGAAGTGCTGCCTCCCAGTCGCTGTCTTTCGGGTATAAAGAAGAATTTAAGGAGAAGAGTACCTCTTTCATGTGCGAAGTGAGGCGAGCCACCAAATTTTCAGCTGGTGGCTTGTAAATATTGTTTCCAACCCTCGCTGTTGGAATTGTTGAAGCATTTGGTAGCACATACTCATCACCCAGCGCCTCCTTGAAAATAAGGGAGAAGAATCTTGTAAAAGGCACTGTGTGAGACCTATTATTCATGTTGATCTTGTTCTTCATATCATTGAAGATCAACTGAGCATAATCCACAAATCGTCCTTCAGCAAGAGCGTGGATTATGGGCATCGATGTAGATGACGCCTGGTTGTAAGATCCAGAATTTCCACCCATGCATTGAATCACATGAGTGAACAGAACTCTCCAGATCCCAGGAAGATTGTGCTTTAATGGATTGCTTGGAATCGCTGGAGGGTTTATCAAGTTATAATTATATCCAATGGAGGGCAACCATGCCTTCCATTCACTTTCAGTTGCTGGATCCACAAACTTATTATCATTGGTTTCTTGTGGAAACCCAAGAGTGAGACGAAGAGAAGCAGGAGTGATGGTGATTGTCTTCTCCCCCTGGCGGATAGTCCCAGTGATGGACTTGTTTGAATCATCATAATCACAAGTCCACCAGAATTCTCTAAGGAGATGGACATAAGTCTTTACCAATAACCGTTTGCTATTGGACTAGATGAAGACTTTTAGCTCTTCATTGCTATTATTTGCTTTTTCCCAAAGCAACAGGGATCAACGGATTTTATAAGTCTTTACCAATAACCGTTTGCTATTGGACTAGATGAAGACTTTTAGCTCTTCATTGCTATTATTTGCTTTTTCCCAAAGCAACAGGGATCAACGGATTTTATAAGTCTTTACCAATAACCGTTTGCTATTGGACTAGATGAAGACTTTTAGCTCTTCATTGCTATTATTTGCTTTTTCCCAAAGCAACAGGGATCAACGGATTTTATAAGTCTTTACCAATAACCGTTTGCTATTGGACTAGATGAAGACTTTTAGCTCTTCATTGCTATTATTTGCTTTTTCCCAAAGCAACAGGGATCAACGGATTTTATAAGTCTTTACCAATAACCGTTTGCTATTGGACTAGATGAAGACTTTTAGCTCTTCATTGCTATTATTTGCTTTTTCCCAAAGCAACAGGGATCAACGGATTTTATAAGTCTTTACCAATAACCGTTTGCTATTGGACTAGATGAAGACTTTTAGCTCTTCATTGCTATTATTTGCTTTTTCCCAAAGCAACAGGGATCAACGGATTTTATAAGTCTTTACCAATAACCGTTTGCTATTGGACTAGATGAAGACTTTTAGCTCTTCATTGCTATTATTTGCTTTTTCCCAAAGCAACAGGGATCAACGGATTTTATAAGTCTTTACCAATAACCGTTTGCTATTGGACTAGATGAAGACTTTTAGCTCTTCATTGCTATTATTTGCTTTTTCCCAAAGCAACAGGGATCAACGGATTTTATAAGTCTTTACCAATAACCGTTTGCTATTGGACTAGATGAAGACTTTTAGCTCTTCATTGCTATTATTTGCTTTTTCCCAAAGCAACAGGGATCAACGGATTTTATAAGTCTTTACCAATAACCGTTTGCTATTGGACTAGATGAAGACTTTTAGCTCTTCATTGCTATTATTTGCTTTTTCCCAAAGCAACAGGGATCAACGGATTTTATAAGTCTTTACCAATAACCGTTTGCTATTGGACTAGATGAAGACTTTTAGCTCTTCATTGCTATTATTTGCTTTTTCCCAAAGCAACAGGGATCAACGGATTTTATAAGTCTTTACCAATAACCGTTTGCTATTGGACTAGATGAAGACTTTTAGCTCTTCATTGCTATTATTTGCTTTTTCCCAAAGCAACAGGGATCAACGGATTTTATAAGTCTTTACCAATAACCGTTTGCTATTGGACTAGATGAAGACTTTTAGCTCTTCATTGCTATTATTTGCTTTTTCCCAAAGCAACAGGGATCAACGGATTTTATAAGTCTTTACCAATAACCGTTTGCTATTGGACTAGATGAAGACTTTTAGCTCTTCATTGCTATTATTTGCTTTTTCCCAAAGCAACAGGGATCAACGGATTTTATAAGTCTTTACCAATAACCGTTTGCTATTGGACTAGATGAAGACTTTTAGCTCTTCATTGCTATTATTTGCTTTTTCCCAAAGCAACAGGGATCAACGGATTTTATAAGTCTTTACCAATAACCGTTTGCTATTGGACTAGATGAAGACTTTTAGCTCTTCATTGCTATTATTTGCTTTTTCCCAAAGCAACAGGGATCAACGGATTTTATAAGTCTTTACCAATAACCGTTTGCTATTGGACTAGATGAAGACTTTTAGCTCTTCATTGCTATTATTTGCTTTTTCCCAAAGCAACAGGGATCAACGGATTTTATAAGTCTTTACCAATAACCGTTTGCTATTGGACTAGATGAAGACTTTTAGCTCTTCATTGCTATTATTTGCTTTTTCCCAAAGCAACAGGGATCAACGGATTTTATAAGTCTTTACCAATAACCGTTTGCTATTGGACTAGATGAAGACTTTTAGCTCTTCATTGCTATTATTTGCTTTTTCCCAAAGCAACAGGGATCAACGGATTTTATAAGTCTTTACCAATAACCGTTTGCTATTGGACTAGATGAAGACTTTTAGCTCTTCATTGCTATTATTTGCTTTTTCCCAAAGCAACAGGGATCAACGGATTTTATAAGTCTTTACCAATAACCGTTTGCTATTGGACTAGATGAAGACTTTTAGCTCTTCATTGCTATTATTTGCTTTTTCCCAAAGCAACAGGGATCAACGGATTTTATAAGTCTTTACCAATAACCGTTTGCTATTGGACTAGATGAAGACTTTTAGCTCTTCATTGCTATTATTTGCTTTTTCCCAAAGCAACAGGGATCAACGGATTTTATAAGTCTTTACCAATAACCGTTTGCTATTGGACTAGATGAAGACTTTTAGCTCTTCATTGCTATTATTTGCTTTTTCCCAAAGCAACAGGGATCAACGGATTTTATAAGTCTTTACCAATAACCGTTTGCTATTGGACTAGATGAAGACTTTTAGCTCTTCATTGCTATTATTTGCTTTTTCCCAAAGCAACAGGGATCAACGGATTTTATAAGTCTTTACCAATAACCGTTTGCTATTGGACTAGATGAAGACTTTTAGCTCTTCATTGCTATTATTTGCTTTTTCCCAAAGCAACAGGGATCAACGGATTTTATAAGTCTTTACCAATAACCGTTTGCTATTGGACTAGATGAAGACTTTTAGCTCTTCATTGCTATTATTTGCTTTTTCCCAAAGCAACAGGGATCAACGGATTTTATAAGTCTTTACCAATAACCGTTTGCTATTGGACTAGATGAAGACTTTTAGCTCTTCATTGCTTTGAGATCAGCGAGTAAGACTGACTTAAGCTCGCTGAATTAGCATACATGACAAGTCATGTCGCTGATTCCCCATTCAACATTCCTAACTTGCTAACAAGCAGTTTGAATCTAGTTTCATCCCCCCCCCCCCCCCCCCCCCCCCCCCCCCCCCCCCCCCCCCCCCCCCCCCCCCCCCCCCCCCCCCCCCCCCCCCCCCCCCCCCCCCCCCCCCCCCCCCCCCCCCCCCCCCCCCCCCCCCCCCCCCCCCCCCCCCCCCCCCCCCCCCCCCCCCCCCCCCCCCCCCCCCCCCCCCCCCCCCCCCCCCCCCCCCCCCCCCCCCCCCCCCCCCCCCCCCCCCCCCCCCCCCCCCCCCCCCCCCCCCCCCCCCCCCCCCCCCCCCCCCCCCCCCCCCCCCCCCCCCCCCCCCCCCCCCCCCCCCCCCCCCCCCCCCCCCCCCCCCCCCCCCCCCCCCCCCCCCCCCCCCCCCCCCCCCCCCCCCCCCCCCCCCCCCCCCCCCCCCCCCCCCCCCCCCCCCCCCCCCCCCCCCCCCCCCCCCCCCCCCCCCCCCCCCCCCCCCCCCCCCCCCCCCCCCCCCCCCCCCCCCCCCCCCCCCCCCCCCCCCCCCCCCCCCCCCCCCCCCCCCCCCCCCCCCCCCCCCCCCCCCCCCCCCCCCCCCCCCCCCCCCCCCCCCCCCCCCCCCCCCCCCCCCCCCCCCCCCCCCCCCCCCCCCCCCCCCCCCCCCCCCCCCCCCCCCCCCCCCCCCCCCCCCCCCCCCCCCCCCCCCCCCCCCCCCCCCCCCCCCCCCCCCCCCCCCCCCCCCCCCCCCCCCCCCCCCCCCCCCCCCCCCCCCCCCCCCCCCCCCCCCCCCCCCCCCCCCCCCCCCCCCCCCCCCCCCCCCCCCCCCCCCCCCCCCCCCCCCCCCCCCCCCCCCCCCCCCCCCCCCCCCCCCCCCCCCCCCCCCCCCCCCCCCCCCCCCCCCCCCCCCCCCCCCCCCCCCCCCCCCCCCCCCCCCCCCCCCCCCCCCCCCCCCCCCCCCCCCCCCCCCCCCCCCCCCCCCCCCCCCCCCCCCCCCCCCCCCCCCCCCCCCCCCCCCCCCCCCCCCCCCCCCCCCCCCCCCCCCCCCCCCCCCCCCCCCCCCCCCCCCCCCCCCCCCCCCCCCCCCCCCCCCCCCCCCCCCCCCCCCCCCCCCCCCCCCCCCCCCCCCCCCCCCCCCCCCCCCCCCCCCCCCCCCCCCCCCCCCCCCCCCCCCCCCCCCCCCCCCCCCCCCCCCCCCCCCCCCCCCCCCCCCCCCCCCCCCCCCCCCCCCCCCCCCCCCCCCCCCCCCCCCCCCCCCCCCCCCCCCCCCCCCCCCCCCCCCCCCCCCCCCCCCCCCCCCCCCCCCCCCCCCCCCCCCCCCCCCCCCCCCCCCCCCCCCCCCCCCCCCCCCCCCCCCCCCCCCCCCCCCCCCCCCCCCCCCCCCCCCCCCCCAACAGTTGACATCCTCCACTGGTGCTTTTGCGATCAAGCATGCAACCAGCATAGTCGGAGTCAGAATATCCAACTAACTCGAAGTTGGAGTCTTTTGGGTACCAAAGACCCAGCGTGGGTGTACCCTTGAGATATTTGAAGATACGCTTCACAGCGAGGAGATGAGATTCTCTAGGAGAAGCTTGATAGCGAGCACAGAGACATGTTGCAAACATGATGTCTGGGCGACTCGCTGTGAGATACATGAGTGACCCAATCATGCCACGATAGTAAGTAGGATTCACATACTTACCATCAGGGTCAGCGTGAAGATTATTAGGAGGGGACATTGGAGTTCCCTTTGGAGTGACATGGGTGAAGTCAAATTTATGCAACATATCCCGAATATATTTTTCTTGATTGATAAATATTCCAGTGGGAAGCTGCTTGATTTGTAACCCCAAAAAGAAGGTTAATTCACCCATCATACTCATTTCGAAAGTGCTAGACATAAGAGAACTGAACTTTCGACAGAGTTTGGTGGATAGGGAACCAAAGATAATGTCATCGACATAAATCTGCACATACAGAACATCACCCTTATGCTTGTAGATAAAGAGGGTGCTGTCAATGGTTCCCCTACGAAAGCCATGGTCAAGAAGGAAGGTAGACAAAGTGTCATACCAAGCTCTAGGAGCTTGTTTAAGACCATATAAGGCTTTATTTAGCTTGTAGACATAGTGAGGATGCTTTGGATCCTCAAAGCCAGGAGGCTGCTTAACATAGACTTCTTCTTCAAGATCACCATTTAAGAAGGCACTCTTGACGTCCATTTGATAGACAATGAAGCCTTTGTAAGCAGCATGAGCGAGAAAGAGACGAATGGCTTCAAGACGAGCGACTGGAGCAAAGGTTTCGTCATAATCAATGCCTTCAGCTTGAGTATAACCTTGAGCAACCAATCTTGCCTTGTTTCTGATGACCACACCAGTTTCATCCATCTTATTCCTATAAACCCATCGAGTGCCAATGGGTTCTTTATAGGGAGGAGGAACAAGGAACCAAACATGTTGTCTTTCAAATTGTGTTAGTTCTTCTTGCATGGCTTCCACCCATGAGGGATCAGCCATGGCTTCACCAATATTGGCAGGCACAATTTGAGATAGAAAATTGACATAGAGACAAGTATTACTTGTCGCTGAGCGAGTTTGGACACCATTGTGTGGATTACCAATCACATGGTCAAGAGGGTGATCAGCAGTCCATTTGAGTGCTGGTGTGTGAATAGAAGAATGATTCATAGCGGATACTGTGGTGGTAGTTTCACTAGGAGTGGGAGTATAGGAGGAGAGATCAATGGTTAGCAAGGGTTCAGAGTTGCTGACAGGAGGGTCACTGAGAACAGTGGGTACCTCTTGCTGAGGAGTGTCATCCTCAGTGTCTCCTGAGAGAGGATTCGGTGAGGCATCATGAAATGTTTCCTCAGCGGCACCGTCAGCATCTTGAGGTTCAGTTGAGAGAGGAACATTAATGGAAGTGGCATTAACTGTTCGAAGAAGAGGCTCAACTGGATCTATAGAATAAATGTGAGCAGCAATGTACTCATCATTTGGTGAAGGACTTGGAGACTCAGCGATAGGTTGTTCAGCAACATCATGATGTGTCGCTGATACCTCAGACGAGTCAGATAGATCGCTGATAATTACTTCAGCAGATGACTCATTTGAGAGATCACCTAAAGCTGAACAGCTTTCATCAAAAGTAACATGAATTGATTCATCTACTTTTTGAGTGCGAGTATTGAAAACTCTGAAAGCTTTGCTTATAGAAGAATATCCCAGAAAGTAGCCATCATCAGCTTTGGGATCAAACTTTCCTAAATGATCCTTATCATTTAAGATGAAAACTGGGCAACCAAAAACATGGAAGTATCCAATTTGAGGTTTCTTGCCCTTGAGAATTTCATAGGCAGTCTTATCATGTCGCTTGACAATAAGACACCTATTTTGAGTGTGGCAAGCAGTACTGACTGCTTCAGCCCAGAATTTACTAGGAAGAGAGGACTCACTGAGCATGGTTCTTGCAGCTTCAATGAGAGTTCTATTTCTCCTTTCAGCTACCCCATTTTGCTCAGGAGTGCGAACAGAAGAGAAATTTTGTCTAATCCCTTGATCAGCACAAAAAGTCTCAAGAGTGTGGTTTCTGAACTCAGTGCCATGATCGCTTCTGAGTTCTTTAACACGTATGCTGTTGAGGTTTTCCATCTTTTTAATGAAATTAATTATTTCCTCAGCAGCATCACTCTTAGAATGAAGAGGAAGAGACTTGGGAATAGGGCCAAGAATGGACTTGCCCTTAGATTGAGCATTAGAAGTAGAAGGGCCCAAGTGAGTCTGAGCAGCTCGCTGACTTCCTTGCTGAGGAGTGTCATCCTCAGTGTCTCCTGAGAGAGGATTCGGTGAGGCATCATGAAATGTTTCCTCAGCGGCACCGTCAGCATCTTGAGGTTCAGTTGAGAGAGGAACATTAATGGAAGTGGCATTAACTGTTCGAAGAAGAGGCTCAACTGGATCTATAGAATAAATGTGAGCAGCAATGTACTCATCATTTGGTGAAGGACTTGGGAATAGGGCCAAGAATGGACTTGCCCTTAGATTGAGCATTAGAAGTAGAAGGGCCCAAGTGAGTCTGAGCAGCTCGCTGACTTCCTTGCTGAGGAGTGTCATCCTCAGTGTCTCCTGAGAGAGGATTCGGTGAGGCATCATGAAATGTTTCCTCAGCGGCACCGTCAGCATCTTGAGGTTCAGTTGAGAGAGGAACATTAATGGAAGTGGCATTAACTGTTCGAAGAAGAGGCTCAACTGGATCTATAGAATAAATGTGAGCAGCAATGTGTGCAGCAATGTTGTCCTCAGTGAGAACAACATTTTCACCCAAACTGATATTTGACTCAGCTGGAGGAGTTCGGTCAACGATGATAGCAGAGGAGCAAGGAGCAACAGAAAGTGAAGATGGATTCTGTTCAATGACGACTTCAGGAGCATTCCTGGACTCCTTGTCAGTGCATTCTGCAGCAATGTGTCCTCTCTCACCACAGAGATAACACTTTCTTCCAGCATTCTGATTTTGAATCAGAATGTCCTTGAGTTGTCAGGACAAATCGTTAACATGCTTAGTCAACTCACTTATCTCATGGCTAGAGGAAGAAGTAGAAGCTGCAGAAGAAGTCTTTTTTCTTCTTAGAATGAAGAGGAAGAGACTTGGGAATAGGGCCAAGAATGGACTTGCCCTTAGATTGAGCATTAGAAGTAGAAGGGCCCAAGTGAGTCTGAGCAGCTCGCTGACTTCCTTGCTGAGGAGGTCTGACTTGCTGAGCAGGTCGAGGTTGCTGAGACCCATGAACCATTTGTCCAACTCGCTGACTTCCAAGCTGATAAGGTCTGACCTGCTGAACAGGTCTAAAGTGCTGAGGGACAAAGGTTCCCTTTGGTACATAGACAGGATTGGGTTGCTGATAACGTTCATCAGCAAACCTAGCTCGTTCATGCATTAAGCGATCATGCATGACAGACTTTCTGCCAGCATGAGGAGAATTTGAAGAAGACGAAGGCTGAGACGCAGGGCGTTCAGCGACTACTGAGGGAGCAGAATTCTCAGCAGGGTGACTAATAGGCACAGCTCGCTGAGGAGTCTGTAGTCATATGGAACATCGACCTTGCTCCTTTTGAAAGGTTCAAAAGCTGTGGACTGAACAGTCAAGAGCTAAGGAGCAATAGGTTTATAACCATCACTTGAAGGATTTCCTTCAAATGTTTCAGGAGAAGAATATTGAATTCTGCCTTCATGGGGCATCATATCAATAATTGGATGGTTTGGAAAAATGGTTTTAGCAAAACTAGGAGTTGAACTAGTTTCAGCTTGTGAAGAAGAAGTAGAAGTGCTGGGTGAGGGTGCTTCATTATTTAGTTCAGAATGATAGTCATTCATGCCTTTAACAAAATAATGTTTTAGCAACTCCTCACGAGATTCAAGAGATTTAGGAGGAATCCTCTCTTCAGCTGTAGGACAGTCACTGAACATGTTTGCAATGACAGCGGCCGTCTCATAGTCACCACCAATTATGGCTTTCATTTGAGCTGGGACTTGCAAGCTGGAGATTTGGTCATGAAGCTTGGAGGCTTTAGACCAAGAGGTAACGATTTTCTCAAGGTCAGCGACCTTGTTCTTCAGCTCCTCATTAGAGATTAGAAGATTTTGGTTGAGGAGCTTTTGAGATTCAAGCTCAACATGGACATTTCTTAAGTCCTTGAGCTTGTCAGTCTTAACACTTAGCTCAGCACTGACTGAGTTAAGTTTAGACTGAAGGTCAGCACGAATTGATTCGACATATTGAATGTCACAAGTGAGAGATTCAAGAATTTTAGGTTTGTGTTAGGTCCAGATTTAGTCCAGACTTACTGGACTGGCTCCAGACTGGACTACTGGAACCTTATTTAGGTTTGTTAAGAAACTTGTTTTGCTGGTCTCGCTCCAGACCCGACTACTGGAGCTCACTGAAGATCTGACCAGAAAACATGTTCTACTGGACCTACTCCAGACTTGGAATCTGGAGTCCCTCTGAAGATTTTTCCAGAAATAATTGAAGACTAGTGAGCATTTACTTGTACAGGTAATCTGGAGCATTCTCCAGATTAGCTCACTGAAGACTTCACCCCAGTCCAGATCTACTCTACTGAAGACATTCTGACTAAAGTCAAAGACTGAAGTCTGAAGGAAGAAGACTTAACAAATGGCGGAGTCCACTGGAAAGTCTTACCAGATCTGCACACTGGAGGATTGTTAGTGTTCTAGATCCTGCAAGTCTGAACACTAATATCGAGGATTGACTTTTGCCTTTAACACACTTTCCAAAGAACAATCCACTTGTTCTTTAACAAAGTATACGTGTGTTAAGGTGGTTGGATAATAGGATACACTTGCACTTGATGTGACTTTATCCTTATTCTTATCCAATACATTTAATGTTCTTGTCGGATCATTAAATGTATGCCAACCATATTTGTACGGCACAAATTCACTGGTGAATTTGTTGCCTATAAATACAAAGTCATTTCCTTGATAAAAATACTTTTTAGCATTCCTTTTGCATTTAAGTGAATTTGTCCAAATACTCTCGATCTTAAACAGGGATACTTCACAACTTTAAGTATCTCGATCCCAAAGAGTTATTTGACAAACATAGATCATATTGTAACTCATAGGTTGTTAGGATACTCACTTAATTGTGTTATCTTGATTCCGCAACAACCTTGTATTTTATTTAAACATTAATAAATGAAATACCCATGAAACATACATAATGGTCCACTTTATTTGTTTATTGCTTTAAGTCTTGTATTACTTTGTTTATATATCTTGCATCTTTATTTACAAGTAATACTAGTCCATATCTAGTGATTATTAGACTTGTTGTATTTTACACTTTCTATTGGTTAACCATCTCGTTAATTAAGGGACTCACATTTGGTATCAGAGCAGAAGGCTAATCATTGCCTAGATCTGTTCTTGATGGCTAACCAAGAAAATACACAAGGTTTTAGTCTTGGTCCCAATCCTAATGTAAATATGCATGATCAAAATGAACCACAAAACGTTAATAACACTAATCCTCCACCTCCTCCTCCTACTCCTGCTTCTCCACACGTGCATGTGCACTACTCGAATAATCCTGTTCCTAAATTCAGTGGGAACAGTGATGAATTTGGTACGTGGAAAGCTAGGATGGTTTTGCATGTCACTGGTATTGAGAGGAACATGATGAAGATCTTAAACGAAGGTCCTTATGTACCTACATCACCTCTCAATCCACTTCTTGATCCTTCTGGATCTAGAAGGGGAAGGGAAAAGAGGGAGGAACATTGGTCAGAAGAGGAGAGGAGATTGGTGAATCTTGACACCCTCCTTAAAAACATGATCCTCGGGGCCGTTCCAGAAACCCTAATTCCCACACTAGTTCTTTTTCCTAGTGCCAAAACCATGTGGGATGAGCTTCTTAACCAACATGAAGGAGGAGATGACACCATTGTCACCAGAAAGGTCTCCTTAAACAAGAGGTATGAGTCATTTTTTGCTCAACCTAACGAGTCTCTCACTGGTACTTACACCAGATTTATGAGTATCATAAACCAATTGAGAGGTCTTGGGGTTGAGAAAGAAAAACTGGTAATAAAGTCATGGCTAGAAACTAAAAAGCCATATGATGCTTCAGTTAAACAATTTCCTGCTCAAAAACGTGCATATTTAGATGGAAATACTAATGTTGCATCATTAATACCAGTAATCGATCGATTACCAGAGGTGTTAAGGCCCACAACTGTTTATGATATGCCTGTAACACCCAAGACCAATATAGACCCAGTTCAATCCCCAGAGGTTAAGACTGGAGCTGTCCAGATGACTGCTCCAGTTAAAAAGGTGAAGCAGAATAGACCTTTACCTCAGACCAATCCCTTACCAAAGCCTTTGACTGGAAAGGCTAAGGTATCATCTGAAGAAAATATTTTGTCCAGGATAGAGAGCCAGATTCAAATTCTGACTCGTCAATCACAAAGTTTTAATGCAAGATTAAACTTTCTTGAGGGTACTTCATCTGGCCCTAGACAAAATACAAAACCTTTTTCAAAGAAAGACAAATTTATTTCTCCAGTTGAGAAAAATGAAAAGGTTTTAAAACCATCAACCCCAGTGGTCTTCTCTTCTAAGACCACTATTGAACAAAGTGAACTAGACCAGATTGCCCCAGGGACCTATAAGGGAGGGTCCAGTGAACCCATCAGTCGATGGGTTCCCAAATCTAACTGATAAATATCTGGTGTATGTGTAGGGCGATCGAAAGAAGCTTATCTGGTATCTTGACAGTGCAGCTGGCAGGACGATGACCGGATGTAAGACCCTACTGGAGGAGTTCACCATTTCTGATGGACCCTCCATCACGTTTGGAAATGATGGTTGTGGGAAGACTGAGGGATATGGTGTTCTGAACAATGGACAAGTCAAGTTCAGACGAGTTGCATTTGTGAATGGTTTGAAATATAAAAAGCTTAAGGCCCAAATTGCTCTCATGGCACAACAAATGGAAACAAATAATAAGTGCATGATTGCTACAACTGAAGAGAAGTGGGTTCCTTCTGATGACTCATCTGTTGATGAAGAAGAAGAAAGAGATTGCTGTTACATGGCTCTGGAAGTTGATGAGCACCTGGTGAAGGAAGATGTCACATCTGGACGATGGGTGGACATTGTTATTAAAAAGGTTAGTGATTATGATAATGCAACTGACCAAGAACTAAAATTGGACATTGCTGAAGCTTTAAATTCTGATTTGATTTTTGTAGAAACTGTTAGATCTGATTGTGTAAATGGTCTAGAAACAGATTCTTCTGAAATAAATGCCTTAAAATCAAGAATTTCATACTGAACCTGTACTTCAGGAAATGCCTTCAAATGAAGAATTTCATGATGCAAATCGTGATTTGAAATGCTTCAAATGAAGAATTTCATACTGAACCTGTACTTCAGAAATGCTTCTTGTGAAGAATTTCATACTGAACCTGTACTTCAGGAAATGTCTTCTGATGAAGAATTTCATACTGAACCTGTACTTCAGGAAATGCCTTCAAATGAAGAATTTCATGATGCAAATCGTGATTTAAATGACTCAGATGAAGATACTGAACCTGTACTTCAGAAATGCTTCTTGTGAAGAATTTCATACTGAACCTGTACTTCAGGAAATGTCTTCTGATGAAGAATTTCATACTGAACCTGTACTTCAGGAAATGCCTTCAAATGAAGAATTTCATGATGCAAATCGTGATTTAAATGACTCAGATGAAGAATTTCATACTGAACCTGTACTTCAGAAATGCTTCTTGTGAAGAATTTCATACTGAACCTGTACTTCAGGAAATGTCTTCTGATGAAGAATTTCATACTGAACCTGTACTTCAGGAAATGCCTTCAAATGAAGAATTTCATGATGCAAATCGTGATTTAAATGACTCAGATGAAGAATTTCATACTGAACCTGTACTTCAGAAATGCTTCTTGTGAAGAATTTCATACTGAACCTGTACTCCAGGAAATGTCTTCTGATGAAGAATTTCATACTGAACCTGTACTTCAGGAAATGCCTTCAAATGAAGAATTTCATGATGCAAATCGTGATTTAAATGACTCAGATGAAGATACTGAAGCTGTACTTCAGAAATGCTTCTTGTGAAGAATTTCATACTGAACCTGTACTTCAGGAAATGTCTTCTGATGAAGAATTTCATACTGAACCTGTACTTCAGGAAATGCCTTCAAATGAAGAATTTCATGATGCAAATCGTGATTTAAATGACTCAGATGAAGATACTGAACCTGTACTTCAGAAATGCTTCAAATGAAGAATTTCATGATGAAATCTGTGACTTTCAGAAATGTCTTCTGATGAAGAATTTCATACTGAACCTGTACTTCAGGAAATGCCTTCAAATGAAGAATTTCATGATGCAAATCGTGATTTAAATGACTCAGATGAAGATACTGAAGTAATTTGGCAAGACCCTCCTCCTGAATCAACTTCAGAGGAGACTCAACTGAATTCTTGCACTGATATTGTTGTCAGTAACAATCCTGGTCAGTACTCCAGATGGACAAAAGCTCACCCTATTGATCAGATCTTAGGTGACTCCAGTCATGGTGTTCAGACCAGAAGAGCCTCCAGTAATCAATGCTTATACGTCAGTTTTCTATCTTTGATAGAACCTAAGAAGATTGACGAGGCTCTGGAAGATCCAAACTGGGTGACTGCTATGCAAGAAGAGCTTCACCAGTTTGAAAGGAACAAAGTATGGTATCTGGTTCCTTTCCCAGTTGGAAAGAAAGAACCAATTGGAACAAGATGGGTCTTCAGAAACAAAGTAGATGAAGATGGCCACGTAATAAGAAACAAAGCCAGACTGGTAGCACAAGGCTACTGCCAGTCAGATGTCGACTTTGATGAATCTTTTGCTCCAGTGGCTAGACTTGAAGCGATCAGAATTTTCTTAGCATTCGCTGCTAATCATCAGTTCAAGGTCTACCAGATGGACGTAAAGAGTGCTTTCTTGAATGGGAAGCTTGAAGAAGAAGTTTACGTCAGACAACCTCCAGGTTTCGTTGATGACAAGCATCCACATTGGGTATATCGTCTGGACAAAGCGCTATATGGCCTCAGACAAGCCCCACGTGCCTGGTATGATACTCTGACTAAACATTTGTTGAAAAATGGTTTTAAACGAGGTGCAATTGACAATACCTTGTTCATTCTTCATGAGAAAGGTAATTTGTTAATGGTACAAATTTATGTTGATGATATAATTTTTGGGTCTACTGATGAAAACATGTGCAAGAAATTTTCTAAAATCATGTCCACTGAATATGAAATGAGTTTGATGGGTGAATTAACATATTTTCTTGGACTCCAGATTAAACAAAACAAAGATGGAATTTTTATTAATCAGGAAAAATATGTTAGAGATCTTTTAAAGAAATTCGATATGAATTCTTCACCATCTAAACCAACTCCAATTTCTGCACCACTGACACTGGACTCGGATCCAGATGGCAAACCAGTGAACACCACTGTCTATAGAGGCATGGTTGGTTCACTGATGTATTTAACGGCCAGTAGACCAGATATTATGTTTTCAACATGTTTATGTGCCAGATATCAGTCTAATCCAAAGGAATCTCATATGCTCGCTGTAAAGCGCATACTGAAGTACCTTAAAGGTGTCCCCAGTCTAGGTCTTTGGTACCCCAAAGGCTCAGGCATGGATCTAATGGGTTATTCAGATTCAGATCATGCAGGTTGTAAGACAGATAGGAAATCCACAACTGGTGGATGTCATTTCCTAGGTGGCAAACTGGTCAGCTGGACCAGTAAGAAGCAAACTTCAGTTTCATTATCCACTGCTGAAGCTGAATACGTGTCTGCAGCTAGTTGTTGTGCTCAGATACTCTGGATGAAGAACCAGTTGCTTGATTATGGTATTAAATATTCAAAAACTCCTATCTTTTGTGATAATACCAGTGCCATCGCTATCTCCAACAATCCAGTCATGCACTCCAGAACCAAACACATCGATCTAAGGTACCATTTCATTCGCGATCATATTATGAAAAACAACATTGAACTCCATTTTATTCCCACTGACAAACAACTCGCTGACATTTTTACTAAACCACTGGATGTAAAAACTTTTGAATATCTTGTTGGTGAGTTGGGAATGTTAAACCCTTAAATCTGGAACCTTGGTATTGAACGCCATTGTGTACTACTAAGGATCTTTGATTTAAAGATTCAAAAATTTATTTCTGGATCAACATTCCAGGGAAGACTTGAAAAATATTTTCTCTTAAAAATGTTTAAGTTCAGGGGGAATTAATTTTCTCACTGGACAAATTCTTCAGAAAATATTACTGGTGCTTTGTAAATATGTCCCTCTCACTGGTAACTGGACAGGTTGAAGTGCGTGTTTGAGTTGACTTATGTCTTCTTGTAAATGTGTCCCTCTCATTTGTCTGTATTAGTTGACGTGCAAGTTTGAGGTTTCCAGTCTTTCAAAAATTGGTTTTCACTGGTACTTTACTGGAGTGTCCCTCCAGTGTACCATCAGTACATGTTCACTGGACTAATCCACCAGTGATACTGGACGGTCCTGTCAACCTCCAGATGCACTGAAATATGTCATAATATTTTCAAAATACTTGATCTTTGTATGTGCCACGTAAGCAAACTTTTTCAAAGATATTTATCTTATAAATCCTACGTGGCATGTAAGTTTTTCAAAACAATGATGGTCTTTTTACTTTGGGAAAACAAAAAGTACAAGTTGTTACTGTTTTGTGGGCTGTAAACCGTCATGCATTTATGTGTGATGTGATGTAATTAATGTGGATCTCAGAACACAATCAAAAATTGTATTTGATAATTTCAAATTAATCGTTTGAGTTCCACATTCTCAATCCTATATATACCCACTTTCACTTTCAATTTCATTTACTTCGAACATTTACTCCCAAATCTAAAATTCCTTCATTCAATTCCTTAACTTAAATTCTTCATTCATTTTCCAATCATATAACTCCTATATTAACTGCAATTCATTAAATTCTTCATCATAAACCCTAAAATCATTCAATTTCATCTTCATTTATAATTCCAATGGATCCTAGACAATCAAACTCACCTAGAAATCTTCTATCTGCCGAATATGCTCCGGCTGCAGATGTCGTTAAAGCACCTCATATCACCCTTGAAGCAAAGGCTATAAGGATGAATATGAATAACTGGATGGCAAAACTCTCGCTATCCAGTGTCCATGATCCACAATCAATCATTAGGAGATTAAATACCTTTTTTCTCTCATGTCCATTGTATGGTGCCTTAACCATTAATCCAGAAAAGATGTATCACGATTATTTGTGTGAATTCTGGTACACAGCCGAATACAATGAAGCAAATTCAACTATTGAATTTTCTCTTGAGCAAGGGACCAGACCCTTGGCTTTTACAGTAGATTCTCTCAGAGCAGCTCTTCAATTAGGCTATCTGGATGAGAATGAGTTGGCAATGCCACTCCCTACTGGTATCAATTTCAGAGAGGTATGCAGATTGATGGGGCATACAGAAATAGTGGATGAGCATGGTCAGTTGCTAAGAAAAGGAACTATTTATATGAGCAGACTGACGGATTCGTGGAGATACTTTTTCACACATATTGTCGAGTGCCTTGGAGGTAGTTCTGGAGGGTTAGACCAGATCAATCAAACCCACCTCCAGATTGCCTACTGTTTGTGGTTTGGGCTAAGGGTTGATTATGCCCAGATATTGTTTGACGATCTGGTAGAGCGTTTAAAGGTAAAAGGGAGAAAGCCCTTTGTACCATACATTCGTTTTCTCTCAATAATTTTTAAGAACGTTCTTGGAGCCCAATACGATTTTGAAACCACTCATTTCTCAATGAGTGAGTACATGAGAGATCTGACCAACTTAAGGTCCAGAGATGGTGAGGTGGACATTCCTCAATCAATGTTGTCACTTCAAAGAATGGAAGAGAATGTGGCACCAGGCAGGGTCCAAATTGTTGAAGTACCTGCTGGTAGCGAAGATATTGAAGTTGTTGAAATGGTTCAACCTATTCAACAAGTGGCTCCAGTTGGTGGACCAGAAACAGTTGAGCTTTCCAGACGACCAAGATCACATAGGCGTCTGATGAGGAGAGGAGTCCAGAGAGTGGACACTGAAGTCCAGGCTGTTGTACAAGATGTGGCTCAAGCTGGTGAGCAAGTTGTTCACACTGAAGAACAAGCATCTGGCGAACAAGAAGCCCAGATTGATCTAAATGTTGATGTTGAACAAGTTGATATTGCTGGTGCATCATTTTGGGATGAGGCTGACTCTCCTATGTCTGGAGGTCAGAATTTTGATGTAAACATGGACTTTCTGGGTGAAGAAGTTGTACAGATTGAAAGTCAACCAGAGATACCTACACCTCCACCAGAAACAAATATTCTTACACCAGAAACCGAAATGCCACCACCACCATCTTCAGAACCACCACACCACCACCACCAGAAATGCCACCACCACCACCACCATCAATTCCTCAATCAACCCCATACTTCACACCATTCATTCAACCAACACAAACTCAATCACCACCAATAAACCCAACTGAACAAAGTGTGCCAGTCTCAAATGTTGAAACTGAAGAGGACTGGACACAAGTACCTATGATGACCAGATTGACTTCTCATCTGGAACAACCCAGTGGTCTCTCCACTTCATCTTCTACCGAGGTCCAAGGCCTTCTTAGTAAGGTGGCGGACCTGGAGAGATCACTTCAGAGCTCTTCCCAGGTTATTTCTGACTTCAAATCAATTTTATCAAACAATTTAGCGTCAGAAATGAACCTTTTTGCTGGGAATGAGAAGTTGGTTTTTGATAAGTTGGATGAGCTGGTACTGGCCACAAATCTCAATTCTCAAAATATAAGGGTGGCAGTACAAGGGTTTGAAGAGAAGATTGTAAGTTCAGTTGAGACTGCAGTGGAAAGTAAGGTTGTTGGTCCACTGGCAGGTCTTAAAGAAAAGGTTGAGCAGCTGGTTACAAGGGTAAGCTCTCTGGAGAGTAGGCCCACACTGGACCAAAGTGCAGTTGTTCGCACTATCAGTGAAGAATGTACAAGAAGGTTTAGAAATGATATGCTGAAAGAGATCACTGAAGAAATATCAGGATCTATCCTTAGATCATTTCAGGATGTTATGTTGCCAGAAGTTGCAAAGATGATTGAGGTTGAGCTGCCAAAGGACTTGCCAGACGCAATTGAAAATATTAAAAAGGAAGTCCAGGCACTCAAGACTGGTATGACTGCTTCCTTGCCAGAACAAGGAAGAACCTTTGGCTCACTGGACAGGCACATGATGGAAGAGTTATGGAATGATCTGAAGTCAAGGACTAGAGATCAATCCAAGGGGGAAAAATTATCAATTCCATCATCTGGTGTTCAAGAAAGTTTAAGGAAGAAGAGAGAGGTTGTAAGGGCAGTCGCTACTGAAAGCGTTGTTCAGAGAAGGCAAGTGACTGGTACTGATGCCAGTGCACGTATGGCCCAGAGAGCACTTGGCACTGAAGCCATTGTGCAGACTGAAGAAGAGGCTACTGGTACTGATGCCAGTGAGCCCCAATTTGAAAGCTTCCCAGACATTCCTACTACATTGAAATCTATTAAAGGAAAAGAGAAGGTTGTGCCTGGTGAAGAGGAAGAGCAATTTGAAGATGTTGACAATGAAACATCAAGGAAATTGCAACAACAGTGCATAATGATCGAAATCTTCAAGAATAATCAAAGAGATGAACTGCTGGCCCATCATAGGGATATGGCAACAATGGGTACTCTGGACTCCTACAACGCTGGCAGGTTAGGCGTAAATATTGAAGTTTTCAAAAGGATGAAAGAGGATCCAAGAGTTCATCAGTGTCTTGATGCACTGAATGATGTTCATATACGCTCGTTCTATGCTGAAGAAGAACAGGTATATGACTCATTGATTTATGGTGTAACCATTCCAGAGCTTATCAGACAAAGAAAGGAGGAGCTGGTAAGCCTCCAGAAGAAAATAAGAAGAAATGCTGGTGCTCTGGAACTGGAATATAGGAAAAGAATGACTGGTCTACCCAAGCTTACTGCCAAGCAACTGAAGGCAATTAAAGATGGTGATGTTAGCACCTTTATTCCTCTGGATACAACTCTGAAGATCAATAGACAAGAACACCAGTCCACTGAAGGACAACAGAGTGGTGTATCCAGGGATACTGAAGATATGATACAGTTGGCTAAGCAAAGGGCTAAATATGATGAAATGATGAAGTTCAGGGCCAATGCAAGAAGAATAATTAATGCTGAAATCACACTGGCTGAACATCATCAAGGTATGACCAGGTTTAATGTAAAGTTGACCAGAGAAGGTAACTTTACTGATGAAAGAAAAGATACTTCAGTCCAAGCATTTGGATGGACTGAACTAAAGGAGATTGGAATGACTTTCAAAGGCAAGACTGATCTCTCTCCAGACATGAAGGCTTTTATGAAAAGAATTGAGAAAGTCTGGAAGAGAATTCAACAAATGGAAGCTGTGTTGGGTCTGAGACCACCAGTGTCTGTTCCATCATCTCCATCTCCTAAGAGGAAGGCTACTGAAGATGCTCCAGAAAGGACGTCAAGAAGAAGGGCCTGAACTCTTACCATTGTACTTGTTGTAATTATTTGTTTATAAAAGTTGTAATTATTTTCCTTTTTGATGAAAGTAATAATAGTTGCAAGTTTTTATTTTTACAAGTAGAATGACCAGATTTAGTCTAAGTTAGAACTTAAAAGATGAAACTGAAAACACTCATGATCTATAAAGTGTTTTCCAGTAACTTAGATTTTTTAGACTTAAATCGACCAAGTGTTTTCCAGACATACAAATTTGTATATCTATAAGTCTGAAAAATACTTGCATTATTTCTAAACAAATAGGGGGAATTTGTTAGGTCCAGATTTAGTCCAGACTTACTGGACTGGCTCCAGACTGGACTACTGGAACCTTATTTAGGTTTGTTAAGAAACTTGTTTTGCTGGTCTCGCTCCAGACCCGACTACTGGAGCTCACTGAAGATCTGACCAGAAAACATGTTCTACTGGACCTACTCCAGACTTGGAATCTGGAGTCCCTCTGAAGATTTGTCCAGAAATAATTGAAGACTAGTGAGCATTTACTTGTACAGGTAATCTGGAGCATTCTCCAGATTAGCTCACTGAAGACTTCACCCCAGTCCAGATCTACTCTACTGAAGACATTCTGACTAAAGTCAAAGACTGAAGTCTGAAGGAAGAAGACTTAACAAATGGCGGAGTCCACTGGAAAGTCTTACCAGATCTGCACACTGGAGGATTGTTAGTGTTCTAGATCCTGCAAGTCTGAACATTAATATCGAGGATTGACTTTTGCCTTTAACACACTTTCCAAAGAACAATCCACTTGTTCTTTAACAAAGTATACGTGTGTTAAGGTGGTTGGATAATAGGATACACTTGCACTTGATGTGACTTTATCCTTATTCTTATCCAATACATTTAATGTTCTTGTCGGATCATTAAATGTATGCCAACCATATTTGTACGGCACAAATTCACTGGTGAATTTGTTGCCTATAAATACAAAGTCATTTCCTTGATAAAAATACTTTTTAGCATTCCTTTTGCATTTAAGTGAATTTGTCCAAATACTCTCGATCTTAAACAGGGATACTTCACAACTTTAAGTATCTCGATCCCAAAGAGTTATTTGACAAACATAGATCATATTGTAACTCATAGGTTGTTAGGATACTCACTTAATTGTGTTATCTTGATTCCGCAACAACCTTGTATTTTATTTAAACATCAATAAATGAAATACCCATGAAACATACAAAATGGTCCACTTTATTTGTTTATTGCTTTAAGTCTTGTATTACTTTGTTTATATATCTTGCATCTTTATTTACAAGTAATACTAGTCCATATCTAGTGATTATTAGACTTGTTGTATTTTACACTTTCTATTGGTTAACCATCTCGTTAATTAAGGGACTCACATTGTCCTCTTCAGAGGCAGAGGAAAAAGTGCATACCTTCTTGATTGTGACATTGACCCACTGACTGGAGCAAACTTGATCCTTTGTCAGTGCCTGGTCATCAGCGAGTGCCATGAAGCAGATGGCATCAACGAAGTCCTCGCTGTCAGAAACGTCGGAATCAGCCCAGTCATGTTCTTCAGCAACAAGACCTTTGGCGGGAGTTTTGGCTTCTTCAACATCAGCCATTTTGGCACGAAGCTCATAATACTTCTTTTTGTATTCATCAACAGGCTTGACTGAAGAGGGCCTCGCTGATGATGAAGAGGGCTTCGCTGCCTGCAAAGAAGGAATAGAAGCTTTGCATTCCTTTTGGTAATGGCCTTTACGACCACACCTCTAACATTCTTCTTGAGACTTGTCTACGACTGGTTTTTGGAAATGAGTCGACCTATGACCATTCCATTTTTTTGAATATCGTTTACCAGCGAGAAGAGCAAAGTTCATGAAGTCCGAGAACATCTCTTGTCTCTCCTCGAAATCGAGGTCATTGACAAGATCTTGGACGTTAGAGGGGGTAGGATTGCTGATGTCCATGTCAAGATGGACAGGACTAACTTCAGCAGAGACCAGGGCAAGAGGGTCATGAACATTAAAGACACTAGATAAGGAAGAGGAAGAAGTTGAAGCATATGAACCAGCATGCCTCTTAGACTCAGCCTCAGCTCTCAAAGTTTGAGCGAGGGCTCTCTTTTCAAATTGAAGAGTGCCATAGAGTGACTCTAAGTCATGCTCCTTCAGTTGCTTAGTTGTTCTAAGTATTTGCCTTAAGCCTTGCCATTTGATGGGCAAGACATCAATGAACTTGTAGCATATTTCAAGCGTATTATGCTCTATGCCCACATTTGTCATATCATTCAAAAGGCACTTAAAGCGATTATACGTACCATCCAGACTCTCATTAGGGAGAGAGAAGAATCCTTCATAGGCATGTTTCAGATCTATTTTCTTGGTAGCAAGAACATCTGCCGTACCATCGAATCTGGTACACAGATTATCCCACACCAATTTAGAAGAAGAGAGTTTGATGACAGATTTCATTATATCATCAGGAAGGGTAGTAATAATGAGATTTCTCAGCCGAGCATCCAGATTGACCAGCCTACGCTCGTCATCTGTCCATTGTACTTCTGGTTTTATGAGCTCAGTGACAACTTCAGGAGCATCAGCAGTGGCTCCTGGTGTCCTGGTAACCAGAACCGGTACATATGGTCCTCTGGTTATAATGGTCATAAGATAGGGTTCAACTCCTACGATGTGTAGGAGCATTCTCTCCTTTCAAGATCCAAAATCATGTGAATCGAATCTGGGTGGCATGGAGACATACCCAAAATCTATGGTATTAACCAGAGAAGGAACAGAAGACATAATGGTAAGAAAAGAAAAGTAGACAGAAGTTTAAAGAAAAGTTTTTAGATGCAGAAAATTAAGTACAGAAAGAAAGAAAGATAATCTTGCAAACTTTTACTCAGATCAGATTCGGTGTGTCGAACCACCGCTCTGATACCAACTGAAAGTCCCAAGTTTGCAACGATATGTAATTAAACAACTAATGTAAATTACACTAAGAAAGCAAGACAAGAAAGTAAACACGTTTAATCATAAGTAGTATTAGTTAAACGGTGAATACATGGTTGGTTTACAAAGAAAGAAAGAAAGAAAAATATTGTTAAGTTTTTGCACACACGAAAACTTAACAATTATCCAATTCTACAATGAGAGAAAAAACACACTAAGTGACTATAGTAGAATGAACCAACAACTTGGCGGCTAGGTCAAGTGATGCTTTATATAGGGGAGAAAAGGCATCACATGACAACCCAATAGATGTTGACACATGAAGGTTGTCAACTATCTATTGGTGTGTAAGACTGGTCTTCAGACTTCTCTGTTTGCCATCTTGTTTCTTTCCCAAAACGGCATGAAAGAGAAACACCTTAGTACCCTTTTGGTACAAGGTCACATGGCTCCATCTTGATCTTGCAACACGTGTCCTTGGGACCAGTCTTCTTATCTTCATTTTCCCGCCTATATTTGACTTACAACATAAGACGGTGAGTCATTGAACTTATCGTTTAACTCGAAGATAATAGTGATCGCTGAAGGCTCGCTGATGAAACTTCTCGCTGAGGCTGTCAGCGACTACTTGACTCAGCAAGTAATCTTCAGCGAATCCATGACTCAACATATAGTATGTATGGACTACTCGAACCTCTATATGCACGAAGAGAGTAATAATGTTCAAATTATACAACATGGTATACGTGTCAACCCATATGAGTTGTTACATCCAAGTTTTTGATTTGAACCTTACTAAATTCGAGGACATACTAGAGGTTTTGAAACTTCATGCACATTATAACATTTCGTCTTTAATGTGTTTTTTTAAATTAAATGTAATGTGTTTTTTTGGATTAATATAAATAATGACGTGACAATAACCAATAAACTATGATTTCAATGTGAGAATTAATGGTAAAACTGGTTCAGTATGCTAAGTCATTGTATTACTGAAATGATACCAATATACTGAATGTTAATGATAAAAGTTGTTCAGTATGCTAAGTCAGTGTATTGCTAAATCTAAAGAGGGTTCACAAAGGAGCCAATACCAAGTTGTCGTTACTAGGTCCCCATACAAACATGACTGAAAAATTGAAAATGTGGCTCCCAATAGTCCTCTACATTTACCTCTTAATGAGGATTGTGTAAAATAATGAATCTGCTACAAGATCAAAGATTTATATCTTTGATTAATAAGAACACAATCAGAAATATTATTATTATATAGATTTATAGAGTTTATTTTTACAAATATTAGAAAATAATCATCAAAGAGATGATTAATACACCAGAAATATATATATCGATATGATATATATATACACAGAAATCGTATATAATTGTGAGAGAAAAAAAGAGATCGAATAGGGTTTTCAAGTTAACCCTAAATGTGAATAAAGCGAGTTTATATACTCCTAAATCTTTCACTTCAGCCCTTGATAAATCTTCCTTCTTCATTTTTGTCCCAACATTATAACTTTAGATCTTGTCCATCTTTAGTCCTCCAACATCAACTTAATATCATCTTAGATCCTTTTCCTACACTTTACACAAGAAAATATAAGTTTTCACACAATGACATGTTAAGCTTGTATCCAGATAACATCCCCCCTCAAGCTCAACTGGCAAACATATCAATTAACCCCAATTCATTGCATAATTTGTAATGTTGCTTTGAACCTAGGCTTTTAGTAAATAAGTCTGCAATATTGAAATCAGACTTGATTTTATTAGCTTTGATCACACCTGAATAAATTTTCTCTCTTATAAAATGCAAATCAATTTCAAAATGTTTTGTTCTTTCATGAAACACAGGATTAACAGCTATTTGAAGAGCATAATTACTATCACAAAACATTTCAACAGGTAGATGTGTCTCAATGCCAATATCTTTTAAAAGGTTCAAAAGTCATATAATCTTACAAGTCACAGCAGCCATAGCCCTATATTCTGTTTCTGCAAAAGACTTGGCTACCGTGTTTTGTTTCTTACTTTTCCAGGAAATTAAGGTTTTCCCAAGAAAAACTGAATATCCAGTAATAGATTTTCTGGTAGTTAAGCATCTAGCCCAATCAGAATCAACATAACCCACAAGATCCAACTTATTGCATTTCTGAATAAATAAACCTTTACCTGGAGCTTGTTTAAGATATCTTAAAACTCTCAAACCAGTATTAAAATGATCTTGAGTAGGAGCATGCATAAATTGAGACAAACATTGAACTACATAACTTATATTAGGTCTTGTAAGAGTCAAATAGATAAGTTTGCCAATCAACTTTTGATACACAGTAATATTTTCAAGCAGTTTTGAAGAATCAGTTTTAAGAGTCAAATTCATTTCAAGAGGAGTGTGAATAGGTTTGCAACCTAGAAGACCAAAGTCATTAAGTAATTCCAAACAATACTTTCTTTGAGATAAGCACAAACCATTTTCATTTTCAAGAACCTCTATACCAAGAAAATATTTAAGTTTGCCCAAATCCTTTATTTTAAACTTAGAATTCATAAAAGCTTTAACTTTTTCTATCTCATTTTGACAATTTCCAGTCAATACAATATCATCCACATATACTAACAAAGCCACAAAAGTATCATTATTACTCTTAGTAAATAAAGAGTAATCAGATTTACTCTGCACAAATCCAAACTCAATTAAAGCACTACATAACTTTGAATTCCATTGTCTTGGAGCCTGTTTCAAGCGATATAATGACTTGTTTAGCTTACATACCATATTTTATTTCTCATTAAAATAACCTTGAGGAAGTTTCATGTATACTTCTTCTTTTAAATCACCATACAAGAATGCATTGTTCACATTTCACCAAGAATGCATTGTTCACCATACAATCATTGAATCTAATCGTTATTCAAAAACAGATCATGTATTAAATCTGGCCTCCAATGATGATCGTACATAGCACAAGGTCCTTAGAGTCAAAACTCCCTTCGTATATATTGCTATCTCAAATATGTTTGTATTTACCCAAAAATTGATAGATTATTTTTGACAGAGAGTATTTGATCCAAGAATCAAATTGTAAAAGCAATTCGTCTGATAACGTGTTATGAATGTATAGATCTTGGATCAACAATATGCATGAATAATGAATGATAAGAAGATAGAGAATAGAAAGAAGCAAAGATGTGATAATTGTATACATCAATATTGTGTGTACATCCAACTAATAAGGTTTGACCGTTATATAATGTTCACTGGGATTAGGGAATAAACTAGGGGTAAATGGTCATTACTTAATATATATTTGTATTGTATATATAACAATAGTTAATTATTTATTAT
>CM067172.1:30058915-30123915 GCA_034093135.1 Erigeron breviscapus | reverse complement strand
CCTCTTGAAACATTACGTGGTCTAGGATATCGATCATCATACTGTCCTTCACCTGATCGACAGTCATTGGTGGTTTTAGGATAGTGATATTTGATGAAGAAGCCATTTCGAGGGTAGAAATGTTTGTTTTTTGGGTCAGGGAATATTAGATGAAGAAGTCAATATTTATAGATAAACTACAGGACGCTCCTCCAACGTCGAATTCGAATTTATTTACAGAACCAGTCCCTCCAACGTTCAAATTTTAAATTATTTACATATTCAGTCCCTCGAACGACCAAAAATTCAAATAAAGTACAACTTTAGCCCCTAACGGCTAAACATTGATTTCACTATATAAACACAATTCCAGGGATATCCCAAATCCATTTCACATTTCCATTTCACTCTTCAAATCCAAATGGCATCGTCATCAAACATCGTTCACCGTCCTCGCATGACTGTGGATGAGATGAGGACACTAATCATGGCTGATATCAAATAAGACACCATCCTTCAAACAGAAATCTCTGGGGTTATGGGATGTCTGCGGGAGTAAAGGCGACATTGCGAGGAGATGATAAAGGAATTACAGGCGCCAAACCGTGAAAGCCAATATTCCCATTTTCAGTAGGAGGAGATTAAGAGGGTCAAGCCCGCAATCAAGTAAGTTTTTGATGTCGGTCACACGTCGGGAGACCAATGCACTTGGGCCGAATCGTACAATGATAATTGCGGTGAAGACAAAACCGTCGACGAAGTCAAATGCTCGCAACATGACAAATGGTGGCTCGACATAAACACTCACCCTGACATAGGAAGTATGTCACTAGGGGATCGTCATGAGTAATTATGTTTTGTTTTTTTTAAGTAGTAATGTGTTTTTTATTATGTAATGTGTTTTTTATTATGTATGTCTTTTTTTATTATGTAATGTGTTTTTAATTATGTAATGTGTTTTTTATTATGTAATGTGTTTTTTATTATGTAATGTGTTTTGTTATTAATAAAATGAATTATTTAATTTTGTAAAATTAAATAGAATAATAAAAGTTTTGTGTTTTTAAAAGTATGATTTTGAAATAAAGGGATAATAAAAGGGTATAATAAATATATAAAGGGATAAATAAAAGGGGCTATTTCTGCCAAAAGATAAAAAAAAAAATTTTGAATTCAAACCGTTAAGGGACCAAAAGTGTCAAAAACAGAAAGTATTAATTTTTTTTAACCCATGTAGCCGTTGAAAAAAAAGAAGAACATTCAAAGTCACTGGTCCCGCCACGAACGAACCACCCTTGGACGAACTAGGGACGAGGCCAACACCGTGGAGTTGACTCGTCCCTAAGAGAGGGACGAACACAAGAACGAGGGCGTAAGGGAGCTCCTAAGGATATTTAGCATGAATATTCTTCTTATTATTATTTATTTGTGTGAATCCAACAATATTTGATTTAGATTTGATTTTCTTGGGTTGCATTTGTGAAACTATCATCATCAACAAAACATCCACATCAAATATGTTTATCAAACAATAACAACATAATCAATACACCAAACTAGAACATACCCATAGCTTCACTAAAATGTTTGGTTTCATCTTCAAAGATCTATCACCGCCGTCGGTGATATCATTCCAAGTTTCCCTACATTCATTCTAATTAAGCATTTCTTCCCGTTGAACATTTTTGAAAAACATTTATACAAGCTTTAAAGCACAACATACAGTTCAATCTGGCCAAAAGTTATTGGTTCTTTAAATATCTGAAATTTTTTAATTGTTTCCTTTTATTTTTTGTCACACGTCTCTCACTCTCTTTTCTATATCTCTCACAAAACATGATTATAAGCGCTAATTATTCCCGCCAAAAGTTATTTACTCCCGATAAATTAGATGAACTGCATAATAGCTTTAATCATCTGTTACTAAAATTTCTTAAATTATTCCTTCACTTTCGAAATTCATTTTTTTATCGAATACTTATATCAATTAACAATAAACAAATCCACATATAAGTTTGATAAGGTTTTCAATGACTTTACCAATACATTCTATGCAATCTACAATGAGTGTTTTTCTCTCAAGTTAATTGCCAATAAAGCTTATAGTTCAACCCCATATCTTATACTATTGTTTATAATTTGAGTGTTTGGCGTTCATGTCAAAATTTTAGTTTATTTATGTTTTGGGTTTTTGGATGTTTCTGGATATTAGCTTGATGTTAGAATTAATCTTTCCCCTTAGATGTGAATGATGCATAGCGCAATGTGGACATATGAATTTATTGTTGGGATGATAGCTGGCGAAAAAAAATGGCGTGTAAAACATGTGACAAAACAAGAGGGATAGATTGGTTTTACTTATAAGACGGTCAACAATATTTGAAGGGCCAATTTGCAAGGTTTTAGATAAAAAAAAAAAAAAAACAGGCAATTACCTAAATACTTATGTAGGGATAAATTGGTTTGGGAAAACATCACCCAACTTAAGTCATAATCTCTCTATATATTAAGAGAGGATATAAAAAATCATATGTGGCACCTTCATCTAGCTTACAAGTATGATTTTTGCTTACTTGTCCATTTTTAGATTAATACTCTTTATTTAAGTATGCACATTCATCTTATTTAATTTTACATGGCATGTTTAGTTGGCATGTTAAATAAATAATAAATAAATTTAATATATCTAATCATTTTATTGTTACTTTTAATGTTTTTAAACTAAATATCATATCTATTATATCATATACTTTTTAACTACGTGACTTTTTTTAATATTATATCATATATTTATTGAATAAAACAAATCTTTTATAAATTAAATATTATCTATCTATTATCCTTACTATATCATATTTTTTATTAAGATAAATCTTTTTAAATTAAGTATTAATATATAATATATCCTTAAATTGAAAATCTCTAAGAGGATATTATCTATCATTTATCCTTAGCGTTTTTTAAAATTTTTCAATAAGATAATTTTTTAAATTATACTTAGTTAAATTTATAACTTAAGAATTTTATTAATAGAAAATTTTTTAATTTTAAAAGGTTCTAAAAAGTTTCATGTTTTAAAAGGTTACTAATCAGAAATAAAAATATCACTATGTTTATCTTAACTTACTATTTAAACTTTTAACATAAATAAAATTATATTTTTTTATATTTGGTAATCATTATTTTCAAAAAATATTAATAAAATATATATAATGAATAAAAGATTAAATTTTTTAAAAAGTTTCAAATTCTAAAAAGTGATTAAGTTAAAATTAAAATATCGCTATGTGTATTTTAACTTAATTGATATTAAAACTATTAAGGTAAATAAACTTATATTTTTATTATATTAAATATTATCTATCTATTATCCTTACTATATCATATTTTTTAATTTTTCAATAAATAAATCTTTTTAAATTATACTTTTTATTTAACTACGTGACTTTTTTTAATATTATATCATATATTTATTGAATAAAACAAATCTTTTATAAATTAAATATTATCTATCTATTATCCTTACTATATCATATTTTTTAATTTTCAATAAAATAAATCTTTTTAAAATTAAATATAATTCAATGTCCTTAAAAATTCTAAAAGGGTTTATTATTAATAGAAAAAAAATTCAATTTTAAAAGGTTCTAAAATGTTTCATGTTTTAAAAAGTTACTAATCAGAAATAAAAATATCACTATGTTTATCTTAACTTAATTGATATTAAAACTATTAAGGTAAATAAACTTTATTTATTTTATTAAATTAGTTTTTTTTAATTGTATATAGATTCAACTTCCTTATTAGACTTAGAATTGAACTCTAACTCTTAGCTTATTAATACAAAAGATATTATAACCTTATTTGATTGATCGTTTTCTCATTAATAAATTATCTCTTTTTCTTTCTCAATTCTTCAACTCCTATTACTTATATTACTTATAACAAGTTATTAACATGAAGACTTCAAAATTTTGAGTTTACGATCCGAAATCAAAAGGCTATTTGCCGTCATCCACTATGCTTACAAGTTCCGATTTTGATGTGATTCTAAAAATTTAAGATAAATCCAAAACTCTAACTAAACATATATTATATTTATCATTATTGTTTATTATAATTTAGTTTCATCGGTTTACTTTAACCATAATTTATTTCATATATCATATATATATATATATATATATATATATATATATATATTATATATATATATATATATATATATATATATATATATATATATATATATATATATATATATATATATATATATATATATATATATATATATATATATATATATATATATATATATATATATATATATATATATATATATATATATATATATATATATATATATATATATATATATATATATATATATATATATATATATATATATATATATATATATATATATATATATATATATATATATATATATATATATATATATATATATATATATATATATATATATATATATATATATATATATATATATATATATATATATATATATATATATATATATATATATATATATATATATATATATATATATATATATATATATATATATATATATATATATATATATATATATATATATATATATATATATATATATATATATATATATATATATATATATATATATATATATATATATATATATATATATATATATATATATATATATATATATATATATATATATATATATATATATATATATATATATATATATATATATATATATATATATATATATATATATATATATATATATATATATATATATATATATATATATATATATATATATATATATATATATATATATATATATATATATATATATATATATATATATATATATATATATATATATATATATATATATATATATATATATATATATATATATATATATATATATATATATATATATATATATATATATATATATATATATATATATATATATATATATATATATATATATATATATATATATATATATATATATATATATATATATATATATATATATATATATATATATATATATATATATATATATATATATATATATATATATATATATATATATATATATATATATATATATATATATATATATATATATATATATATATATATATATATATATATATATATATATATATATATATATATATATATATATATATATATAATACTATTATATTTTAGTTATTTATTTATATATAATACAATATACATATATATATATAAATAATTTTTTAACAAATAATAATATCTTATAAGTCATAAACTCATAATAATAATTAACTAATCTACTTTTGCCAATTATATCCTTGTTATTTTTTTTTATCAGTTGTATTATTTGTTTATAAATCATTCTCAAATTATAATACGTAACTAGATTTTAGCCCGTGTCAAATACACGGGTTTTATAACATTATCAATATAAAAATTAGTATATGGAATAAAAAATAATACTTGTACGTTAAAATGTAAAAATATACTTAATTTTTTTTTGAGATATTCAAATGTAAATACTAAATGCTAAATCATATTAAGGTTGGATGGTGTAGCAGAGTTTCTTTTATACAAACTCTTCAAGAGAAACAATATCTTAACTTTGATTACACAATTGACCGAGTTCTCATTGATGTCTTGCAAAAAAGTATTTTATTTTCGTTAGTCATGGTTTTTAAGAACAATAAAAGTAGCAGTTGGTTCATGGGTTTTCAATGATTTCGTGTGTTGTGATTTATTTGTAGGGTTCAATTTATATATGAAGAATCTGTATCCTAAATATAGTTTGATTCCAATTTCTAATAATAACAATGATTATCCTAATTATAGTCTTATTACAATTACTAATAACAATAATATTAAATTAATAATTATTTTTAAATTGGGTTAAAGTGTAAATTGGTGATGGAAAACCAAAAAGTGTAAATTAGTTATTTTTAAATTGGGTTAAAGTGTAAATTGGTGATGAAAAACCAAAAAGTGTAAATTAGTTATTTTTAAATTGGGTTAAAGTGTAAAATTGGTGTTGAAAAAACAAAAAGTGTAATTAATTTAGACATGTGTTGATTTAATTAATTTAAAAAAATTGAGGTCTGTGATTGGTCAATTGAGGTTAGGTCAGTTGTCTTTTATTATATATAAGGATAAGGATAAGGATTCCATATCTACTTGAATTAGTTTTAAATAAACAAAATAACCAGTACAAGAATGTCCAAAACAAAGTGGCATTACGTGAATGCAATGAATTGTATATAACTCATTTTTTATAATATTTTAAATAGCTGTGATCAATGTCATTCTATTTTAATCCATTGTTCATTAGTCCTATGTTGAGACAATCGCTCAATAATGTTTTTTTCAATACAATGTTTATTTTTGGTAATAGGTTTGTAGCTTTGGATAATGAAGTAATGTAAGCACATAAATTAAGGATTTTTAATGTAGGATAATAAGATTATGATAGTCAATAACTAATTGAATGATTATTATTATGATTTAGAATATTAATTGGAGTTAATATTATTATTTTGATATATATGACATAATTTTAGGTTTATGGTGGGTATATGTAATATTATGAACTTAAGTTGGATAAATGTGATATTTTGATATTTAGTAAGAGTATATATTATGAACTTGTTTTTTTTTTTTTTATCATACTTTGATTTGAATGTCGAAATCATTTATCGTTGTAATATTATGTTTTAATATGACGGACAAAGCTTCTTACAACTATATAAAAATTAAAGATGTTATTTATAAAATTAAACGGACAAAACTACATCAAAAATTAAATTAATTATTTTTAAATTGGTTAAAGTGTAAATTGGTGATGGAAAACCAAAAAGTGTAAATTAGTTATTTTTAAATTGGGTTAAAGTGTAAATTGGTGATGAAAACCAAAAAGTGTAAATTAGTTATTTTTAAATTGGGTTAAAGTGTAAATTGGTGATGAAAAACCAAAAAGTGTAAATTAGTTATTTTTAAATTGGGTTAAAGTGTAAATTGGTGATGAAAAACCAAAAAGTGTAAATTAGTTATTTTTAAATTGGGTTAAAGTGTAAATTGGTGATGAAAAAACAAAAAGTGTAATTAATTTAGACATGTGTTGATTTAATTAATTTAAAAAAATTGAGGTCTGTGATTGGTCAATTGAGGTTAGGCAGTTGTCTTTTAGTATATATAAGATAAGGATAAGATAAGATAGAAGAAGAATAAGAATAAGAATAAGAATAAGAATAAGAATAAGGATAAGGATAAGGATAAGGATAAGGATAAGGATAAGGATAATATAAGGATAAGGATAAGGATTCCATATCTACTTGAATTAGTTTTAAATAAACAAAATAACCAGTACAAGAATGTCCAAAACAAAGTGGCATTACGTGAATGCAATGAATTGTATATAACTCATTTTTTATAATATTTTAAATAGCTGTGATCAATGTCATTCTATTTTAATCCATTGTTCATTAGTCCTATGTTGAGACAATCGCTCAATAATGTTTTTTTCAATACAATGTTTATTTTTGGTAATAGGTTTGTAGCTTTGGATAATGAAGTAATGTAAGCACATAAATTAAGGATTTTTAATGTAGGATAATAAGATTATGATAGTCAATAACTAATTGAATGATTATTATTATGATTTAGAATATTAATTGGAGTTAATATTATTATTTTGATATATATGACATAATTTTAGGTTTATGGTGGGTATATGTAATATTATGAACTTAAGTTGGATAAATGTGATATTTTGATATTTAGTAAGAGTATATATTATGAACTTGTTTTGGATAAATGTGATATTTTGATATTTAGTAAGAGTATATATTATGAACTTAAGTTGGATAAATGTGATATTTTTATTTAGTAAGAGTATATATTATGAACTTAAGTTGGATAAATGTGATAAAATTGTAAACACACTGTGATATGAACTTAACACAATGTGTTTTCTAAAAAAAAATTAAAAACACATTGTGTTAAATTCAGATCACAGTGTGTTTTGGCCAGTTTTTTAGTTTTCACGAAAATTTTAGTTTTCAAATGATCACAACCCATGGGTTAGTATTGATAAAATTTGGTACATTACATACTAAAAAATGTTGACATGGTTAAAAAAAATAGGTATGTTATATATCATAAAAAGTTATTATAATTATAATAATATTTTTACTAGTATTTTTATATATTATATATTATAATAATATTTTTACTAGTATTTTATATATTATATATTATAATAATATTTTTACTAGTATTTTATATATTATATATTATAATAATATTTTTACTAGTATTTTATATATTATATATTATAATAATATTTTTACTAGTATTTTATATATTATATATTATAATAATATTTTTACTAGTATTTTATATATTATATATTATAATAATATTTTTACTAGTATTTTATATATTATATATTATAATAATATTTTTACTAGTATTTATATATTATATATTATAATAATATTTTTACTAGTATTTTTATATATTATATATTATATATTATAATAATATTTTTACTAGTATTTATATATTATATATTATAATAATATTTTTACTAGTATTTTTATATATTATATATGTATTTCAGTATTTGATTTGGTTTCCAATTCCATGCAACAAAGTTTTTTTTATGTAAAATCATGTTAATAATGTAATTAGGAATTGTCACATAATTTCTTAATGTTGTTGTTGATAGTTAAAGCACAGCCAAAACGAGAACCATAATGAGATATTGTGTTGTAGTTAAACCATGATTACGAGAACCATAAGAACAGTTAAAAAACCATGAAATATATTGTTGTTCCTCAGGTTACGGATTGGCCCGCAAAAAACCCGAGCCCTCATGCTAACCCGGACCGGGCCGACCCAATTAAACATGGGCCGACCCTCTGTCCACATACTTTGTATTTTTCGGCTCACGGGTCGGGCCGGGTTGAGGCTGGGTCGGGCCGGGTTGAGCCCATGATCACCCCTATCTGTATGTATTAAGTAAAAAATAAGTAATTGACGGTTATTTTTGTTTATTAAGTGAAAAAAAACATGAAATTTGACTGAATATATTAAGTTATTAGTTATTAATTTATTAATAGGAAAAAGGACATGGCTTTAGACTTTTATTTTCCATGGCTAGCTGTTATTAATTTGTTGATTTATTTCAATGGTGTAGATTAAAAACAATTGACAAAATCAAAATGTAAAAAGATTTTTCATTCAAGTTGAAAATTCCACCTTTCATTTCCCCGTATATAATTCATTAGCCAAAAAAAAAAAAAAAATTTATGCGAGTGGTCAAAATCCATGAAATGGGTAACTACAATCAATTCAAAAGGGTATTCCGACAACAATTTAAATTTATACCTACCTAGCTCGTTTGTAATAGAGATAAGTTATTTGTAATTCATAGAAAAAATACTAAATTGTTAACATGTGCACATGTCCTTAATCGATCGATCCATTTAATAATACGAATGCAAAAGTCCTTATAAATAGGAACCAAAAGTATACGTAGAGATCAAACGAAGCTTTCTTTAATACTACAATCTATATTATGTCTACTTCACTACCCCTGATCACCTCTTCAGTTACTACTACTTTTAAGGCTCGAACCAACAAAAGCCAAGGGTTCCGAGTCTCATCATGCAACGTAACACCAACTAATGATAACAATGATAACCAACTCATACTCCCCGAAACCCAAAAACTTATTCTCCCAACAATATGAATGTAGACCGAAGGAACCTCCTTATGGGTCTCGGCGGTGTCTGCACCGCCGCAAACTTAGCTTCCTTGTCATCCACGTTAGCTGCTCCCATTACAACTCCTGATCCCAAATGCAAGTACTCATATGTCGATAAACCTGGATCGGCTATAAGGACACTAAAATGTTGTCCTCCTAACCTTGGGAAGGAGGTTAAACCTTTCGTGTTTCCAAAAGAAGAAGAACCAGTGAGAATGAGATGGCCGGCACATAAAGGGACTAAAGAGCAAGTCGACAAGTACAAACGCGCCATTGCAGCCATGCGGGCTCTCCCAGATGACCACCCGCACAGCTTCAAACAACAAGCTTCAATTCATTGTGCTTATTGTAACGGAGGTTACACTCAAGTCGAAAGCGGGTTTCCTAATGTCGAGCTTCAGATTCATAATTCCTGGCTCTTCTTTCCATTCCATCGTTGGTACTTGTACTTCTACGAAAGAATCCTGGGGAAGTTAATCGACGATCCCACTTTCGCGTTACCTTACTGGAACTGGGACGATCCAGCCGGAATGGAGATTCCAGAAATTTTTCTAGGGGATGAAAGCAATCCCCTATATGATTTTTTCCGTGACCCAAATCATCAACCTCCACAATTAGTCGACTTAGCATACAGTGGAAAAGACCAAGATATCGGTCCCAATCTTGATAAAAAAGAGTGCAATCTTATTACCATGCACCGTGATTTGATTACGAACGCGGTTGATGACATCAGTTTCTTTGGAGGCGTATACGCAGCTGGGAGCGCGCCTGTTAAAAATGGAGACCCCTCTATTGGATCCGTGGAAGCCGGTTGTCACACTGCGATGCATATATGGGTAGGTAGACCGCGCTGGGAATTTCCTAATGGAGAGGACATGGGTAACTTCTATTCCGCGGGTTATGACCCTTTGTTTTATGTGCATCATACTAATGTCGACCGTATGTGGAAGCTATGGAAGGATTTATGCCTTCCAGGACACGTAGAACCCGCCGAGGACGAGTGGTTAAATTCTTCGTACTTGTTTTACGATGAGAATGAAGACCTTGTACGAGTTTATAACAAAGACTCGGTCGATATGAGGAAGCTGGGATTTGATTATTCAGATACCGATATTAAAAACGTCCCGTGGAGGAACAGTCGTCCTGCCAAACGTACGGAAAAGTTACCGCCTGCCTCAGGAGGTGTGGACCCGGGCAAGTACCCGTTAAAACTAACCGATAAGAACCTCAAGGTTGGTGTTACCAGGCCAGATCCTCCCAAGGACGGCGCGAAGAATTACAAGAAAGTTTTATTTATCGACGGGATAAAACACGAGGGTAATAAGCTTGTGAAATTTGATGTGTTCGTGAATGACAAGATTAGCGCCGATGATAAGGCTCTCTCGACTTGTGACCCTGAATACGCGGGTGGGTTTGCCCAGATTGCACATGGCAGTGATATGGCGATGCCTTGTGGAGCGAGGTTCGGGTTGGATGAGCTGTTGGAAGACACAAACACCAAAGACGACAAGGTTGTTGTGGTTAAATTGGTGCCAAGGACCCCGACCGAAGAAATCACCATTGCGAATATCAGAATCGATTGGGTTTCCGTTTCTATTCCATTAGCAGATGTGAAAAAATTGAACTGCGAGGTGTTTTTGCCTGTTAAACTAGGCAACATCCTCAAGGTTAGTATTGAGAGACCAAATGTGATCGAGAAGCAAGCGAAATACAAAGAGCTTTTGTGCATCAAGGCAAATTACCCGGATAATAAGGCTGTGAAATTCGATGTCTTTGTGAATGACAAGGTTAATAAAAACTCTAAAAAGGAAGATCTTCCCACGCCTTGCAGCCCCGAATACGCGGGTAGGTTTGCACGGCTTCCACTTAACGACGGTGATTCGTCTTCGGATTTTGAGGCAACGTTCGAGCTGGACAAGCTGTTGCGTGACACAAAAACCGAAGACAAAAGGGAGGTTGTGGTTGCATTGGTGTCAAAGACGGGCGAGACTAAAAATCTCACCATTACGGACATCCTGATCAAGTTGAAACCTATCTTAACTTAATCTTGTTTGTTGTAGTAATAAATAAATAAATTGTGCATTTTGGCCATACACGTAGCATGAGTGATGTACCGTGTATGTTGTGTAGCCATAACATAATATGCGCATTATGTTGCAAGGTTTTCCGTTGATGTTTGGTTCATATAATAAAACTAGTATTCAGGCCCGTCCGACGGGTAGTTTCAATAAAGTAACTTACAGTAACCGTTTGAAACATGTTTTGTAAGATAAAAGCTAAATTATAGTAATGATTTCAATAATTCGACAACCACTTGTGCATCAACTGATCAAAGGTCTTGCAAGATAGAAGCTAAATATTGCAACATGACCAATAATATGACATTAAGTGTTCAATTTTAATTTCTCATGACTTCGCCTATATGACAATAATACAAGACGGTTCAGACCGAAGTCTAACCTAAATATAATGACAAGACGGTTCAGACCGAAGTCTAACCTAAATATAATGACAAGACGGTTCAGACCGAAGTCTAACCTAAATATAATGACAAGACGGTTCAGACCGAAGTCTAACCTAAATATAATGACAAGACGGTTCAGACCGAAGTCTAACCTAAATATAATGACAAGACGGTTCAGACCGAAGTCTAACCTAAATATAATGACAAGACGGTTCAGACCGAAGTCTAACCTAAATATAATGACAAGACGGTTCAGACCGAAGTCTAACCTAAATATAATGACAAGACGGTTCAGACCGAAGTCTAACCTAAATATAATGACAAGACGGTTCAGACCGAAGTCTAACCTAAATATAATGACAAGACGGTTCAGACCGAAGTCTAACCTAAATATAATGACAAGACGGTTCAGACCGAAGTCTAACCTAAATATAATGACAAGACGGTTCAGACCGAAGTCTAACCTAAATATAATGACAAGACGGTTCAGACCGAAGTCTAACCTAAATATAATGACAAGACGGTTCAGACCGAAGTCTAACCTAAATATAATGACAAGACGGTTCAGACCGAAGTCTAACCTAAATATAATGACAAGACGGTTCAGACCGAAGTCTAACCTAAATATAATGACAAGACGGTTCAGACCGAAGTCTAACCTAAATATAATGACAAGACGGTTCAGACCGAAGTCTAACCTAAATATAATGACAAGACGGTTCAGACCGAAGTCTAACCTAAATATAATGACAAGACGGTTCAGACCGAAGTCTAACCTAAATATAATGACAAGACGGTTCAGACCGAAGTCTAACCTAAATATAATGACAAGACGGTTCAGACCGAAGTCTAACCTAAATATAATGACAAGACGGTTCAGACCGAAGTCTAACCTAAATATAATGACAAGACGGTTCAGACCGAAGTCTAACCTAAATATAATGACAAGACGGTTCAGACCGAAGTCTAACCTAAATATAATGACAAGACGGTTCAGACCGAAGTCTAACCTAAATATAATGACAAGACGGTTCAGACCGAAGTCTAACCTAAATATAATGACAAGACGGTTCAGACCGAAGTCTAACCTAAATATAATGACAAGACGGTTCAGACCGAAGTCTAACCTAAATATAATGACAAGACGGTTCAGACCGAAGTCTAACCTAAATATAATGACAAGACGGTTCAGACCGAAGTCTAACCTAAATATAATGACAAGACGGTTCAGACCGAAGTCTAACCTAAATATAATGACAAGACGGTTCAGACCGAAGTCTAACCTAAATATAATGACAAGACGGTTCAGACCGAAGTCTAACCTAAATATAATGACAAGACGGTTCAGACCGAAGTCTAACCTAAATATAATGACAAGACGGTTCAGACCGAAGTCTAACCTAAATATAATGACAAGACGGTTCAGACCGAAGTCTAACCTAAATATAATGACAAGACGGTTCAGACCGAAGTCTAACCTAAATATAATGACAAGACGGTTCAGACCGAAGTCTAACCTAAATATAATGACAAGACGGTTCAGACCGAAGTCTAACCTAAATATAATGACAAGACGGTTCAGACCGAAGTCTAACCTAAATATAATGACAAGACGGTTCAGACCGAAGTCTAACCTAAATATAATGACAAGACGGTTCAGACCGAAGTCTAACCTAAATATAATGACAAGACGGTTCAGACCGAAGTCTAACCTAAATATAATGACAAGACGGTTCAGACCGAAGTCTAACCTAAATATAATGACAAGACGGTTCAGACCGAAGTCTAACCTAAATATAATGACAAGACGGTTCAGACCGAAGTCTAACCTAAATATAATGACAAGACGGTTCAGACCGAAGTCTAACCTAAATATAATGACAAGACGGTTCAGACCGAAGTCTAACCTAAATATAATGACAAGACGGTTCAGACCGAAGTCTAACCTAAATATAATGACAAGACGGTTCAGACCGAAGTCTAACCTAAATATAATGACAAGACGGTTCAGACCGAAGTCTAACCTAAATATAATGACAAGACGGTTCAGACCGAAGTCTAACCTAAATATAATGACAAGACGGTTCAGACCGAAGTCTAACCTAAATATAATGACAAGACGGTTCAGACCGAAGTCTAACCTAAATATAATGACAAGACGGTTCAGACCGAAGTCTAACCTAAATATAATGACAAGACGGTTCAGACCGAAGTCTAACCTAAATATAATGACAAGACGGTTCAGACCGAAGTCTAACCTAAATATAATGACAAGACGGTTCAGACCGAAGTCTAACCTAAATATAATGACAAGACGGTTCAGACCGAAGTCTAACCTAAATATAATGACAAGACGGTTCAGACCGAAGTCTAACCTAAATATAATGACAAGACGGTTCAGACCGAAGTCTAACCTAAATATAATGACAAGACGGTTCAGACCGAAGTCTAACCTAAATATAATGACAAGACGGTTCAGACCGAAGTCTAACCTAAATATAATGACAAGACGGTTCAGACCGAAGTCTAACCTAAATATAATGACAAGACGGTTCAGACCGAAGTCTAACCTAAATATAATGACAAGACGGTTCAGACCGAAGTCTAACCTAAATATAATGACAAGACGGTTCAGACCGAAGTCTAACCTAAATATAATGACAAGACGGTTCAGACCGAAGTCTAACCTAAATATAATGACAAGACGGTTCAGACCGAAGTCTAACCTAAATATAATGACAAGACGGTTCAGACCGAAGTCTAACCTAAATATAATGACAAGACGGTTCAGACCGAAGTCTAACCTAAATATAATGACAAGACGGTTCAGACCGAAGTCTAACCTAAATATAATGACAAGACGGTTCAGACCGAAGTCTAACCTAAATATAATGACAAGACGGTTCAGACCGAAGTCTAACCTAAATATAATGACAAGACGGTTCAGACCGAAGTCTAACCTAAATATAATGACAAGACGGTTCAGACCGAAGTCTAACCTAAATATAATGACAAGACGGTTCAGACCGAAGTCTAACCTAAATATAATGACAAGACGGTTCAGACCGAAGTCTAACCTCAATATAATGACAAGACGGTTCAGACCGAAGTCTAACCTAAATATAATGACAAGACGGTTCAGACCGAAGTCTAACCTAAATATAATGACAAGACGGTTCAGACCGAAGTCTAACCTCAATATAATGACAAGACGGTTCAGACCGAAGTCTAACCTAAATATAATGACAAGACGGTTCAGACCGAAGTCTAACCTAAATATAATGACAAGACGGTTCAGACCGAAGTCTAACCTAAATATAATGACATGAGGGGGATCATTTTAGTTCGTCAAAACACAAGGAACAGTTTAGTCAGCCGACAACATGGCAAGTCAAGACATATAGATCGATTTTCATAAGACATGTATACACATTTTTAGACAGCCGTCTCATGGCAAATATAAGACAAATGATTTCATTTACCAAATCTCATGGCGTAGACAAAGACAAATCATTTACAAAGTAGTCGTGTATACAGCACATGCTTTCAGGCCCAAAGTAAAGGAAAAAGGGCGCCATAAACTCACCTTAGCGATAACAGAGCTAAAAGTATGAGTAGTCCGAGAATAAGAGCAGTCTAGTCTCCACGTCTATCCAAAACCTAGGATATGAGCACGAATGGTGAGGATCAAATCTCACGACGACAAGTATCCTACGTACCACTACTTAGCTATAGACCCTAGAATGCCATAACCGAGAATGTGTTTCAAACTTTCATTTTACCAACCAAAAGTAAATAAACTTATTTGGACTTTCGGATTAAAAGTTATTAATGTTTAAAAATCGACACGCGAAATTTCACAGAACCTATACACTGCGCCGCAGTGAGCCAGAATCGTGCTCACTGCGCCGCAGTGGCTAAGTCGAACCCAGACCAGTGCCTAGGCACTGCGCCGCAGTGGGCTAAGGCCATGCCACTGCGCCGCAGTGGCCTCACTCTGCAGCCAGTACCAGCAGTTCAATATGCAGGATAACCCAAATCGTTTTCAACTCAAATTCTTTCATTATAACAAGTATAACTATGATCCATAGGTCTGGAAACAACTCCTTTCGCCAACCATTTCACCAATTTAACCATTTTGATTTCAAATACCAGATTTCTAAATCACATGTCCATTTATAAATAAAACCCAAATTCCTTATCAAATTCAAAGGCTTCTAATTCCACCAATACAACTGAAATAAACCTTTAATTTAATTTAAATCAAACAAAAAAAAAAGATTGAATAAAAGTTAACTTACCAAAATGGTGTTCTTGAAGAGATTGACTAAGATGAAGATGGTGATGATGATGATGCCAAAACCTTGATTATCCACTAAATTATTTAACCCTTTAAATTTCCCTTTGATTCCTCCTTTATTCAGAATTTGATTTGCAAGCAAAAGAGTTTTGTGTTCTATGTGTGTGTTATTTGTGGGTGTGGGTGTGTCGACAGGAAGAAAACAGGGGGGTGGGGGTTTGTTGGTTAATTTCCCTCCATTCAAACATAATTAAGCCCATGTGGCTTCTTTTTGTGATATTTTTGTACCCTTAATTCGGTAAAATGCTTACGATTAAATACCGTTTGACTAAAAGGTTAAAATGTAAAGTAAAGGTATTTTTCCTCGTCTTATTTTAGTCAAGACAAGCCAATAAAGTTTCGTCAAAGTGAACTTTATAATATTAAGTCTAGACAGTCTATTTATTTTGTACAAGACATAACCTTTAAATATTTAGTCTAGACAGTCTAATTATTTTGTACAAGACATAACCTTTAAATATTAAGTCTAGACAGTCTAATTATTTTGTACAAGACATAACCTTTAAATATTAAGTCTAGACAGTCTAATTATTTTGTACAAGACATAACCTTTAAATATTTATTTAAAGTTATTTTTAAAGACTCGGCATTCGTCTAGATAGCTAATAGTCTACGTCATCAGGATACGTCTAATTTGACTAAGTCAAAAGTCCAAAAGTCTAATAAGTTCCACGTCAAATGACTGTCTAATCGAGATTAGGACTAACCCGGTGTAAATTAATTACGAGTTGTCACAGCATCCCCGACTTCTAAGGATTTCGTCCCGAAATCAAGTCTTGCTCAGTAAAAAGATGAGGATAGTTATTCCTCATAAAGTCTTCACGTTCCCAAGTCAAGTCGGGACCATGTTTTGAGTTCCAACGAAATTTGACCAATTTGATACGACTACGTCTAAGTTGTTTGAGCTGTTGGTCTAAAATTTCAACAGGTTCTTCAACGAATTGAAGAGAGTCAGACACTTGCAGCTCTTCGACAGGTACGACTAAAGTCTCATCAGTCAGACATTTCTTAAGATTCGAAATGTGAAATGTGTGATGAACGTGTTCTAGCTCCTTAGGTAAATCGAGCTTGTAAGCCACGGAACCAATTCTTTGAACAATTTCGAATGGTCCGATATAACGAGGACTAAGTTTCCCTCGTACGCCAAAACGTGCAGTGCCTTTCCAAGGCGACACTTTCAACATGACTTTGTCTCCCACTTGAAACTCAAGTGGTTTCCGTCTACGGTCGACATAGCTCTTTTGACGATCTTGAGCCGCCTTCAGCCGTGCCCTAATTTCGACAATTTGATCAGTAGTCTTCTGAACTAGTCCATATTTAAATAAACGACGTTCTCCAGCATCAAGCCAACAGACAGGAGATCTACACTTTCGTCCATATAAAGCCTCATAAGGCGCGCATTTGATGCTAGTGTGATAGCTGTTGTTATATGAAAATTCAGCTAACGGCAAAAAGGTATCCCAACTACCTTTGAAGTCAATGACACATGCCCGAAGCATGTCCTCTAAAGTCTGGATGGTACGTTCACTTTGTCCGTCAGTCTGTGGATGGTAAGCCGTACTCAGGTGCAATTGAGTGCCTAGGGCGTCTTGAAAATATCGCCATGATTGTGAAGTGAAACGACCATCACGGTCAGAGATAATAGACAAAGGAACGCCATGAAGAGATACAATCCTTTCAATGTATATTTGAGACAATTTCCTTATCTTCCAGTTCTCCCGAATTGGAATGAAATGAGCAGACTTCGTCAATCGATCGACAATGACCCAAATAGTATCGTATCCTTTCAGGGTTCGAGGTAACTTCGTAATGAAGTCCATAGTAATCTGTTCCCATTTCCAGTCAGGAATTTGGGGTTGTTGGAGCAGCCCAGAAGGCTTTTGGTGCTCCGCCTTGACCATTGAACAATTTAGACACTTCGAGACATAAGTGGCGATATCTCTTTTCATACCAGGCCACCAATAAAAGTCCTTCAGTCCATGGTACATTTTGTCAGCACCAGGATGGATTGAATATTTAGATCGATGACTTTCGTTCATCAAGAGTTCTCTAAGTCCATTATATTTGGGAATCCACACCCTGCCCTTAACATGTCGGATTCCATCGCCATCCAATTCAAACAAACGTTCAGCATTCCACAATGCTTCATTCTCGATACATCCTGGCTGTAGGGCTTCGTTTTGATCGTCTAAAACTCTATCCCTTAATGACGAGCCAAGATAAGAACTTGCTCTTGTTATGACAGATAGTGAAATTCTATCTTTTCGACTTAGCGCGTCAGCAACAACGTTGGCTTTACCGGGATGATATTTGAGTTCACAGTCGTAGTCACTGAGTAATTCTACCCATCGTCGTTGTCGCATATTCAGCATTTTCTGATCGAAGATATGCTGAAGGCTTTTGTGGTCGTGAATACAGTACACTTGGTACCATACAGATAATGTCTCCAAATTTTTAATGCAAAGACAACCGCTCCGAGTTCTAGATCGTGGGTTGTATAGTTCTTTTCGTGGATCTTGAGCTGTCTAGAAGCGTAAGCAATGACCTTACCTTCCTGCATAAGTACACATCCCATGCCCTGATGTGAGGCGTCACAGTATACCACGAAATTTTCAATGCCATTTGGTAATGCTAGAATAGGAGCATTACACAGTCTGTCCTTTAATGTCTGAAAGGCCTTTTCTTGGGCATCCTGCCAAATAAACTCCTTAGTCTTCTGAGTTAATAAAGTCAAAGGTTGAGCAACCTTAGAGAAATTCTCAATGAATCTCCTGTAATAGCCAGCTAGTCCAAGAAATTGACGAATTTCCGTCGGAGTCTTAGGGGCTTCCCACTTCTTTATCGCCTCGACCTTAGATGGATCTACATGGATTCCATCTGCATTTACTACATGACCCAAGAAGTGTACTTCCCTAATCCAGAATTCACATTTTGAGAATTTCGCGTACAACTTCTGATCCTTGAGCAGTTGCAGAATGGTTCTCAGATGACCTTCATGTTCGTCTTTATTCCTTGAGTATATCAGTATGTCGTCAATGAATACAATGACAAACTTGTCAAGATACGGTCGACATACTCGATTCATTAAGTCCATAAACACAGCAGGTGCATTGGTTAAGCCAAACGGCATAACCAAAAACTCATAATGTCCGTAACGAGTTCTGAAGGCTGTTTTAGGAATGTCCGTCTCTCTGACTCTGAGTTGATGATACCCAGATCTGAGATCGATCTTGGAAAAATGTGATGCACCTTCCAATTGATCAAACAAGTCGTCAATACGAGGCAAAGGGTACCTGTTCTTGACAGTCAACTTGTTCAATTCTCTATAATCTATACACATGCGCATAGAGCCGTCCTTCTTTTTGACAAATAGAATCGGAGCTCCCCACGGTGATGAACTTGGGCGAATTAGTCCTTTAGCTAACAACTCTTGAAGTTGTTCGGATAATTCTTGCATTTCTGACGGCGCAAGACGATAGGGTGCCTTGGCCACGGGTGCAGCTCCAGGGACTAAGTCTATTCCAAACTCAACTGGTCTGTGAGGTGGAAGTCCCGCCAAATCTTCAGGAAATACTTCTGGAAAATCTTTAACTACTGGGATGTCTTGAATGTCTTTACCCTTCGGCTTCCTTTCAACAACTAGTGCCAAGAAGGCAGGGTATTCTTTTTGTAAATATTTATTCGCCTTTATTGCCGACATTAAAATCAATTCCTTCCCTGACTTGTCTCCTTGCACTACTAGGGTTTCGTCATTCTGAAGGGGTATTCTAACAACCTTCTCGTAACACATTATTTTGGCTCTAACCTTAGATAACCAGTCCATACCAACAATTACATCAAAACTACTGAGTTCTATGGGAATTAGATCAATTTTAAAGGTTTCGCCAGATAGTGTCAAATTGCAATCTACTAAATGATCTCTAGCAATATACTTTTGACCGTTTGCATATTCGACAATATAGGTGTCTTTCATGGGGATAGCCACTATACCAAATCGGGACTTAAATTCTAAGGATATAAAGCTTTTATCAGCACCAGAGTCGAATAACACAAAAACATAATGATTATTGAGTATGAATGTACCTATCACAACGTTGGGATCACGTCGTGCATCAGCAGCATCCAAAGCAAAAACTCGGCCTCTACCTCGTCCACCTTGATTCCTTGCTTGATTATTCCCCGCATGGTTCCTTACTGGAACTATTGCATTGTTGTTCGGGTTCAGATTAAGTCTTGGACATGCAGGTCGCAGATGGGTTTCGCTCCCACATTCGTAGCATTGAGCTAGTGCCTTGCCCCTACAAAACTTTTCCAGATGTCCCGCCCTTTTACAACGGCGACAAGTAGGACAATTTCCTCTGTGATGGAGATTACACCTATTACACCTAGGATCTGCGCCAGTGTACCTCGTGACGTCCTGAGTAACTACCGCAAAGTTTCTGGCAGTCTTAAACCTCTTGCCATTTCCACCGCCACCATATCCACTACCAGAGGCATGATCACTTCTTCTCTTGACCACTTCAGTTTCAACAGAAGAACCAGTGGTTCTTTTCAAGTCTATCACCATCCGATTGGTTGCACTAACTGCCGCTTGAAGAGTCATAGGATTAAAAGCGGCTACCAATCTTCGGACATCAGGTGACAAGCCATAACAGTATCTCTCGATCAATTTCTCCTCCGTATCTACCATACGAGGGACTAGTCTTGTCAGCTCATGAAAACGAGTAGTGTATTTCTCGTTGTCTAGCCCGACCATATTATGATTCCAAAATTCGCCTTCAATTTTCTGTACTTCCTCCCTAGGACAGTATTTTTCCATCAACATACTTTTAAAATCAAACCAAGGTATCCTATTAGCTTGGTCTCGACCTCGGGTCCTAACCTGCTCGTTTCACCATGATAGAGCGTGCTTTTGAAGTTGAGTGGAAGCATATTCCACTTTGTGCTCTTCGGCACAACGACTAATATGAAGCACCGCCTCTATGCTTTCTAGCCAGTTGATTAGACCTACCGGACCCTCGGTACCATGAAATTCTTTTGGTTTACAATAGGTAAAGGTCTTGTAGTCACCCACTCGAAGTTGAGTTCGAGGAACAACTTGTTCAGCAGTAGGTTCAACATTGTTACTATTATCAGTATGATGATTATTATTGGCGTTCATGCTTGCCGTGATCTGAGCAACTAAAGTAGGCATGGCGGCCAACAGTTGCTGTGTCACAAATGCTGCCATATTATTATCCCCGCCAGTATTTGGGGTAGGTCCAGGACCAGTGTTCACCTGGACAGTAGCAGCTTCCGGTCCTTGCTGAATCACAGGTTCTTCCTGTTCAGCTTCATTATTCAAAGGAGTGGATCGAGTAACTCTCTTTGGTGCAGTTTTCTTGACTGGAGCCTTTTTCTGAACTTTGCTTTTCGTCTTAGGAGCCATAAGTCTAAGGTATGAACAAAAATGTCATTTAGAGATTTCCTTGATAGGTTAAATAGAAAGTAGCTTTGCAAGACAGATGACAGTACAATGCAAGTCACAATTTGTTGACTTGTATGAATTCATGTACTAGACAAGATAAGAAAAATATGGAAAAATCATATTTCTAGAGCTAAGAATAAGCAGTTGACATAGTCTGAACAAGTAAGTAAGCCAAAAGACAATCGTATTTCATTGATGCTCAAAATTTTACATAGTCTGGTATGTACAGTCCAAAAACATGTGGGAAACTTCATCCACAATGATAGACTACATAGTCGGAGCAATACGATTTATAGACACGTGGGAAATACATCTACCAAAAAGATAGACTACAACTCAAAGTACAGAAGTACGAGTTGTTAAAAGTTCTAGGCTTACAATATGGAAAGACTATTACAAGATTACATCTTGCAAATGACAACGACTAGCAAAGCCACCACCAAAACCACCACAACAGACAGTATCCAGATCAACCTCCCAATAGTTTCCTTCCCCTCTCTAGCAACAGTCAACGCCTCCGCCGCCTGATGATAAGCTCCAGTCAACGCCTGAGCTTGATTCTCTATTTTCTCCCTTGTACAGATGAGGGAATTGTTCATTCTTGACAATTGTCGGCGATAATATTCCGACCTATCAGCTGCAGATGCAACTGGCATAACAACACTTGGATTGTAGACAGGCACTCTGGAGGGACCCGCCGCATATGGATCTCCCTGAAAGAATGAAAGACCAAGTCCACTGTTGCCCTGAACTGGTGCAGAAGGACCAGGAGCATAAGGGTCTCTAGGAGCATAAGGCAAATGAGCTCCCTCGGTAGTCCTCCTCTGATATGGAGATACCGGTGTTACAGATGATTGAACATGGATAGACACATGTTCGCCTCCAGATTCACTGGAAGATGACACAAGATTGATAGGGCGTGATTCATTGCCCGATTCCTCCATTGGTTCCTCTTCATAAGAGTCAGGAACATAAGGAATGGAGTTTGCCAAGACAGGAACTGGAGGTGTACAAGGTACAACAGCATTTGAGCTAACTCCATCCAACATGACTAGTCTGAAAAGATAGTCAAAGAATCCATATAAGTCAAATGGATAAGGCAGTACGTCTCAAAAGGATGATACAGTACGCAATTTGAGTTTTAAAGAAATCTTTGTCTAGATTACACACATTTAGTTTGGATTTCTATTACCAACATATTTGCAATGCTTATATATAGGGTCACCCGCAGCCTTCCCACCACATTTAAATATGTTGTTAATATAATCCAAACTATCACGTATATAAACCTTATGCATACACATACGATTTGACTTTCTATTCCTAACATACCTTCAATGTTTATATATAGGGTCACCCGCAGCCTTCCCACCACATCTACAGTATGTTGTGAATATAGCTCAAACTATAACGTATATACAAAATCTAAGATATTTATTTCGAGCCTTATATTATTTTACATAATCGGGACGTAGTTGATCAGGTTAGGTCTAATTATAGACAAATAATATAACTCCTGAAATAAGTATCCTAAACCTAAATAGACTTAGATTCCCTTTTGAAACGAAATGGCTATAGGTTGAGTTTTTCCAGCGGAAAAACTCGGTATTAACTATAACCTTGTCTCTGATACCAATTTTTGTCACACCCCGTTGTAGCGGAAATACAGGGTTAACAAAGAATTGCATACTAATCAGAAGGTTAATAGAGATTACATCCATTTATACCAATACAAGTCAATACAAGTACAATCGTTCAAAGTGTGGACCCCAAAATACGGATACAAGTCATCCTCATTTGGAACTGGGCCCACAGAATACAAGTTCAATAAATTGGACAGTCAAATACAAGTACAATCGTTCAAAGTGTGGACCCCAAAATACGGATACAAGTCATCCTCATTTGGAACTGGGCCCACAGAATACAAGTTCAATAAATTGGACAGTCAAATACAATTAAAGCCAAAAGCATGAGAGTCCTCAATGTCTGATGCTAATTGTACGTCCAAAGTCAAAAGATTGGCCCTATAATGCCAAAGACGATTCCAAGACTTACTGATGGTCACCTGAAAAGCATGAAATTTGAGAGGATCAACTATCGAAATAGTTGGTGAGTTTACAGTGTGTTTGACTAAAAGATCAATCGTCGTTTGTTGTAGTTATTTAATACAGGACGGTCCAGACCGAAGTCCGACCCTGATACGAAGACAAGACGGTTCAGACCGAAGTCTAACCTAAATATAATGACAAGACGGTTCAGACCGAAGTCTAACCTAAATATAATGACAAGACGGTTCAGACCGAAGTCTAACCTCAATATAATGACAAGACGGTTCAGACCGAAGTCTAACCTAAATATAATGACAAGACGGTTCAGACCGAAGTCTAACCTAAATATAATGACAAGACGGTTCAGACCGAAGTCTAACCTAAATATAATGACAAGACGGTTCAGACCGAAGTCTAACCTAAATATAATGACAAGACGGTTCAGACGAAGTCTAACCTAAATATAATGACAAGACGGTTCAGACCGAAGTCTAACCTAAATATAATGACAAGACGGTTCAGACCGAAGTCTAACCTAAATATAATGACAAGACGGTTCAGACCGAAGTCTAACCTCAATATAATGACAAGACGGTTCAGACCGAAGTCTAACCTAAATATAATGACAAGACGGTTCAGACCGAAGTCTAACCTAAATATAATGACAAGACGGTTCAGACCGAAGTCTAACCTAAATATAATGACAAGACGGTTCAGACCGAAGTCTAACCTAATATAATGACAAGACGGTTCAGACCGAAGTCTAACCTCAATATAATGACAAGACGGTTCAGACCGAAGTCTAACCTCAATATAATGACAAGACGGTTCAGACCGAAGTCTAACCTAAATATAATGACAAGACGGTTCAGACCGAAGTCTAACCTAAATATAATGACAAGACGGTTCAGACCGAAGTCTAACCTAAATATAATGACAAGACGGTTCAGACGAAGTCTAACCTAAATATAATGACAAGACGGTTCAGACCGAAGTCTAACCTAAATATAATGACAAGACGGTTCAGACCGAAGTCTAACCTAAATATAATGACAAGACGGTTCAGACCGAAGTCTAACCTCAATATAATGACATGAGGGGGATCATTTTAGTTCGTCAAAACACAAGGAACAGTTTAGTCAGCCGACAACATGGCAAGTCAAGACATATAGATCGATTTTTCATAAGACATGTATACACATTTTTAGACAGCCGTCTCATGGCAAATATAAGACAAATGATTTCATTTACCAAATCTCATGGCGTAGACAAAGACAAATCATTTACAAAGTAGTCGTGTATACAGTATATGCTTTCAGGCCCAAAGTAAAGGAAAAAGGGCGCCATAAACTCACCTTAGCGATAACAGAGCTAAAAGTATGAGTAGTCCGAGAATAAGAGCAGTCTAGTCTCCACGTCTATCCAAAACCTAGGATATGAGCACGAATGGTGAGGATCAAATCTCACGACGACAAGTATCCTACGTACCACTACTTAGCTATAGACCCTAGAATGCCATAACCGAGAATGTGTTTCAAACTTTCATTTTACCAACCAAAAGTAAATAAACTTATTTGGACTTTCGGATTAAAAGTTATTAATGTTTAAAAATCGACACGCGAAATTTCACAGAACCTATACACTGCGCCGCAGTGAGCCAGAATCGTGCTCACTGCGCCGCAGTGGCTAAGTCGAACCCAGACCAGTGCCTAGGCACTGCGCCGCAGTGGGCTAAGGCCATGCCACTGCGCCGCAGTGGCCTCACTCTGCAGCCAGTACCAGCAGTTCAATATGCAGGATAACCCAAATCGTTTTCAACTCAAATTCTTTCATTATAACAAGTATAACTATGATCCATAGGTCTGGAAACAACTCCTTTCGCCAACCATTTCACCAATTTAACCATTTTGATTTCAAATACCAGATTTCTAAATCACATGTCCATTTATAAATAAAACCCAAATTCCTTATCAAATTCAAAGGCTTCTAATTCCACCAATACAACTGAAATAAACCTTTAATTTAATTTAAATCAAACAAAAAAAAAAGATTGAATAAAAGTTAACTTACCAAAATGGTGTTCTTGAAGAGATTGACTAAGATGAAGATGGTGATGATGATGATGCCAAAACCTTGATTATCCACTAAATTATTTAACCCTTTAAATTTCCCTTTGATTCCTCCTTTATTCAGAATTTGATTTGCAAGCAAAAGAGTTTTGTGTTCTATGTGTGTGTTATTTGTGGGTGTGGGTGTGTCGACAGGAAGAAAACAGGGGGGTGGGGGTTTGTTGGTTAATTTCCCTCCATTCAAACATAATTAAGCCCATGTGGCTTCTTTTTGTGATATTTTTGTACCCTTAATTCGGTAAAATGCTTACGATTAAATACCGTTTGACTAAAAGGTTAAAATGTAAAGTAAAGGTATTTTTTCCTCGTCTTATTTTAGTCAAGACAAGCCAATAAAGTTTCGTCCAAGTGAACTTTATAATATTAAGTCTAGACAGTCTAATTATTTTGTACAAGACATAACCTTTAAATATTTATTTAAAGTTATTTTTAAAGACTCGGCATTCGTCTAGATAGCTAATAGTCTACGTCATCAGGATACGTCTAATTTGACTAAGTCAAAAGTCCAAAAGTCTAATAAGTTCCACGTCAAATGACTGTCTAATCGAGATTAGGACTAACCCGATGTAAATTAATTACGAGTTGTCACACTTGGACATATCTTGGGTAGTTTAATTTTAAATATCGACAGAAGAACCTATACAAAAAACGGAATTTATGCGGGTCAGGTTATTTTCTTAGCAATCATAACAGTAAAACATCATACATATTATCACCCTCCTTAAAAAAGTGTCACTAAATTGCTTAAAAAGGTATTCAGTTGGATTGTGTTGTTACTCTCTTTTCCAATGATAGTGTGATCTAGAGGTGTATGGGTCCGAGCTATTCAAAACATATAAGAATTTTGGTCGACTCGAATAAATATTTTAAATCTAAATACCAATCCATATAATGGGATACCGTTGTTCACTTGTTTGGGTCAAGCACAAGCCGAATAAATAATCTTATTCGCGTTTAGTGTTCTCTGCAAGCCCTGTGATCACCACAAATGCTCGATCTTATGTCTATAAATTCCATGATAGTAAGCTCTACATGCATAACGAAAACAAAATGTGATGTCAAAGACAAATAGTAACAACACCACCTTAAATGTGACGTGACTATATTCTATTCTTTAGTTGCATTGAAATTGAGATTTCCTTCATCTATTCAACTATACAGTACACAAGAGATGAAAATTACTCGAAATTTCATAAGAGAAAGGGCAACAAAATTTGAAATGGAAACGGCTGCCATGCAATAGTTCAAGTAATACAAATATCGTAAATCTTACATGGGAAATGAAGCTGTTGTGGTTTGGCACTAAGAAGCTCTCCCATGCTAATGACCTTTTTGTTTTCATGAAAGATTGAGATCACGAAATCATTAGTCACCTTATACTAAAGGTCACAGTTAACATTGATTTTTAATAACAAAGTTTACTTGTTTAATTATTTGATGTATCATGTCTAAAAAAAGGTTGTAATGTAAACGTAGACAAATCGGTTAGATTAGACAGTTAAGTACATGTCGAATAAACTGACTTCATGAATAGTAAGTCGCATACAAAACCGGTTTGTGTAGTATATATAGGGCCAAATTCTATAAAACATTTAACATCACAGTTTGTGTATTTTACTCTATATTTTCTATTGCATACTTGTCAATGGTTCATCCTAATTATCGAAAACAATTTGCAAAAGGTATGCGAAACCAGAAAAACTGAATTATAACTAAATAGGATGCACATGAAGATTACAAATAGAAAAATGATCAGAAAAAAAAACGGTTGAAGGAGTGATAATGTGTGAATATAACCAAGTCAAAAACAATCAAGAGTACCTCTTTCGTATACGACCATTTCTTTGAGACAAAATCAAAAACTTAAAAAGCAATCACCCATCCTGCAAAAAACATATACCAAATAAATAATATCACTAAAGGGATGGTCTTAGCTAGCTTTCACAGGTGTATGTTGAGTTTACATGTCAAGAAGAAGGGTCTCCATCTGGTTTTTGGAGGCTGCCATCAACAATAAGATAGGCCATTGATTTTCCTTTATATATGAACTTGGTTCAGTGTACACAAACAGGAATATATCCAATATATATGTAATCACAATATGGTGTTGTTAATAAAGATGATAAACAACAAAATGAACAATTACATCTTTTATATTAAATTCCAATTAGAGTACGTAATACCTTCTCAAATACCGTATAAACTCGCTTAAGGAGGTCAGGAATCCCTCGCTCAGCTTAAGTTATGGAAAGAGGGTAAAGAGGTTGGGCATGCCATTGGAGTTATGTTACAAGGGTCCACATAAGGGGCTGTCGAAAAATAAAATATTCCAGTATTTTATATAATAAAATAACATATTTCAGTAACATCTCCTCCCACAAAAAAAATCATTTATCTGGCATACCTATCACTAACAACTGAAAAAGATACTAAATTTTTTAAAGTTCATTTGATAACACCACCTAATACTTTCATCAACCTAACAAAGACAGTAATATTTAATCATGCATCATTTTTTGAATATAACCAAACATAGAAAGATTTAAAGTAGGACAAACATCACCAAGAATACATAGTGTCAATTATCAATTAAAAAATACATGAAAATTTTTTGTACATAATAATCCATCATTTATTTTCGTAAATTTTTAAGTCCAACTTTTTAACCAAACTTCCCATTTTGCAACCACAATATTCTTCTTAAATTTTGATTTTCTATTTTTCTGCGACAATCAACCAACCATTATATAGATAATTACATCAAAGCCTACTCAATTAGGCAATTACTGCAAATTATATATAATGTAAAAAAAAGTTCAGAAAAGAAAGCTTCCAAGTGACTAATTACACTTTATTAAGAAAAGAAAAACATACCTTAATATACTAATTACGGTTTGTCATTCAGATTTGTACATCCATGGAATCCAACGACGTAGGCGGCAAATCATCACCACTGCTCCATGAACTTTTTATAAAATTTATAAGTCATTTTAATGTCCGAACAATTTGAAAAATCTCTTCAGGAATGGTATGATAAATCCAGAGTTGCAGGTCTTGAATATTTAAACCTTGAATTACCAAAACCAAGTCCATCAGTTGTTAAAGAAAATATTTCCTTTTATTGTTTTCATAAAACAAAAACCCAGCATGTTATATCATCAGAAAACCCTCATTTAAATTTCATTACAGATAATCTATTTTCTTTAGAAAATAATATTAGTCGAGTCTTTGATCAAGTTAATTGTGGCAATAAAGCGTGTCTTAAACATATTCATCAAATCCATCAAACCCTTGAGAACCACGAAGCCCAATTTGAAATCATCAAGAACAACCAAAATCAAATCCTCAAAAGAATAACCCAACTCACCACGGAAGTTGATCATCACAAACCACTTACTGCCAAGCAAGTTAAAGAACTTGCAGAACAAATAACCAAACAACCAAAGATAGTTGGGAAAGAATCATCAAGATCCACAGAAAACCTGAACGATCAGGTTAGAGGAGTTGAAAAGCTTCTCCTGGAAATCAAGCACATACTCATTTCATGAGTGGGTACAGAATTACCCAGCAGACTGAATCTTATCAAGAAGCTTTGCAAGCAGTAGAAAGTGTTGATCCACCAGCAGTTGGATTTACTAAAGTAGATCAAGGAAACATAACCAACATCTCAAAGATAATCAAGCAGAACAACTTGATTATACAGTTATTATCTACAATTGCAGAAGAACACAAAAATACAAAAGAAGAACTTGGAGAAATCAAGAGAGGGATTAGTTCTTTGCTCAAAAACAAAGAAGAACTTGGAGAAATCAAGAGAGGGATTAGTTCTTTGCTCAAAAACAAAGAAGCAACAGATACCCTTGAAGACGTTGTAAAGAAGCTTGAAAATTGGAAGCCTGGTGAAACAAGCAAGCCTTTGGTAGAAAAGAAGAAAGGCCCTTTTTACGTGTTTGAAGACCCAAAGAAGATTTACGAAAAAGAGTGGGAGAAGTCAAAACGAAAATGAATAGATCAGGATCTTTAAGGGTTAGAACTGGTAGTAATACTAGTCAGACCCCCAACCAAGAAGATCAAGTACGAGATTATCGTCAACAAAGTAGAATAAATCACATGGTACAAAGAAGACTACCGAATGTTCTAAGAAGTCGTGGTTACAATAGGAGCTTGGAAAGTCAGATAGATCCAGAAAAAGAACTGGATATCTCAAACAGAAGACGTGCAAATTTAGTTCCTGCTGAAGTTTTGTACGAATCAAGAGGTTGGTCGGAAGCAAGGCACAGAGTTTATCAGCATTATAGTGAAGAAAGAGTGCTAGTTACTGGTGAAGGCCAACAACTAGATATGGGGTTAATCAATGAAACCTCATATAGAGTTTTGGTAAACACTGGTATGCAACATATCCATATCGGCTTAATAATGATAAGGATACATGCTTTGCATAGAAAGAATGCTGGTACAAATGTTCTTGTGGTCCTTAGAGACACAAGATGGGATGATGACCGAGCAATAATTGGCACTATGGAAGTTGATATGTCCAGAGGCACTCAATTGGTATACATGGCTCCAGACCTTATGATGGCAGTACATGATTTTTACAATCATATCCAGGTTGCCATTCAGACAAGAGGTTATGAAGGATGGACTGCAGGAGAGTCGAATTTACTAATCACAAGAGCTTTGATTGGAAGGATAACAAATACTAGTGTTACTGGGTTCAGATATAACATACAAGATGTTTCTGAACATTTGGCTTCAAATGGAATTCAAGCAGTGGCTGGTCAAACAAGAACGACTGAAGAATTACAAGGCCAAAGATGGATACTAAAACCAACTCAGAAGGTAACATCAATAGTACCTGAAAGAGTTAGTATTAGTTCCAGACATGATGGGTCACAATCAATGAAATTTGAAGGCTACAGAGCTGCTCCAAGACCTTCATATTCACAAGAAGACATAGAAGCTATGCCAGAAGAATTTGCTGGTGTTTTCACAAAACAAGAGAGAAGTTATTTTCTTAGAAATGGCATGAGCCCAGAAGTGATAAGAAATTATGAAGAGTTACATAAAGCCAAAAAGAAAGAAGTTTGGGATACTCTTGGGCAACCATCAGGAAAGTTTGACTACATGGTCAAATATTCCTCTCCACCAAGTTCAGACATTGATATAAATGAAATTGAGCCAACGGGATGGGGAGATGATGAAGAAAATGAAAATGGTGACGAAGAAACCAAGGTTATTTGTGTTGGTTTCTCTGGATCAGAGGAATCGTCACCAACCAGTTTTGGAAAAGAAATGGCCCAATATGCATACTCTAGCAGAACAGACACTGATGAAGAAATAGCCAAGAGACTACAACAAGAAGAATGGAAAGATGAGTTGATTTCTCTAAATCATCATCTTAATACGGAAGGTGGTGGTAATAGTTCTCACCAAAACCAAAATTTGTGTAGTAACTGCTCAGGAAAGAATGGCTCTCATAGCATGTTCTGCAAGTCGTGATATTGTTACTAAGATTAAAAGACCAAAGTATACAAAGAAAACACGAAAAGACAGGAGAAAGAGAAGCAATTCAAAATCAAGCGACGATGATGATGAGTTCTGGAAGATAAAGCAAGACTCTAATGAGAGTTTTGATGAAGGTGCAAGCACACAAGCTGGTTTTGTCCTAGAAGAAGAGGAAGATGTCAATTGGGACTATCCTGTTCTAAGACAACAAGTTCAAAAACTCACAAATCAAAAACAGTATAGCTTATCCGGAATGGATACGAGTTATAAACCACCAACACAAGCTATCACTGGCCCTGTCAATTATCCACCTGCAAATGTTTACCCTATTGCAAACAATCAGCCAAAGTTCAATACAGATGACATCAAAACAAGATTGTCAAAAGTAAAGATGGAAGATATGTATGGCAGTAACATGTGGACTCTACCACCAGCACAAACTGGTCAAGGAGTCATGTTAATCCTACCAGCTGATATAGGGCTTTACAGTGAAGTAATTGCAAGATGGGAATCAGTCACTCTGAATCTTGTAGATCATCCAAATATGATCTGGACAAGTAATGAGCAAAAGGTGATGTTTATTGAAAATCTACTGGGAGAAGTTGAAAAGAAGATATGGATTCAATGGAGAATGGCGTGCCCAGAAGATTATAAAATTGTCATAGAAACCGCAGATGAAACGCAGAATGTTCTTTCGCAAATAAAAAGAATGTTTCTGTTAGAAGATCCTTTTCAAGGAAGCACAGAAGAGCAGAATAGAGCCTATAATGATCTGGAAAGATTAAACTGTGAAAGTTCTAAAGATATTCTTGAATATCTTAGACAGTTTCAGATATTGGCTGCAAAGTCTGGAAGAATTTTCTTTCCAGAGACTACTGAGAAGTTATTCAGAAAGATGCCACCATTATTGGGAAATGCAGTTCGAGATGCCTGGTATGCTAAAAACCCAACTACAAATGTTGCTGTGGTACCTGTGATCTACTTTACTTACAATTACCTGAAGGAAATGTGCCAGCAAGCAGCACTTCAAAGAAGCATCAAAGATTTATCTTTCTGCAACAAGATACCAATACCAGGACAGTACTCGTCTGGTAAAAAGTATGGTTTAAGGAAGGCAAAGAATTACAAAGGAAAGCCTCATGATTCGCATGTGAGGATTTTCAAGAAGAAATACTCTGGGCAAATGAAAAAATGCAAATGCTTTATATGTGGACATGAAGGTCATTTTGCCAGAGATTGCACTTCAAAGAATGGCAATATGGTTAGAGCAAACATTCTTAAAGAAGCAGAAATTCCAGACGACTATGATATAGTGTCTGTGGATTTGGGAGATCAAGATTCAGACCATATATGCAGTCTGTCAGAAGGAGAAGCTGGAAAGACTACAGAGTATGTTGTTAATACTCTAATCTCAGGATTACCAGAGGAATTTGGATATGCAAATGTAGAAGAAACACCAATACCGGTTGCTGCTACACCACAATGGCGAGCTTCACTTCCTTTAAAAAAGGAACAAATTGGGTGTAGTCCCCATGATCTAAGAATAAATGAAGAAATCACAGGGGAAATTGAATCAAGTGAGCCATGTTCATATTGTGGGCTTAGAACGATAAAAAGAATGCGTGTACATTGCCCTAAATGTATACTCATAGCATGCCCTATGTGTGCAAAGCATTACTTAAAAATTCAAGTAAAGCCAGCCCCACCAGAAAAGAAAGTGTTTGGAAATAAGGATGAGCTGATCAAAGAACTAACACTATATTGCATGCATTTGCAATTAGAAAATGAAAGGCTGGAAAGGGCTCTTACAGGAAAAATGGAGGAAGATATCGAAGATCTCAAAAGAAAAGAGGTATACCAAGAAAAAGAGAAAGAGGATCTAGAAAAAGAATTCAAAGAAGAAATGGCCAAAAGAAAGAATCAATCGCTCAAAATAGCTGAAACAAGTTCTGATAAAGTATTCCTAGATCCTAAAGATGAACAAGATCGAAGAATAATGGCCAGGAGGGGTATCAAACCAGAAGATATACCCAAAGAGGAAAACTTATCACCAATGCCACCACAACCAGTGTATCAAGAAGAAGGAGCATATTCATTAATAGAAGAAGGATGTCAAGAACAAGACCCAAATTCGATGACGGAACCCCTCAACCAGCTGGAATATATTTTCGCAGAGCTACAAACTGGGAAGAATATGGGTTACAATGTTTCCAAACAAGAAGAACAAACAGAGGAAGTCATGAGTTCACTATTGATTCAATGGAAGAATTCAAAAGATTGGCCCAAGAAAGCATGTTACCAGGACCAAGAAATTTGGATACAAGCTTCAAAGAAAGACAACAAATGCTCAACAATAGAGCCCAGGAAAGCCCAAGAAACGAAGAGTCCGAAGAATACTATAACAACTTGGCCCAGCTTAGAAACATGGAAGCCCAATACAAAGTCCTTGAAGAAACCCGGTTCATATTCTAGAAGAATGACGTAAGGCATGACGCATTTTAGTTCAATTATGGACATCAATCAGGGAAGCTAATGGTGGGCCCAGTCCACTACTCTTTGTTTGATTCCATTTACTTTAATAATGCGTCTACGTAAATTATTTTACTTTTTCAATAATGCACATTATAAGTGCACTAGGAGTGAAACGTGTCATTATTAAACCGATATGGATATGTTGCATACCAGTGTTTACCAAAACTCTATATGAGGTTTCATTGATTAACCCCATATCTAGTTGTTGGCCTTCACCAGTAACTAGCACTCTTTCTTCACTATAATGCTGATAAACTCTGTGCCTTGCTTCCGACCAACCTCTTGATTCGTACAAAACTTCAGCAGGAACTAAATTTGCACGTCTTCTGTTTGAGAACTTGGGTCATCTTGGGATTCCAAGTGAAAAATAGAATCCGTTAACGGAATCTGAAATTCAATTTGAAATCAAATAATCGTAATAAAAATAAAGAAAATGGATCTACGATTAAACATAGAAACGGTAGGTGGTGAAGCTAGGTTTTTACTTTAGAGTGGGCCAAAACGTCATGTGATTTTATCTAAAATCAGTAATGACCAAAATATAGTCATTTTTGTCTTTAAACCATGCATGTAACTTTATTTAAGAAGTAACTAGGCCAACAATATATTAAGATAGACCAAAATTTACAAATAAGAAAAAACAGGTAGCTTAACATTGTACTAATATTACACTATCACTAATATTTTCGAGATAGGTCATGGCCAACCCTATTCCTATTTAGCTCCGTACAGAGCCGCTCCGAAAATGTCAAAAAAGTTTAGGCCCAACTAGAAAATTAAAAATATCCCTTAAAATAGAAAAATAATAATAAAAATAAAGAAAATGGATCTACGATTAAACATAGAAACGGTAGGTGGTGAAGCTAGGTTTTTACTTTAGAGTGGGCCAAAACGTCATGTGATTTTATCTAAAATCAGTAATGACCAAAATATAGTCATTTTTGTCTTTAAACCATGCATGTAACTTTATTTAAGAAGTAACTAGGCCAACAATATATTAAGATAGACCAAAATTTACAAATAAGAAAAAACAGGTAGCTTAACATTGTACTAATATTACACTATCACTAATATTTTCGAGATAGGTCATGGCCAACCCTATTCCTATTTAGCTCCGTACAGAGCCGCTCCGAAAATGTCAAAAAAGTTTAGGCCCAACTAGAAAATTAAAAATATCCCTTAAAATAGAAAAATAATAATAAAAAATAAAGGAGAAAGTTAGTTTGAGTTTATCAAGTTTTATTTTTTTTGAAAAGTTTGAAGGGAATAAATGGTTTATAAGGTAGTTAGATCTAAATAATAGAATTGTTAATTTACGGGATAAGCCATCCACAATATACATCAAAATTTTATCAAATTATACATATAAATTTAAGCATCATGGGTAAGCTTGGGATGAGTCTTGGCCCATCATAATTCTAATGTGGCTACGCCCCTGAAAACGGTTCAACAATCAAATAAATATCACGGCATGATCATATTATCCAAGTAGACGAAAACTATTTAGCTATTCATTGCAAAATAAATATGAAGGAAATTTCCCTTTAATAGTTCTTGTGTTGCTGCTGCTGCCCGACCTCATGAACCACAGGGCCAATAATAGGCCACTTGACTTTGTTCCTTCTCTTTTTTTTTTAGCCCACGAGAACTAGTCCACTAACAAATATCTTTGGGCTCTTTTTTTTTTCTGGCTAGTAACCCACGAACACCACCACCTTTTCTATTATTATCATTCAATCCATGATATATAGTAAACTTATAGTATGTGCTTCATCTAGAGTCCAATGTGTAGCTCCTCTCGTTATAAATCTCGTTATATACCTATAATAAAATAAATCACAAATTAAGTACAAGGTCTATAACATGATTATTATTTCATACAAAAGTGCTTAAATGGGTATTGAAAAAAGTCATAAATAATACGCGGTACCACCAACCGTTAATAAAACACGTTGACAAAATGATTCTTTTTATTAAAATGACATTCACTATCATACCATGAACTAATGACAATTGATTAAAGATAAACAATTGAAATTATATATATATATATATATTCAACGAGTACCACCAACGAAGTATGTATATATCACCAATATCATAATAATTATTGATAAAGAATAAAATCATCAATATCTCGACACAACGATAATTAAAATCAACTTTGAATTAATAAAAGAGTGCAACTGTCACACAATGTCTCATTTCATCTCGGTAGATGATTAAATGATTAGCTATACTCATGTTGATATAATGAAACAATCAATAACAAATGAGTTCATAGTGTAAAGAATATTTAATCCAATAGAGTGCTAAAAACGAATACGAAATGATAAAATAAATCCAATCGTGATCAAGAACTTCCAAGATGCTTCAATGGATGAAAAACTACCTGTAGCAAAAGGTAGGGTTTTGGTGTGATAAAGCAAGCTATTTATAGTTTCAGCCAAAGATTTGACTATTCCGGATCGTAGTTGCGACGCAATGTACTGGTTACGACGCAATGAAACCTTCGGCCTACATGCTTGCGACGCAATGGACTGCTGTGGCGCAATGGTTCCAGACTTCAGCAACTACGACGCATTCAGTGAGAATGCGACGCAATGGATCTCTCGGCATACTTGGTTAATGGTCCGTTGTTCAGGCTTGTGACTTGATTTCTTGCCTTGCGAACCATCCGTAAGCACACTTAGGCCTCCAAAGGTCGTTTTCTTCAATAATATGCCATAGTACCTGATGATATCCTGAAAACACTAACAAATAGCATAAACACACCAAATATATACAAAAACGACTCCAAATAACTCATAAACAACCAAATATGATGTGGGAAATTAGTATAAAATGAGTCACATTAACAAGTTATTAATTAAACTTTGTTCTCACTATCATGTCGCGCATTTTGGCATATGCTAGACTTTTACAAGTAAGAAAGGTAGCCAAATCTGTCTCTCAACAGGGAGAGATTGGATGGAGGAGGCTGAGAGAGTTTGGAAGATAAAACCTGTTTTTTTTTTCTCATTTATGTAACTATAGAGTCACTGTATATATACATACATGAATGAATGGCTTTTTAACTTTGTAAAATCTCATGAGTAATTTCAAGAGAGATCGATCATTTCATCATGCCGCTTAGGTCCATAAAATGATTTTTAACATATTTTATTGAACCCGAAGACGATCACAAGTTCACAACAACTTCTATCTTTCTTAAGCTCAATCATTGTTACTGTTTTGCCGTCTCATATATTACGACTGAAATTTGGATGTCCCGTTATATTATTGCTGAATATAGATCGATCACATGGCCTTGTTTCTTTTTCACTTAATAAACTTAATAGTTAAGAACTTAATCATTCAGTCAAATTTCATGTTTCTTTTTTGACTTAATAAACAAAAATAACCGTCAATTACTTATATTTTACTTAATACATACATACATTCTTAATGCATTCAGCCACTTAATACACTCAGCACTTAATGACTAAAAAAAGAAACGGGCCCATAGTCTATATGCAACGGTAATAGTTATGTAAGGTTTCCCGCGTAATGTTATTTTATGCACAAATAGTTAGTTGGTTAACATGCCGGAAAACGAGTATTTTTTTTTTTTGTCTAAAATCCCTCTGTCTTTCTGAAGATGATATGTTTCTCTTCAGAATGAAAAGAAGACGGTTTCCTAAATTTCAACTCAACCCATGGAAATGGATGGTAACTTAGCACAAAATTTAGAATGGATGGTAACTTAATAGTTGTACTTAGACTAGTTCAAACTGACAACAAAAATTCTAACTATCATAAAACAAGCATATCACGTTGTCGTCGTCATGGCATATTATGCGATGTTAACTGTTGCCGCTGAATCGCTTGGGTACTAGACCTGTATATAGATATGTATGTTGTCGGTTCATTTGGGGTCTGAACCAACAACCTTGTGGTCCAAGGATGCAAAGCTAAGTAGTACGAAAGGAAATCATGAGTACATATCGATCAAGTCATGACCCAAGTGTACATGAGAATAAAAAAAATGTTATGTAGCTTTGAGCATTCCACCGATTCTTATGGCTTTGTGTATTCATTGGAAACATGGATTATCTGTTACCCATTCTTTAGCATACTAGTATGGGAGTTTTACTTTTCCGTATTCCCACCTTGTATGTTAATTAGTAGGCTATATATACTTTTACTTTTCCGTATTCCCACCTTGTATGTTAGTAGGCTATATATTCCCAACTTTCTTTTTCCTTCTTTTGAAACTTGTACATATAGATTCATATATGTATATTGATACTTCTAGGGGTTGATAGGCGTACATCCGCATCAGCCAACGTATAGGTTTACGACTACAAAACACTAGAAATTTAGTAAAAATAATACTAGCTATTTGACAAATTGCACACCTATCACTATCATACATGTACTCTTCATTTCTGTATTTTTACTTATGCATAAACTCAAACTAAAAGTTTTCAAAGGTTTTCTCGTCATATTTTATTTACAGGGACTACAAATATAATAATTCTTTTTTCATTCATTTTAACTTAATTACCACTTTTATACCTTTTTTTAAAAAAAGTTACAATTTTATAGTATTTTTTTTTCGGATCTTCAACCTTAACAATATATCTATGAAATATAGCCCAAAAATGTAGATAACAACCATCATCATCAACGATAAATCAAGATTTCATCTTCATATCTAAATTACAATAATATACAAACATATTCAACATAATTTTAAACAGTAACACCTAGTTTTAATCTATACATACATTAAACAAGTGTAATATCCTTGACCAACAACAATGGCTACGCTTACAATAAAAAAAAAGTTGTGACAACCTATAACAAACTAAATATGTTTAAGCTAGCCTTGGCCTAAACTTATTCAAAGGGCACCCAAACATGGTAGCCGAGTCATCCCATGACGATTTGACCAGCTCTTGGAAATCATGTAATCGAGACCAGAAGTTAAACACCTTAAATGGAATAGGACCATAATCATGTGTCTTTTGAAACAAAAGGATGGGATGATGGTCAAACACATTTCGATCAAGGATAATAGCAAGATAATTCCCCATCTAGAACCAATGGACCATAGTTGATGCGAAATAAGGACCTATCCAGCTTCAGCCGACGCCCCCCCAACACGAGTGAATTTATAGTCACCCAAAGAGATATCAATCAAGTCGTTATCAACAATAAAAGAATTAAACGAATCCGCATTGGATTGTACAAAATTAGAACCGATCCTTTCAGTATTGTTTCACACCAAATTTGTCACACCCCGTTGTAGCGGAAATACAGGGTTAACAAGTAATTGCGTACTAATCAGAAGGTAAATAGAGATTACATCCATTAATCCAAATACAAGTTTATTACAAGTATAATCGTTCGGAAGTGGACCCCAATACACGGATACAAACTATCCTCAATTGGAAATGGGCCCACTAAATACAAATATAACATATGGACTGCTAAGTACAATTAGGACTAAATAAAGCTATAGTCCTCAGAGGTCTGACGCTAATTGTACGTCCAATGTTCAAAAGATGGCTTCAAAATGCCATATACGCTTCCAAATACTTACTGTTGGTTCCCTGAAAAGCATGAAATTTGAGAGGATCAACTATCGAAATAGTTGGTGAGTTTACAGTATGTTTGACCAATATTTATTCGTCATTGTGAGCACACAAATGACATATAGTTATAAAAGACCAGACAGTCAGTATATCTAAATCTGACAACACTTTTATAACAAGACAGCCAGTATATCTAAATCTGGACACATCTTATATCACAATTTATAATAAGATAGTCAGTATATCTAAATCTGAACTCATCTTATATCACGTCAATCAGTATATCTAGATCTGATGACAGCATATGCCTCGCACAGGATTTCCCTTCAACAATGGGGTGCGGACCACAATCTATACTCGCACAGGATTTCCCTTCAACAATGGGGTGCGGACCACAAAAATGTCTATACTCGCACAGGATTTCCCTTCAACAATGGGGTGCGGACCACAAAAATGTCTATACTCGCACAGGATTTCCCTTCGAAAATGGGGTGCGGACCACAACCAAGACAGTCGAGATATCTAGATCCGACAATACAACCAATATGGGAAACATTTTAGTTTGTCAAACACAAGAAACCATTTAATCAGCCATCACACGGCAATTCAACGTCATTTCATTCAACATTTAATAAATGACACGTATACACATTTTCGACAGCCCAACATGGCAAATTTAAGTCAAATGATTTAAGCATCCATATCACATGGCATACACAAAAACAATCATTTATTTAACAAATAGTGTATACAATAGTACATGCTTTTCAGGCCCAAAGTAAAAGGAAAAGGGCGCCATAAACTCACCTTAGCGATCTAAATGCTAAAAGGTATAATGTAGCTCGAGAAGATCCACAGTCAATTCTCCTGGTTATCCAAAACCTATGATATCATTATCAATAATGAGGATCAAATCCCTTGACGACGAGTATCCTACGTACCACTACTTAGCTATAGACCCTAGAATGCCATAACCGAGAACGTGTTTCAAACATTGATTTTTATCAACTAAAGGTAAATAAAATTATTTAGACTTAAGGATTAAAAGTTATTAACGTTTAAAAATATTGACGCGTAATATTTCACAGTACCAATACACTGCGCCGCAGTGAGCTAGAATCATGCTCACTGCGCCGCAGTGGCTAAAATGAACCAGGGACCAGTATAAAAGCACTGCGCCGCAGTGAGCCAGAACATGCTCACTGCGCCGCAGTGGCTTAAGTCGACACCAGACCAGAGTCTGGGCACTGCGCCGCAGTGAGCTACTGCGCCGCAGTGGGCTAAGACAACACCACTGCGCCGCAGTGGCCCCATTCTGCAGCCAAAAACCAGCAGTTCATATGCAGAAATAACCCAAATCGTTTTCGACACAATTTCTTTCATTATAACAAGTTTCCACAAGTGCAATAGACCTGGAAACATTACATTTTGCCAACCATTTCGCCATTTCAATCATTTAGACCTCAAAACCTAATTCTAAGTCAAAAACCTAATTAGGTTAACCAAACCCAAAACTCATTTCATTTCCATGGCTATCTAATTCATTTAGAAATACTGAAATTAAACTTGAAATGGAAATTAAATCAAATCAAAAGTTTGAGAAATGGTTTACTTACCAAAATTGATGTTCTTGAAAATAGTTGACTATGATGAAGATGGTGATGATGATGTTTGATAATGATAATAAACCTCTTTAAAATCTCCAAAAGATTTCTACCCTTGCAAGACCAAATTTTTGAAGAAAAGGATAGAAGAGATTGAGAGAATTTGAGTGATGAATGTGTGTGTGTGTTGTGTTTGTGTGGTGTGGGTATGTGTGGATCAAAAAGGAACCAGGGAAAGAGGGGTGATGGGGGTGATGGGTGTTTCCCTCCCAGCCTTTCAAACCAAATTCGGCCCATGTGGCCAAATTAGATAAAATCCTTACCTCTAATTTGGTAAAATGCTTACGATTAAATACCGTTTGACCTAAAAGTCAAAATGTAAAGTAAAGATATTTTCCCTCGTCTCATTTTAGTCGAGACAAATAAATAAAATTAAATAAACTAAACTTTTAGAAATATTTCGTTTAGACAGTCTAATTACTGTGTTCAATTATAACATTTAAATCTTTATTTAACGTCATTTTAAGACTCGGCATTCGTCTAAATAGCTAATAGTCTACGTCATAAGGATACGTCTAATTGAACCATATCAAACGTTCAATTAACTAATAATTTCCACGTCATAATCTCTAAATTAGACGAAATTATAAATAATGATCGAGATTAGGACTAACCCGATGTTAATTAATCACGAGTTGTCACAGCATCCCCGACTTCTAAGGATTTCGTCCCGAAATCAAGTCTTGCTTAGTAAAAAGATGAGGATAATTATCCCTCATATAGTCCTCACGTTCCCAAGTCAAGTCTGGTCCGTGTTTTGAATTCCAACGAACTTTGACCAACTTGATACGACTTCGTCTAAGCTGTTTGAGCTGTTGGTCTAAAATCTCAACAGGCTCCTCTACAAACTGGAGAGAGTCATTTACTTGCAACTCTTCCACAGGTACAACCAACGTTTCATCAGTTAAACATTTCTTCAGATTCGATATATGAAATGTGGGATGAACATGTTCAAGCTCCTGGGGTAAATCGAGCTTATATGCCACGGAACCAATCCTTCGAACAATTTCGAATGGTCCGATATAACGAGGACTAAGTTTTCCTCTCACGCCAAAGCGTGCAGTGCCCTTCCAAGGTGACACTTTTAACATAACTTTATCACCCACTTGAAACTCAAGGGGTTTCCTTCTACGATCTGCATAGCTCTTCTGGCGATCCTGAGCCGCCTTCAGCCGTGCCCTAATTTCAACAATCTGGTCCGTAGTCTTCTGAACCAACCCATACTTGTACAAACGACGCTCACCAGCATCTAGCCAACAAACAGGCGATCTACATTTTCGTCCGTACAAAGCCTCAAAAGGCGCACATTTAATGCTTGTGTGATAGCTGTTATTATATGAAAACTCAGCTAACGGCAAAAAGGTATCCCAACTACCTTTGAAATCGATAACACATGCCCGAAGCATGTCCTCTAACGTCTGAATGGTACGTTCACTTTGCCCGTCCGTCTGTGGATGGTAAGCCGTACTCAAATTCAACTGAGTGCCTAAGGCGTCTTGAAAATATCTCCATGATTGTGAAGTAAAACGACCATCACGATCCGAGATAATAGACACAGGAACGCCATGAAGTGACACGATCTTCTCGATATATAATTGAGACAATTTCTTTATTTTCCAATTCTCCCGTATGGGAATGAAGTGTGCAGACTTCGTCAATCGGTCAACAATGACCCAAATAGTATCGTAACCCTTCAAGGTTCGAGGCAACTTTGTAATGAAGTCCATAGTAATTTGTTCCCATTTCCAGTCAGGAATGTGGGGTTGTTGGAGCAGTCCAGAAGGCTTTTGGTGCTCTGCCTTAACCATTGAACAATTTAAACATTTTGAAACATACGTGGCGATATCTCTTTTCATACCAGGCCACCAATAAAAATCCTTTAACCCATGGTACATTTTGTCAGCACCAGGATGGATTGAATACTTAGATCGATGACTCTCGTTCATCAAGAGTTCTCTAAGTCCATTATACTTGGGAATCCACACTCTGCCCTTGACATGTCGGATCCCATCACCATCCAATTCAAATAACCGTTCGGCATTCCACAATGCTTCCTCCTCAATATGCCCTGGTTGTAAGGCCTCATTCTGATCATCCAACACTCTATCCCTTAATGATGAGCCAAGGTAAGAACTTGCTCTTGTTATCACAGATAGTGAAATTCTATCTTTTCGACTTAACGCGTCAGCAACGACATTTGCTTTACCGGGATGATACTTGAGTTCACAATCATAATCACTGAGTAATTCTACCCATCTTCTTTGTCGCATATTCAGCATTTTCTGATCGAAGATATGCTGAAGACTTTTGTGATCTGTGAATACCGTACACTTTGTACCATACAAATAGTGCCTCCAAATCTTTAAGGCAAAAACAACCGCTCCGAGTTCAAGATCGTGGGTTGTATAGTTCTTTTCGTGGATCTTGAGCTGTCTAGAGGCGTAAGCAATGACCTTACCTTCCTGCATGAGCACACATCCCATGCCTTGATGTGATGCGTCACAGTATACCACGAAATTTTCAATGCCATTTGGTAATGCTAGAATAGGAGCATTACAGAGCTTGTCTTTCAACGTTTGAAATGCTTCTTCCTGGGCATCCTGCCAAATAAACTCCTTAGTCTTTTGAGTTAATAAAGTCAAAGGTTGAGCAACCTTAGAGAAATTCTCAATGAATCTCCTGTAATAGCCAGCCAATCCAAGAAACTGGCGGATTTCTGTCGGAGTCTTTGGGGCTTCCCACTTCTTTATTGCTTCAATTTTAGATGGATCTACGTGGATCCCATCCCCGTTCACTACATGACCCAAAAAGTGTACTTCTCTAATCCAGAATTCACATTTTGAGAATTTAGCGTACAACTGCTGATCCTTGAGCTGTTGCAGAATGGTTCTCAGATGACCTTCATGTTCATCTTTATTCCTTGAGTATATCAGTATGTCGTCAATAAATACGATGACAAACTTGTCAAGATACGGTCGACATACTCGATTCATTAGGTCCATAAACACAGCAGGTGCATTGGTTAAGCCAAATGGCATAACCAAAAACTCATAATGCCCATAACGAGTTCTGAAAGCTGTTTTAGGAATGTCTGTCTCTCTGACTCTGAGTTGATGATACCCAGACCTGAGATCAATCTTGGAAAAGTGTGATGCACCTTCCAATTGGTCAAACAAGTCGTCAATACGAGGCAAAGGGTACCTGTTCTTGACAGTTAACTTGTTCAATTCTCTGTAATCAATACACATCCGCATAGAGCCGTCTTTCTTCTTCACAAATAGGATTGGAGCTCCCCAAGGTGATGAACTTGGACGAATTAGTCCTTTAGCTAACAACTCTTGAAGTTGTTCGGACAATTCTTGCATTTCTGATGGCGCAAGACGATAGGGTGCCTTGGCCACGGGTGCAGCTCCAGGAATCAAATCTATTCCAAACTCTACTGGTCGGTGAGGTGGAAGTCCCGTCAAATCTTCAGGAAATACTTCTGGAAAATCCCTAACTACTGGAATATCTTTCATTTCTTTAACCTCTGGTTTCCTTTCTACTACAAATGCTAAGAAGGCAGGGTGTTCTTTTTGTAAATATTTATTGGCCTTTATTGCCGATACTAAGATTAATTTCTTTCCTGCCTTATCTCCTTGCACTTCTAGGGTTTCGTTATTCTGCAGAGGTATTCTAACAATTTTCTCATGACAACTTATATTAGCTCTAACCTTTGACAACCAGTCCATACCAACGATCACATCAAAACTGCTTAGTTCTATGGGGATCAGGTCAATTTTAAAAGTCTTACCGGCTAATACCAAACTACAATCTATTAAATGATCTCTAGCAATATATTTTTGACCGTTTGCATATTCGACAACATAAGTATCTTTCATGGGGGTAGCTATTATACCAAAACGAGACTTAAATTCTAAGGATATGAAACTTTTATCAGCACCGGAGTCGAATAATATAAAAACATAATGATCATTGAGTATGAATGTACCTATCACAACATTGGGATCACGTCGTGCATCAGCAGCATCCAAAGCGAAAACTCGGCCTCTACCTCGGCCTCCTTGATTTCTAGCTTGGTTGTTCCCCACATTGTTCCTTACTGGAACTATAGCATTATTGTTCGGGGCTTGATTAAGTCTTGGACACGCTGGTCGGAAATGAGTTTCACTTCCACACTCGTAGCATTGATTAGGTACTTTCTCCCTACAGGATTTTGCCTGATGTCCTATCTTCTTACAACGGTAGCAAGCGGGACAATTCCCCATGTGATGAGTGCCACATCTGTTACATCTTGTGTCTGCGCCGGGGTACCTCTTGATATCTTGTGGGACCACTGCAAAGTTTCTGGCAGCTTTAAACCTCTTGCCATTCCCACCATTTCCAAAACCACTACCAGAGGCTTGATCATTCCTTCTCTTGACCACTTCAGTTCCAACAGAAGAACCAGTGGTTCTTTTCAAGTCTATCACCATCCGATTAGTTGCACTAACTGCCGCCTGTAAAGTCATGGGGTTAAAAGCTGCTACCAGCCTTCGGATATCTGGTGACAATCCATAACAGTATCTTTCAACTAACTTCTCCTCCGTATCCACCATACGAGGAACTAGCCTTGTCAGCTCATGAAAACGAGTAGTGTATTTCTCGTTATCCAATCCAACCATAGCATGATTCCAAAATTCGTTTTCCATCCTCTGTACTTCCTCCCTAGGACAGTACTTCTCCATTAGCATCCTTTTAAAGTTCGTCCAAGGTATGCTATATGCCGGCTCTCGGCCACGAGTCCTAATCTGTTCGTTCCACCATGACAGTGCGTGCTTTTGAAATTGAGCGGAAGCATATTCCACTTTGTGCTCTTCGGCACAACGGCTGATATGGAGCACTGCCTCAATGCTTTCCAGCCAGTTGATTAGACCTACCGGACCCTCGGTACCATTAAATTCTTTTGGTTTACAATATGTGAAGGTCTTGTAGTCTGTCCCGTGCAGATGAACTCTAGGAATAACTCGTTCCGCAGTAGGTTCAACGTTGTTACTATTATCAGTGTGATGATTATTATTGGCGTTCATGCTTGCCGTGATCTGAGCAACTAAAGTAGGCATGGCGGCCAACAGTTGTTGTGTCACAAACGCTGCCATATTATTTTCCCCGTCAGCACGTGGGGTAGATCCAAGACCAGTGTTCATATTTGCAGTAGCAATTTCTGGTTCTTGCTGGTTCACAGGTTCTTCCTGTTCAGTTGGATTGGGTTGAGGAGTTGATCTAGTAACTCTCTTGGGAGCAGCCTTCTTCTGGACCTTGCCTCTTGTCTTGGGAGCCATAAGTCTAAGACATAAACCAAAAATGTCATTTAGAGGGTTTCCTCGTAGGAACAACAAAGATTGTAGCTTTTCAAGTTGTTTTAGATATAAGAGGATGCCAAACACAAGTCACAATTTATCGACTTACTTGAACTCATGAACTAAACAAGAAAAGAAATATAGAACACTATACTTCTAGAATTGAAATGAGCAAGTGACGTAGTTTTGAACAAGTAAGTAAGCCAAAGAACTATCATATTTCATTTATACTAAAACTTTTTACATAATCTGACTTTCCAAAATCTTGTGGGAAAACTACATCCACAATACAATTCATGTGGGAACTACATCCACGATGATATATTACACAGTCAGAATAATTACTATCTGACATACGTGGGAAATACATCCACCAAAAAGATTACAACTCAAATACAGATGTATGAGTTGTCAATTGTTCTAAGGCTTACAATACGTTACTACTACTACTACTATTACTGATTACATCCTGAAAAGAACTACAACAAGCAATGCCACCACCAAGACCACTACAACTGATAGTATCCAGACCATTCTACCAATAGCTTCTCTCCCTTCCCTAGCCACAGTCATAGCCTCAGCCGCCTGCTGATAAGCTCCAGTCAACTCCTGAGCTTGATTCTCCATACTCTTTCTGGTGCAGATGAGGGAATTGTTCATCCTCGATAGCTGCCGGCGATAATATTCCATCTATCAGCTGCAGATGCAACTGGCATAACGGCATGTGGATTGTAAACAGGCACTCTTGAGGGACCCGCAGCATACGGATCTCCCTGAAAGAATGAAAGACCAGGTCCACTGTTGCCCTGAACTGGTGCAGAAGGACCAGGAGCATAAGGGTCTCTAGGAGCATAAAGCATATGAGCTCCCTCGGTAGTCCTCCTCTGATATGGAGATACCGGTGTTACAGATGATTGAACATGGATAGATACATGTTCACTTCCAGATTCACTGGATGACGATACAAGGTTGATAGGGCGAGATTCATTGCCCGATTCCTCCATTGGTTCCTCTTCATAAGAGTCAGGAACATAAGGAATGGAGTTTGCCAAGACAGGAACTGGAGGTGTACAAGGTACAACAGCATTAGAGCTAACTCCATCCGACATGACTAGTCTGAAAAGATAGTCAAATAATCCATATAAGTCTACTGGATAAGACAGCACGAATCAATTGAAGGTGACAGTACGCAACATTGAGGTTTAAAGAAATCTTTGTCTAGATTACACACATTCAGTTTGGGTTTCTATTACCAACATATTTAAAATGCTTATATATAGGGTCACCCGCAGCCTTCCCACCACATTTAAATATGTTGTCAATATAATCCAAACTATCACGTATATAAACCTTATGCATACACATACGAGTCGAGTTTCTATTCCTAACATGCCTTAAATGCTTATGTATAGGGTCACCCGCAGCCTTCCCACCACATTTAAATATGTTGTCAATATAATCCAAACTATCACGTATATAAACCTTATGCATACACATACGAGTCGAGTTTCTATTCCTAACATGCCTTAAATGCTTATGTATAGGGTCACCCGCAGCCTTCCCACCACATTTAAATATGTTGTCAATATAATCCAAACTATCACGTATATAAACCTTATGCATACACATACGAGTCGAGTTTCTATTCCTAACATGCCTTAAATGCTTATGTATAGGGTCACCCGCAGCCTTCCCACCACATTTAAATATGTTGTCAATATAATCCAAACTATCACGTATATAAACCTTATGCATACACATACGAGTCGAGTTTCTATTCCTAACATGCCTTAAATGCTTATGTATAGGGTCACCCGCAGCCTTCCCACCACATTTAAATATGTTGTCAATATAATCCAAACTATCACGTATATAAACCTTATGCATACACATACGAGTCGAGTTTCTATTCCTAACATGCCTTAAATGCTTATGTATAGGGTCACCCGCAGCCTTCCCACCACATTTAAATATGTTGTCAATATAATCCAAACTATCACGTATATAAACCTTATGCATACACATACGAGTCGAGTTTCTATTCCTAACATGCCTTAAATGCTTATGTATAGGGTCACCCGCAGCCTTCCCACCACATTTAAATATGTTGTCAATATAATCCAAACTATCACGTATATAAACCTTATGCATACACATACGAGTCGAGTTTCTATTCCTAACATGCCTTAAATGCTTATGTATAGGGTCACCCGCAGCCTTCCCACCACATGTACAGCATGCTGTGAATATAATTCAACTAACACATATATACACAATTTAAGATATTTATTTCGAGCCTTATACTATTTTACATAATCGGGACGTAGTTGATCGGGTTAGGTCTAATTATTGACAAATAGCATAACTCTCGAGATAGGTATCCTAAACCTTAAGGACTTAGATTTCCTATATGAAGCGACCATGGCTATAGATTGAGTTATTCACGAGGAATAACTCCGTATTCACTATAACCTTGTCTCTGATACCAATTTTGTCACACCCCGTTGTAGCGGAAATACAGGGTTAACAAGTAATTGCGTACTAATCAGAAGGTAAATAGAGATTACATCCATTAATCCAAATACAAGTTTATTACAAGTATAATCGTTCGGAAGTGGACCCCAATACACGGATACAAACTATCCTCAATTGGAAATGGGCCCACTAAATACAAATATAACATATGGACTGCTAAGTACAATTAGGACTAAATAAAGCTATAGTCCTCAGAGGTCTGACGCTAATTGTACGTCCAATGTTCAAAAGATGGCTTCAAAATGCCATATACGCTTCCAAATACTTACTGTTGGTTCCCTGAAAAGCATGAAATTTGAGAGGATCAACTATCGAAATAGTTGGTGAGTTTACAGTATGTTTGACCAATATTTATTCGTCATTGTGAGCACACAAATGACATATAGTTATAAAAGACCAGACAGTCAGTATATCTAAATCTGACACATCTTATATCACAATTTATAATAAGATAGTCAGTATATCTAAATCTGAACTTATCTTATATCACGTCAATCAGTATATCTAGATCTGATGACAGCATATGCCTCGCACAGGATTTCCCTTCAACAATGGGGTGCGGACCATAACCTCGCACAGGATTTCCCTTCAACAATGGGGTGCGGACCACAAAAATGTCTATACTCGCACAGGATTTCCCTTCGAAAATGGGGTGCGGACCACAAAAATGTCTATACTCGCACAGGATTTCCCTTCGAAAATGGGGTGCGGACCACAACCAAGACAGTCGAGATATCTAGATCCGACAATACAACCAATATGGGAAACATTTTAGTTTGTCAAACACAAGAAACCATTTAATCAGCCATCACACGGCAATTCAACGTCATTTCATTCAACATTTAATAAATGACACGTATACACATTTTCGACAGCCCAACATGGCAAATTTAAGTCAAATGATTTAAGCATCCATATCACATGGCATACACAAAAACAATCATTTATTTAACAAATAGTGTATACAATAGTACATGCTTTTCAGGCCCAAAGTAAAAGGAAAAGGGCGCCATAAACTCACCTTAGCGATCTAAATGCTAAAAGGTATAATGTAGCTCGAGAAGATCCACAGTCAATTCTCCTGGTTATCCAAAACCTATGATATCATTATCAATAATGAGGATCAAATCCCTTGACGACGAGTATCCTACGTACCACTACTTAGCTATAGACCCTAGAATGCCATAACCGAGAACGTGTTTCAAACATTGATTTTTATCAACTAAAGGTAAATAAAATTATTTAGACTTAAGGATTAAAAGTTATTAACGTTTAAAAATATTGACGCGTAATATTTCACAGTACCAATACACTGCGCCGCAGTGAGCTAGAATCATGCTCACTGCGCCGCAGTGGCTAAAATGAACCAGGGACCAGTATAAAAGCACTGCGCCGCAGTGAGCCAGAACATGCTCACTGCGCCGCAGTGAGCTAGAACATGCCACTGCGCCGCAGTGAGCTAAAATGCTCACTGCGCCGCAGTGGCTAGAACAGCACTGAGACCAGAGTCTGGGCACTGCGCCGCAGTGGGCTAAGACAACACCACTGCGCCGCAGTGGCCCCATTCTGCAGCCAAAAACCAGCAGTTCATATGCAGAAATAACCCAAATCGTTTTCGACACAATTTCTTTCATTATAACAAGTTTCCACAAGTGCAATAGACCTGGAAACATTACATTTTGCCAACCATTTCGCCATTTCAATCATTTAGACCTCAAAACCTAATTCTAAGTCAAAAACCTAATTAGGTTAACCAAACCCAAAACTCATTTCATTTCCATGGCTATCTAATTCATTTAGAAATACTGAAATTAAACTTGAAATGGAAATTAAATCAAATCAAAAGTTTGAGAAATGGTTTACTTACCAAAATTGATGTTCTTGAAAATAGTTGACTATGATGAAGATGGTGATGATGATGTTTGATAATGATAATAAACCTCTTTAAAATCTCCAAAAGATTTCTACCCTTGCAAGACCAAATTTTTGAAGAAAAGGATAGAAGAGATTGAGAGAATTTGAGTGATGAATGTGTGTGTGTGTTGTGTTTGTGTGGTGTGGGTATGTGTGGATCAAAAAGGAACCAGGGAAAGAGGGGTGATGGGGGTTTCCCTCCCAGCCTTTCAAACCAAATTCGGCCCATGTGGCCAAATTAGATAAAATCCTTACCTCTAATTTGGTAAAATGCTTACGATTAAATACCGTTTGACCTAAAAGTCAAAATGTAAAGTAAAGATATTTTCCCTCGTCTCATTTTAGTCGAGACAAATAAATAAAATTAAATAAACTAAACTTTTAGAAATATTTCGTTTAGACAGTCTAATTACTGTGTTCAATTATAACATTTAAATCTTTATTTAACGTCATTTTAAGACTCGGCATTCGTCTAAATAGCTAATAGTCTACGTCATAAGGATACGTCTAATTGAACCATATCAAATGTTCAATTAACTAATAATTTCCACGTCATAATCTCTAAATTAGACGAAATTATAAATAATGATCGAGATTAGGACTAACCCGATGTTAATTAATCACGAGTTGTCACCAAATTGAAGTCTCCAAACACGATGACTACTCCGCTGTCCCATGAAGTGATAAAAGTAAAAACCTCCATACGTTTCTCTTGTCGGATTCGTCATGGGGAGCATACATATTAATTATAACACAATGGACCTTAGAAAAAGACCAACTACATTTACACGTACAAGATAATCACATAAAAAGAAAGAAAGAAACTTGCTCAGTGCCGCCTTCTGCGGGTTTTGAGCCCCAATACTTCGACGGTGTATGGGGGAGGTTAAGATGTAGGCAGACCTTACCTCTACCTAAGTAGAGAGGTTGATTCCATTTCTACCTAAATGGTAGAAAAAGCCCTCCAACCTTTGCATGGGATGAGGATCGAACCCATGACCTTTGTCTCCAGAGGTCAGGGTGTTTACCACTGATCCAACCATGTAATCACATGTTCATATAAAATAAGATTTGTTCACATGTGTCTACAACTATTGTGCATAGAAAAACAAAAGACATTTAGTATTTGAAAAATAAAAGTACATACAAAACGAGATATACTGGAATACAATAATCACACGTGTAAGATAATCACATGTTTATATGAAATATAATAATTTACTTTTTAAATATGTTAAATAGAATTATAACATATGCATGCAACGTGTACACCTATGTATAATTCGAAAATATAAAATGTTGTTAATGAATATATATTATTAGATTAGTCACATGTGTACACAATTAACATGTGCATCAACAACAAAATTTTTTTACTCTCAACATTAAAAGTTATGTGTTTTACTAATTACATTAGTCACATGTGTATACAATTAACTGTAACAACCCTCAATTTCCGACTAGAACAACTTACTTATATTAATCTAGGTATCTATCCCTAGAGGTTTATTAAGAGAATTTGTCTTCTAGACATTAAGGCATAGTGATACTCGCCCTCTAGTTCAATAGAATACGATAGATAGCTAGTTACCTTAGAAATGCCAAACACAATAATTGTAATTATTCAAGTCAATCTCAAGTGAATAAATAATAACAACCTTACAAGAGTAATAATTAAATAATCAAAAATTTAAGAATCCAAACAACTCAAGAACTCAAACAATCACATGATAAATCAATGGGTAAAATTACAAGTCAATTACGTATATGTATACATATAACTACACGACACACACATATATGATGCAATATGTATATAAGTTATAAAAATTATAAACCAAATAATACCCATACAATTAGAATTCTACATAATCCAACCATTTGCATTCAACTTGTTCACAAATGACCCACATTATGAACCTATGCATAATCTTGAACTACATTCATACACCCACTTCTTCTAGCCAATCCCTACCTTCTCACCACTCTTACTAACCAATTAACAAGCCTCCTACCCACTCACTCCCTCTCTCTCACGTGATTTTGTGTGGGTAACACCACACAACTTCATTCACTTCTCCAACACACCTCACACACACATCAAGAAATGCTCTCAACTTTGTCTTCCTCTCCTCTCTTATTTTCAGCAGAAAAATGGGGCAAAAACACCCTAAAACTTATCAATAAATCATCAAACAAACAAGTAATCATTTCTATAATTTAAGGAGCAAAGCCATGAAGGGTTGGAGCATGGATGATGATGCGAAATCAGCCCCCAACAGCCTCAAAACTCACGACCAGGAGGCTGTCCGAACAGCCCTCTTCCTTCTTGATTTCGAGCCACATGCAAGCCAAAATGGAACTCAAATTTAATCTAAACTATTGTAATAATAAACCTTCTTGTTGATTTATCATTGAGAGTCATGCATGAAGCCGATTTGGTGGTCACAAGTCTCAAAAATCTGCCCCATCACCACCATATTCGATCCATCTAAGGTTGTTCTCTCAAAACCGATTTCAATACATCTTTATCTATAAATTTTTCAATGATCCATTAATGTTTTTGAGTTGATTATCAGTAAATATGTGTTTTGTAAGTAAATAATGCATTGCATGTTGAGAAAATACAATGCATGTTGTTTTTAGGATAATCAATAGATGTTTTTGCAAGAATCAAGTTAATCAATTATGTTTTGTATAAATTCAGTTTAAAATGATGATGAATGATCTTGAATATGTTTGAAATCGGTGAATATTGATGTTAAAGTGATACAAAATGAGTGTTAATCTTGTAAGTGATAAATTAAGGTGTTAATTAAGCAAGAAAAGCCATTGGTGAGTTGTGTTAACCAAAATACTTTCTGACAGAATCAATTTTCTGTCTTGGAACGGGTAAACTGAACATGTGAGGGCCGTTTCAAGCAAAACTTTCAAAATAAAAGTTGTAGACAAACGAGTTAACTTTAACCACCAACTGGAATTACTCAAAAATACTGAACCAAACAAAAGTTATGATTTTCTACTAAAACTGGTCAAAACTGCACTTTTGTCTGAATATTTTATCAACTTTAACAATTTTTATCTCCTAAACCATAAGGTTCCAGGAGGCCATACTTGGTGGGAAGTTGGTTCATTGTGTCCTAAACCTAAACTAAAATCATGGAATTTTTATTAAGAGCAAAACCCAAGGAACTTTTATAAAACATTTGGGTATGCAAAAAAGTGACTGTTTTGACCACTTTCACTTATAAAAATATTTAGAGGTAGTAAACATTCTTTATAAATTAACCAAAAAATTACAAAATAAGTGGACACATATAGGTTATTGTATAAAAATCAGGAGGATCCAAATAATTAGTTTCAATCACTAAACATTAGCCAACATTTTATAAAAAGAAAGTATAAAACAGAAATTTGAAAGTAATCTTATAATTTGTATAATGGGCTAAGAACACACTAAAGACCATAATGGGCTAACCCGGCCCAAATAATGAACCAATTGGACCATAAATCAGTAGGCCCACTTGGCCCAATAACCCATATAGCCCAATAACCAATATGACCCATCAAGCATATAGCCCAAATAAGGTTAAGCCCAACAACTAATTTAAGCCCAAAACATTTAGAAGCCCATGACACTTAGGCCCAATTGGTGATGGCCCATAACACTTAAACGAATTTCATGAACCCGAGTAATCATACGACATATCAAGAAATATGTAAGTTAAGAGATAAGTGTAATCAAAGTAACACAAAAGATAATTAAGTGGGATGAACATAACTAATTACGTTAACCAAACTATGAAGTGATATCACATAAGTGAATTCGTACAAAAATTGGCTACACATCCAATAATGAATAAGGAAAACATAACTTAACATGGCATTTCTATATGATAACCTAAGATAGGACCTTATTCGCCTTAGTTTCGCGTAGGAATGGTCTTGGCTTTGAAATGCGAATGAGGAGCGTAAGGAATATATGATCAAGGAAGCTATAGATGGGAAGTACCCATTTTGGATAAGTAGATATAATGCTCGGCATATCAAGGTGAGTCATGGCCCCCTTTCAAACTCTTTTATATGTTTTACTTGCGGGGTGAAAAGCATGATTAATTAAATTGACTTTCTCTTATGAAATGATTCTTTGAAATAATGATAATGATATGGGAATGTTATTGTATGTTCAACGTGTTATATGTTATATGATGAGCTTGAGTACTGTCAAACGGTGGTCCCTTGTACACTACTATTAACTCATTGAGGCCTGTAGTTAGAGGGTTGCGCAACTAGGATTCGTCCCCTCACTCACCAAGATGGCAGCGGGTTGACTGGCCGCCTAAGTGGCCGCCCTCATCTCCGGTCTACCTAGGGGTGCTCTAATCTACTTTATATATTATTGGTCGTCTCCATGGCACGACCCATTTATTATTATTATTGCACGTGATTGACAGCATGTGCTTCCATCATTACTTCTTCGGGACAGGTTATCATTATTATTTTGACGTGAAAGGGTCTTAGTAGTGGCTCAAGCCAAACTCATCAAATATGCCTTTGCCCAAGTGTTATTGATATTATTTATGGTTGATTATTATGGATTGAACATACGGTTTGGGTATTGGACCTTATATGGAATCTTGAAAATTGTTGAAATTGGCAAAATTGAAATTTTGATGACCGAATGGTTTTGGTGTGATGTATGACTAATCGATTTATCTATTTTTCTCTCACGATGAATTTGACATATGAGAACTTTATAATTTACCATGGATTCTCAACTCTTTGAAAGGACATTGTGGTATTTGATAAACTTGATGGTTTGATATGGGAATTTTGCCGGCCATGTGGTTTGGGTATATCGATATCTAATAGTATGTTTTCTAAGTATCGAAATGGTTATGCAACGAGATTTACTTAAAAACCTATGCACTCACCAACTACGTTTTCGTAGTTGACACTTTTTCTTCATGCTTTTCAGGATTTAGCATAAGCTTTGAGGAATTATATGCATCATGATTGTTTGCATTGCATTTTGGAGTCAAAGATCAAACCTTGTGATGGGCAATGGAATCCGCCTTGATCATTGTAGTATACCGTTTCATGTATTTGTTATTTGTTTCGTGGACTTAATATTCAAGTACGGTGGACGCATTGTACTTGGGAATTGGTTCACATGCGTGTACATTTGTAAATTCTTTTTAACAAATAAAGCTATGGTGAATGTTTATCTATTATCCTTTGTTTTGAATACTCGACTTTCTGTACATCTCATTGTTCCGCCTTAGTTGGGGTGTTACATTAACATTAATACTATAAGATATATCATGTTAAATTATATATCTCAAAATCAAATAAAAATACTTAACTATTAAAATTATTTTGACGAACACATATTGTAATTTACATTTATTTGATATAATATACATTTGGATTAAGGAGAAAAAAACGACTATTATATATGGTAACTAGCAGGTATCCGGTTGTGCAATGCACAACCCACTAAATAATTTTTTCTTTTGTTTGGTTAATAAGAAATACATTATTTTAACTATAGCAGTTTAATGTGGATTTATAGTGAAAAATAATAAACCAAAAGACTAACCAAACGATACACACACACAAAAAAACTATAGATAACTAAATGGAAAGGAAAACAACTAACACATATCTAAATTGACAAAATCAAACCCAATGCCTTCAATGGAGGGCCAAAAACCAGAATAATATACTTATAATGTATATATAGTATATTCCATACCAATTGATAAGAAATGCACATGAATCTGTAGGTACAAATTCACAATACACAAGTTCCAAAATCATCCAAACAAATCGAAACTAAGGAAATTCTAGCTTGTAAGACCACAACTTTATGCACATTTACAACCAATGAATATCTCAAAAACGACTTGAAGAGTATTCATTTGAAATATGTGTTTTTTTTAAATTTAGTTAATCAGTAGATACACTTGGAGTTATACCAACTCGAAAGCTTCAACCTTATTAATGCAAAAAGAATGTCAGGTTGCTTAAATATCTTGAATACTCTTGTCCCATTGTGATTTGAATTCTCTTACCTTGCGATCCGGAAATTCTTGTTCGTTTCACATTCTATATTGTAGTATCCTTGATGTGTAAAATCGAGTTTAATAATTTAAAACAAGAAATACCCCAAAACTGACTACTACACACTCTCGGACAGTGGACCCGTTCGTATATAGTATAGCCAAAAGGTAAGTCCAGGATCGAACACAGGGACTAAAACTAAGTAATTGTTGACATTAAGTAATTCAAGTAAATAGGGGGGTTGTGATCGAATTGTCACGTTGCAAAAGTTAGTAAATAATTAGTAATCCCAAAGGATTAATCGAAAAGTAATCCGGTATGACCGGGGCAGGGATCGTCCGTAAACGATATTGAAAATGTTTTTAAGACAATAATTTAAAAGGCATCCATCTTGACTTCGCTCAACAATACGCTCAGATTGCACATAAATAAAGTTCAAACCCAAATTAGTTGATTAAATAACCGAGACTCAAACAAAGCACCAACCCCGTACTCGTCAAGTTGAAGACATCATTTGACTCTCTTGCTTAAACTAGTTTCGTTACAAAGACCGGTACCCCAAGACATCTTTTATAACTTCCCTAATCAAACAATTGGTTTGGTTATTGAGATAACAATTATATCTATCGATTGTACCCAACCGTTAACACATTTCTTCCTATTATCATGAACGATTATCTACCGTACCCGTCATAGACCCAATCGTTTGTACCCAAACAATCAAAATGAAATATATGTAATCAATAACTACCATTAAAGACACACATAAATCACCAATCAATTCAAGATAAATAATAAGGAAGAAATACGCTAAGATCTCGATATAACGTTAAATGAAATCAACATTGAATTAATAAAATTGTGCAATCTGGCTTGAACTTGAACCCATTGCGGCGCAACTGAAGGAGTTGCGGCGCAACTGAAGGCCCAGTTGCGGCGCAACTCAGCGTTGCGGCGCAACTAGGGTTGACTTTTGTGTTTTGACTTTGACTTTCGTTGACCAAGCTGGCTTGAACTTGAACCCATTGCGGCGCAACTAGGGTTGACTTTTGTGTTTTGACTTTGACTTTCGTTGACCAAGCTGGCTTGAACTTGAACCCATTGCGGCGCAACTGGGGTTGACTTTTGTGTTTTGACTTTGACTTTCGTTGACCAAGCTGGCTTGAACTTGAACCCATTGCGGCGCAACTGAAGGAGTTGCGGCGCAACTCAGCGTTGCGGCGCAACTAGGGTTGACTTTTGTGTTTTGACTTTGACTTTCGTTGACCAAGCTGGCTTGAACTTGAACCCATTGCGGCGCAACTGAAGGAGTTGCGGCGCAACTTATGGGTTGCGGCGCAACAAGGAGTTGCGGCGCAACTCAGCGTTGACTTGCGGCGCAACTAAGGAGTTGCGGCGCAACTGGAAGGAGTTGCGGCGCAACTGAAGGAGTTGCGGCGCAACTGAAGGAGTTGCGGCGCAACTGAAGGAGTTGCGGCGCAACTGAAGGAGTTGCGGCGCAACTGAAGGAGTTGCGGCGCAACTGAAGGAGTTGCGGCGCAACTGAAGGAGTTGCGGCGCAACTGAATTTAACGATCCCCAAAAGTTGCCAGAAACGGGCCCAGTTGCGGCGCAACTCAGCGTTGCGGCGCAACTAGGGTTGACTTTTGTGTTTTGACTTTGACTTTCGTTGACCAAGCTGGCTTGAACTTGAACCCATTGCGGCGCAACTGAAGGAGTTGCGGCGCAACTTATGGGTTGCGGCGCAACTAGGAGTTGCGGCGCAACTAGGAGTTGCGGCGCAACAAGGAGTTGCGGCGCAACTATCCTTCAAGCAACGATCCCCAAAAGTTGCCAGAAACGGGCCCAGTTGCGGCGCAACTCAGCGTTGCGGCGCAACTAGGGTTGACTTTTGTGTTTTGACTTTGACTTTCGTTGACCAAGCTGGCTTGAACTTGAACCCATTGCGGCGCAACTAGGGTTGACTTTTGTGTTTTGACTTTGACTTTCGTTGACCAAGCTGGCTTGAACTTGAACCCATTGCGGCGCAACTGGGGTTGACTTTTGTGTTTTGACTTTGACTTTCGTTGACCAAGCTGGCTTGAACTTGAACCCATTGCGGCGCAACTGAAGGAGTTGCGGCGCAACTCAGCGTTGCGGCGCAACTAGGGTTGACTTTTGTGTTTTGACTTTGACTTTCGTTGACCAAGCTGGCTTGAACTTGAACCCATTGCGGCGCAACTGGGGTTGACTTTTGTGTTTTGACTTTGACTTTCGTTGACCAAGCTGGCTTGAACTTGAACCCATTGCGGCGCAACTGAAGGAGTTGCGGCGCAACTTATGTTGCGGCGCAACTAGGAGTTGCGGCGCAACTGAAGGAGTTGCGGCGCAAGCTATTTATACGATCCCCAAAAGTTGCCAGAAACGGGCCCAGTTGCGGCGCAACTCAGCGTTGCGGCGCAACTAGGGTTGACTTTTGTGTTTTGACTTTGACTTTCGTTGACCAAGCTGGCTTGAACTTGAACCCATTGCGGCGCAACTGAAGGAGTTGCGGCGCAACTTATGGGTTGCGGCGCAACTAAGGAGTTGCGGCGCAACTGAAGGAGTTGCGGCGCAACTGAAGGAGTTGCGGCGCAACTGAAGGAGTTGCGGCGCAACTGAAGGAGTTGCGGCGCAACTGAAGGAGTTGCGGCGCAACTGAAGGAGTTGCGGCGCAACTGAAGGAGTTGCGGCGCAACTGAAGGAGTTGCGGCGCAACGAAGGAGTTGCGGCGCAACTGATTTCCAACGATCCCCAAAAGTTGCCAGAAACGGGCCCAGTTGCGGCGCAACTCAGCGTTGCGGCGCAACTAGGGTTGACTTTTGTGTTTTGACTTTGACTTTCGTTGACCAAGCTGGCTTGAACTTGAACCCATTGCGGCGCAACTGAAGGAGTTGCGGCGCAACTTATCCTTCTGCTTTTGGGTTGCGGCGCAACTCGGAGTTGCGGCGCAACTCAGCGTTGACTTGCGGCGCAACTGAAGGACTCGTTGCGGCGCAACTAATCCATTCGGCCAACAAAAGTTGCCAGAAACGGGCCCAGTTGCGCGCAACTCAGCGTTGCGGCGCAACTAGGGTTGACTTTTGTGTTTTGACTTTGACTTTCGTTGACCAAGCTGGCTTGAACTTGAACCCATTGCGGCGCAACTGAAGGAGTTGCGGCGCAACTTATCCTTCTGCTTTTGGGTTGCGGCGCAACTCAATGTTGCGGCGCAATTCTCCGTTGACTCGCGTTGACTTTTGACTTATGTTGACTCGTGGCTGGCCAGGAAGGAGAGGCATTGCGGCGCAACTGAAGGAGTTGCGGCGCAACTTAACTCACTGTAATTGGGTTGCGGCGCAACTCAATGTTGCGGCGAAATTGGCCTTCTTCAGCTTTGACTTTGGTTGACTTTCTGCAATCTTCATCCAAATGCTTCCGAAATCCTCCGTTAGCACTTAATTCACCTCAACAATATCGTTTTCTCCAGATTTGCGCTTAAATACCTGTCAGTAACCTGAAACACTAACAAATACCATAAACGCACCAAATATATACTAAAACGACTCATAAACCATGCAAAATCAACTAAATACGTTGTGGGAAAATGGGTATAAAATACGACATATCAAATCCCCCACACTTAAGCTTTGCTTGTCCTCAAGCAATTTCAAACTTTAAAACTCAATTTACCTTGGCACAAATGAGAATAACATTACCGTAATCAAAAAGAAGCTAAACCATCATTGAAAATGAAACGAGATGGTTAGGCAGTTTTAATCTTAAATGAAAACTGGAATGTTTGACAATACTTGACTGATATACAAGCCTTAATAACACGACTAAGCACAAAAGAATCGAATCAATGATATCTCGTCTATCCTACTCCAACTAACTTACATTTGGGGTTGAATATTCGAATAATCACTCAATGCCAAGTCGTGATGCATAATCTTTTAACCATAGGCTTGTACTAGATTCGTTCCTTCACCGTCATGATGCAAGCACCACAACGTCTATCAAAAGAGGACTTTAAGGGTTTTAATGAACTTTAAGGCTAAACAAGGTATTTAAAAGGGTATGGAAATTTGGGAAAACAAAGGGTGTTAAAAAGAAATAACACAACATAAAACAAAGTTTTACATAATAGTCTAATCCATTAAATCCCATGTCACTAGTTGCCAACGGTCCAAAACCCGAGAAGTTGTCCAGACAATACCCCCAATAGACGATTAAAAACCGACACCATTGTGGTGTATGACACTAAACAACTCAATCAACCAATTCTAACCATGTTGGCTTAAACAAACGCGCCAACCCACAAATAACAACTTAAGATTATAACATTAAGATCCTTTCGTTGGTGTAATTGATGTACCAACTTACAAAAATGATTTGACCAAAACTGAGAAATACCAACTGACAGCCCAAGCTCTTTTCTTTCTTTTTTTTTCTATTTTTTTTCTTTTTCTGTTTTTCAATTCTTTTATTCTTTTTTTTTGTGAGCTACTTTTACTCTGACTAATTGGTATTCTCTTACATAACATTTGAAACAGTGACAAATCATATACTCATATGCTCAAATGAACGATCCAGACTTTATCCAAACAAACATGACGAAATCAATCTATCCTCAGAAAACGAGAATATCCCAACCCGACATAAAGGACGACCCCAAACCATCCACTAGCATAGGCAACCAATGACCCACCAGGACTTCGACTATCGGTATGTCTAGGAAAAGGTGTATATTAAAGGTGGATTTAGTAACAAAGAACAGGCTAGTGACAACATGTTTTCTATTGTTTCTTGCACTAAAAGTGAGTGCAACATAAGGGTTTAACAGGGGATTCACTAACCAGTGTAGTTAGCTACTAGGCACATTAACAAAACATGCACAAAATAATTTTTACGAAACAAGGGGTGAACATACAAAGAACAAAGGTTTTATCCTAAATTTGCCTCTTCTGATAAATAACACGGAACGATCAACCAGGACAAGTTCTAGAATCAACGCAATCACCGGCACACTCATAGCAAATGAAATAATCCGGAAATGGAAAGTCAACCTCAAACTTGCACATCATAGTTCAGAGCTCTAAAAGAGACTCTTACTTCTGGATAAATCCAAAAGCCTACGAGAGAGACAAATTAACAAGGCTAATAATTCCAAAACCGTAACACCTATCACAACTAGCAATGAATCAATAATCTCACAATTTGGGTGTTTTGGTGCTTTGAGCGTGCTAGTCATATTATTAATCCAGAATGGATTGCCTAATTAATCAGTCAAAACACATTCCACATATTAAAATTTTGTACCCAAGGTGTAGTCAAATTGCTTATTAAGTTCTATAATTAAGTGACAAAAGCAATTAACTACAAGGACAAGCATGCAAAAGTTTCAAAATTCCTCAAAAATACCCAACTTTTTCCTATTTACCACCCCCCACACTTGAGTTGGACAATGCCCTCAATGTCCAATGAACTAAGGCAAACCAAGGGAAATAGGGGAAAGTAAAAAAAAAAAAATCAAGAACAAGAAAACTTGTCGGGTATGATGTATGTTCCATGCCTGAATATGATGCCAACAAAATATGTCGCTGAACTTACTGCCAGCATATGCACATGACATTCAACTTGCTATCAACATGAACACACCATTAACGAGCAACATAATCAAATAAACCATGCATAAATCCTATCCCTAATAAACGGAAATGGAAAAGTAAAATACGATGTTCAAGCACCCTTAAGGGTGATTACAAACCAACAAATGAAAATAAATAAAAGTACGGAAATAAAAATTGTTCAAACAAGTACAAGAACAAGCCATCATCACCAACCGACGGCAGCAACATCATCTCATCAAAAATCACTGAGGAGGGTAGGGGTATCCAGGCATAGGTCCTGAACCAAAAATCGATCCAACCACCTGCTCAGCAAACGAAGGTTCTGCCAGACCTGATCCTCCAGCATCCGCACCAGCCTGTGTACCTGCAAAAGATCCAAAGCCAACAGGGTTATCGGGCCCCGTCCCTCCAAGATTATGGGAAGGAGGCACCTCGTACTGACGCTCTGGTGGATAGAAGAATCCACCTCCGGCTCTGTGCTCAGGAATGAAGATACTAGGAGGGCTGTAGTCTGGAATCGGCTGAGGTGGATGAAACTGATACGTCCCACGGTGTATCAATATACCAAAGTATATTGAACACAGAACAGTTGTAGAGGGGGTGAATACAACTTTCTTCAATCTTTACAAACTTTTAACACAAAACGTTTTAAGATTCAGTTTATGAATATTAAGCAAGTAAGTAAAGAGCAGGAATCATTAAAACAGTAAAGCAGTAAAGAAACAAAAACATTCTTGAACACAGATTGTGGTTTTCAAATGTAATCCTTTATTAAGAAATAATCTATACAAAGAATTACAGGGTTGTTGCGGAATAAAGATAGCCTATTGATATCTAAACAACCCTATGAAATGACAAACAACAATCAATAAGTTTCAGCTCAAGAGAATCAGCCCAAGCTGATCTCGTACAGACTAAGCTGTGTGTAAGAGCAGAGAAACTTGTGTGAAGAATGATTCTCAGGAAATGCCACACATATGCAATCCATGAATGAGGCTTTTATAGGCGAAAGCGCTCCTTCATTAGGTGTCCGTTGCAGCTACGTGTTCTTCATTCAGTGGCTGATGAAGGAATAATCAATCGTTCCTTTCATGGTGCTTATGGTTCCCCACGTACTGACGCACATTCTTCATCTACCAATAGGAGTATGGACACGCATATGTAAAACAACCACCAACCTGGATTCTAGGAATCTTCCTAGTCACGTCATTTGTCCTTATCTTCAATCCAGGTTGTTATCTTCACTTGATTGTCAGACACAGATTGGGCCGTTTGTCAAGGCACCAATCTGCCTAAGTGTTTCCAAGCTGACTGCTAATCCCAAGCTGTCTTCCACTAACAACTCGGTCTTCTATCTTCAATCCTCCTCTTTGACTTGGACTGAATGCTAATACAACTTGATGCAGCTTGAATAACACTTGCTTCCATAAGATATTACAATTACAAGTATCAAGCATGATCTGGGTCAGAAACAGATCGTAAGTTGTGTCAGCTTAGTCTGACCCAGATCAGATTACAAGAACCAAAGATTACTAAGTGTTTATAGGTCAGATTTGTCATCATTAAATTTACAATTAACATTGGGACTCAACAATCTCCTCCTATTTGATGATGACAAAACCCAACTACACTTTTGACTATCAGCTTACAAAGAATCAAACGAAAATATGACTAACAGCTTGTGACCCTTTGAATCTTTTGGGTTCTTTTCAATCTGATATGAAATTTTAACAAGACAACTGAGTTTGTACAAATACTTATATATTGAGAAATACAAAGTATTACAATAAGACTTTATTCCCCAATCAACTCTACAGTTTCTTGCTTAACTTCAAAAGATGGAGCAATTCTCACATCTACTTTTCTATCTAACCCTTCATTTATAAGGAACTGCTCATACCCATTACCTTGTTCACTGAAAGTAACACAAAATCTGTGCAAGGTAAAAAGGTGCATAGTTGGTACCTCTTTC
>CM067172.1:29980873-30057915 GCA_034093135.1 Erigeron breviscapus | reverse complement strand
TCATCGCACGATATTATTAGCTAGTTTCGATCACACAACGGGACACAACTCGATCTTGATTTCTCCAATGGTGAGATCTTCAGTTCCAGTCCTTGGCACCAATGCAACCACAACATACTCTTCCCCTTTAGTGTTTGTGTCTTCCAACAGCTCGTCCAGCCCGAACCTCGCTGCACTAAACATGAACATTACATTCTCACAATGCGGAACCTGTGCAAACCCACCCGCGTATTCAGGGTCGCAAGGCGTGGGCAATTTGTCCTCCTTAGTGTTAACCTTGTCATTCACAAACACATCAAATTTCACAAACTTATCACCCCTGTATTTTATCCCATTGATCGACAAAAGCTCTTTGCAATTAGCCGCCTTCTGGTCATTATTAGTCCTTTTTGGCCTCGCGACACGATACTTCAAGATCTTGTCGAGCTTAACAGGGAACGTCTCCTCGTTCACGGGTTTCACAACTGGGAGAGAAGGAGCTTGTTCATTTGTATCACGTCTCCGGGGTCTACTCTTTCTCCACGCAACCTTATTAATATCAGATTTTGCATAATCAAACTTCAGCTTCCTTACATCAACCGAGTCTTTGTTATAAACTCGCACAACGTCTTGATTCTCGTCATAAAACACGTATGAAGCGTTTAACCAATCGTTGTCAGTTGGTTCTACATTTTCACCTGGCCGTAAATCCTTCCATAGCTTCCACATACGGTCGACATTAGCATGATGCACATAAAACAAAGGGTCATAACCCGCGGAATAGAAATTACCCATATCTTCTCTATTAGGTAGGCTTGAATCGCCTACCCATAGATGTACGGCAGTGTGAGAACTACGTTCTACAGATCCGGTTGATGGCTTCGGATCGTTAAGCCCTGCTGCAGCTACATACTTACCTCCAAAGAAATCGATGTCATTGGTGGCATTACTAACCAAATCACGGTACACTGTGAAAAGATTGCACTTTTCTTGATCATTACTAAGATCCTTGTCTTCATTCGGCTTCAATGCTAAGTTGACTAATTGTGGAGGTTGATGACCCTTGTCACGGAAATCGTCATACATGGGATTGTTGTCATTTTCATCAAATAGAAACATTTTTGGAATTTGCATTCCAGCTGGATCGTCCCAGTTCCAGTAAGGTAACGCGAAAGTGGGATCGTCAATTAACTTTCCCAGGATTCTTTCGTAAAAGTACAAGTACCAACGATGGAATGGAAAGAAGAGCCAGGAATTATGAATATCAATTTGATATCAGGAAACCCGTTACCCACGACTTGAGTGTAACCTCCGTTACAATAAGCACAATGAATTGAAGCTTGTTGTTTGAAGCTATGCGGGTGGTCATCTGGGAGAGCCCGCATGGCTGCAATGGCGCGTTTGTACTTCTCAACTTGCTCTTTAGTCCCTTCGTGAGCCGGCCATCTCATTCTCATCGTTTCTTCTTTTGGAAACTCAAAAGGTTTAACGGTCTTCCCAAGGCTAGGAGGACAACAATTTAGTGTCCTTTTTATATCCCCTTTACTCTTGATACTCGCGTCCTGGCACTTGGACGTTATATCATCAGGAGTTGAAATTGGATTAGCTAATGCCGATGACAAGGAAGATAAGTTCCCGGCGGTACAGAGACCGCCGAGACCGACAAGGAGGTTCCTTCGGTCTACATTCGGCATGATAAGTTTTTGGGTTTCGGGGAGTATGATTTGGTTATCATCATTTGTCGGTTTTACGTTACATGAGACTCGTAACCCTCGGGTTTTGATGGTTCGAGCCTCGAAAGTGTTTGGCTTGGAATGAGTAGTAGTAGTAAATGAAGAGGTGAGTAGTAAACAAGACATGATGATAGATGTATCAAAGAAAGTTAATTAGGCCGGTGTGATCTTTACGTATACTTTTGCTGCATATATATAATGGATTTGTATATTATATGGATCGCTCAATGAACCTGCATGTGACAAATAAGAATCTAGTACCAAGGAAGTAGGTAAACTTTTTTCACATAAAATTATTGTTGTGTATTTGAAAGCTTATAAATATATATTCTCTATAAATTAATGTAATCTTTAAAACATCATAAGACAATAACTATATATGATATACACTGAGTAACATAATAAACAATTAGTATGAAACATATACTGAATTGAAGGGAATTAACATATTTGACTAAAACATATACTCGTACTTATTTATGGATTTATAGTCTGAGTAGAAAATTATCTTTTTCCTTGTTTTTATGGCAAGTTAGTAGTGTATCTTTGTTGTGATTGTTTCTTTTGACGTCTTTAGAACATCTTAATAAAATCTTTGTCGCTAAAAAAAATGAATAGTCATTTGATCCATTTACGATTAAGATTAAATCGTTGACATGTATAGAGGTAGCTTGACGGAAATCCGGAGTTATCCTTGAAATTATTGTTTTGTTTGAACGATAAATATATTTATTAAAATTTAAGAAAACTCTAACTACAGTTTATATAGGGAAAATTACTTATATAGTCAAATTTGATGGTATATGTTCAATTTTAGATACTTACATAAAAAATAACTTATTTGGTCATTAGTTCCTTACCTTTTAATATACGAGTAATTAATAAGAAATGATAATAATCAATTAAAACATAACAAGTTTATTTAATAGGCTCCACATATTTTATTTGTACTTATCAAAATATCTTCATAACTTCATTTTTCCTAATCAAAGTTTTTTTGTAAAAGAAACAATACACTTCAAAACTTGCAGTATAGTAATTGGGTAAAAACTATGACAATCTTGTGTACATCGATTTTTCAACAATGGCGAATTCACTTGAATATAAAAATGACATTCATGTTTCAAATGGAAATTCTCCGTCACAAATAAAAGCTTTGGATGTTAATGAGGTATGTCCCAATTTATAGTTATATATTTATAGTAAATTAGTAACAATAAAATACCTAGTATAATATTGTGGAGCCCAACTAAAAACACTTGATATGTTTTGGTTGGTTACTGTCATTTCTTACTAAGTATGTTAGGTAGTAAGGAATTTATGAACGAATATGTAATCTTTTTAGTAGGTGTCTAAAATTTGACATACAAACTCAAAATTAATCATCTAAGTCATTTTCCCTTATATATAGGCTGTCATTAGTGTGCATAAAAATTTGTAGTTTTTATAGAAATTTACCCCTAAATTTTATTATAAGAAGTACAACTATCTATTTACATTAACTAGAAGGGTACCTGCGCGATGCGGCGGTGGGAGGTGACGATGTAAATATAATGGCGGCGACGGTGGTAGCGGTAACGGGTGGTGGCAAGCGGCGGTAGCGGCAACGGTGTTGGCGGCGGCGATTGGTGGTGGTGACGGTGGCGATTAGTGGTGATGGCGGCGGCGAGTAGTGTAGGTTATTGATTTAATGTCGTTTTAATGAATTGTTAATGTTGAAACTTAAAATTAAACAAAATTAGATTTGCTTTATAATATAGTATAGGTATAGATAGATAATTAGATTAGGGTTTGACGGATTTGTGTGGATTGAAATTGTTAGGGGTATTTTAGGTACATTTAATGGATGGTTGAGAAAAAGGTTGAATTTGTGGGGGTAATTTGGGTATTTCAAAATCTTAATTAAGTAAGGAGGGGGTTGGGTTTGTTTTATAAAGGATTATAGATGACATTTTATCAAGACCTTAAAACTTATCACCAATAGAAGTTAGAAGAAAATAAGAATTAATTTTATACCATAAATATTGATTATTTATCACATAGTATAACTTTTATAACATATATCTTAAAAATCGGTAAAGCATATATGGTAAATAAATCTATTATTTTACGAGTAATACTATCACTTCCCAACAAAATAGGTAAACAGGCCCTCAAGTTTTCATCAATTGAAGTTACAACAAATTGGTCAAACACGTCCTTATGTTATCATCAACTGAACTTACAACAAAATGGCAAACACGTTCATCAAGAATGGAAAGTTATCACTGCAAACATACACCATTTTACATCCTAGATAATACAATACTTGCAAGAATCCAAGAAAACACACCTATTATCCGTGACACCTTTTAGTACGGAGGTTGGTAAAGTTTTTTTCATATAAAACTATTGTTTTGTACGGATTTTTTTTAGCTTTGCCACCCCTCAGAGCGGCGACGGGGCAAAAGTCCCCCCACTCCGATCAGTCTAAGTTAGTACGAAAGGAAATCATGAGTACAGATCATCGATCAAGTCACCCAAGGGTCGTACATGAGAATAAAGAAAGGTTAGGTAGCTTTGAGCCTTAGACCGATTCTTTTGGCTTTGTATATACATTATTCGAAGCATGTGTTATGTTTTACCCCTACTAGTATGGTAGTTTTACTTTTCCGTATTCCCACCTTATATGTTAGTAGAACCGACTTCTCATACTTTAAACACTAAAAAAATACTTTTGACTATGTGTGTGAGAGAGAGACCCCCTTCCCCAAAAACAATCCGGCCGCCAGAAACAACAAACAAAGAGCAAGAATGGGAAGAAGTCAAGCGCCAGAGATACAACCGATCACCAAACATCACCTCCTTTTTTGTCTACAACCTCCCCCCACATCTCACCAGTATTGAACTCCAAACCTTTTTCCAAAACCATCCAAATCTGATAGATGCCTATGTTGCAAAAAAGAAAGATAAATATAATAATCCTTTTGGATTTCTTAAGTTCCGTAATATAACACACCCACAATCTTTCCTTGGATCCTTACAAAACATCAAGTGTGATGGCATGATTTTGGGTGTTTTCCTCTCAAAAAATGGTCGATCTGGTAAACCCCTTCAACAAAAACCACCTCGTCACCCTGAAATCCCCAAACCACCTTCCACATCCTACCATCACCGCCCTAAAAACCCTTTTCCAGAACCTCATTATCAATCCAAACACCCCAGATCTGCTGCTTCTTCTTATAAAGACATTCTTACATCTCATCCAATTACCAATCTCCCAACCATCCATCTTCCAAGCCACGACCCAAAAACCACATCCATATGGAAAAAGTTCTCCATTATTGCCACAGCCAAAGATATCTCCACCTTCACGAACCTTCCACAAATCCTCAAAGATTCCAGTATAAACACCAGAATCGACTTTGCATACATAGCAGGACTATCCATTTTAATGTCTTTCAATGCTTCGGTCGTGGCGACAAATTTCCTAACTACTAACTCTTCTTTTTTTCAGAAATGGTTTGATCTCTTTGAAATCTGGAATGGACAAGAACCCAAGCATGGCAGAGTCGTTACTCTAAAGATCTATGGCATGCCTCTTGCACTTTGGGACAAGAAAAACTTTGATAAAGTGGCGGCTACAACAGGACGGATTTTGGAAAACTCTTCAGCCTCCATTCATGATGGAAATCTTTCCCTTGATAAAGTCCTTATCTTGGTGGACTCATTACAGAAGATCGATCATCAGGTACTTCTAAAATGGAATCTAAATCCTACATTCTTAGAGTTGTCGAGGATGCCAATGACTGGTCCCCTCCTTTTTTAGATCCTTTCGACCGCGAGTCTGTTTTCCTCGGTGAGTACTTGTCGGAAAACAAAAGCCTCGATATGGATGTTGACCTTTCAGAACCCCTCAACGAAACAGTTAACCTTGAAAACCCGAAAGACAACTATAATAAAGACACCATTTTAAACTCTTCAACAGGTCCCAATGCGGAAACCCAAAATTCCCCTCGAAACCATAAAATATCCATCTCGAAAAATACACGAGATCAATCCAGCCACGGGGTCCCACCACCTCCCCCACCACCAAGTCATTCTCGTCCTCCCATCCCTGATCAACACATTTTCACCCCATCAAACTCCAGAAAAAGACCTCGAGAGATCTCCCCACCTCTCTCCCCATCCATGCCACTTGATTTAAACTCCCCCCCCCTTCAACTTTCTCCTTTCAAAATTTCAACCAATCCAACACCGCCCCAGCCTATCTATACCATATGTCAAAACTCTCATCTAGACAAATATCCACCCCCATCCCGTTCCAAACTCTACTCAACCACGATGAACCCCCTCATAACTTTAACCACCAGGCCCCTCAAACAACCTCTCAAAACCAAATCCCTCCATCCTTATCAACAACTCTGATGCCCCTAAACAACAATCCCATCAGAAAAAACGACCCCCCTCTCATCTCTCCCAAAGAAACTCATATCACCATCGAAGTTGGTGAGTGCGTTGGCGTTCACGGCACTGGTTTTGAATAGGTAGTCGATAACCTTATAAACACCAACCGAGCTCAAAACGGTCCCCAATGAATTTTCTCTCTCTAAATATCCGTGGAACAAAAGGCAAAGGCAAATCTGCCTGGATCAAGGAACTAAAATCAAACCACCGTATCACTTTCATGTGCTTACAGGAGAAACACATCTCGGACGATCTTCACCTCCAACCTTCTTCCCTCTGGGGTAACCTAAATCATTCATATGCTTTTATCCCATCCACAGGCTCTGAAGGTAGGTCGGGTGGCATTGTGAGTATATGAGACCCATCCCTCTTCTCGTTATCAAATACCATTAAATCAGCCCACTATCGGGTAACGAGTGGCTTCATCAATGGTGTATCTACACTTTGTAACATTCTCAATGTATATGCCCCCCAAGATTTGGCTGCAAGACAAGCACTCTGGTCCAATATTTCCTCCCTCATTGCCAATTCAACCGGCATGTGGATTCTGCTTGGAGATTTTAACGCAGTCAGATATCCCTTTGAGCGGAAAAACTCACAGTTTGTGGACTCTTGTGCCGCCGCTTTCAACAATTTTATACATCAATCTGGATTGAGGGAATATACTATGCTTGGGAAAAACTACACTTATGTTGCTTATAATGGTAGTAAAAAGAGCAAGATTGACAGGATTTTAATTTCACAAGACTTTATGAATCTCTGGCCATTAGCTTCACTTACTGTCCTCCCCAGAACTTTATCAGACCACCGTCCTCTAGTTCTTACCACATCATCCATTGATTTTGGCCCATCCCCATTCCGAGTTTTCAACTCCTGGTTCTCCAAACCCGGCTTTGACGATGTTGTAAGCAACTGTCTTAATTCGGGGACCTTTTTTGGGCATCCTGATCAGATCTGAATGCAAAACTCAAAAGTTTGAAATACGAGCTTAAAGCATGGAACCAACTGAATAAGAACGGTGAAGCACAAGAGAAAGCAACCCTAATCACCAAACTCGAACAACTTGATGATGTTATTGATCAAAGAGATTATACAGAAGATGAAATCGCTATGTGGACAGATACAAAGGAGCAACTTCAAGCCCTTGAGCATGCCAGGTCCATGGATCTTCGTCAAAAGTCTCGTGCTAAATGGGTTAAAGATGGTGACGAGAATTCAGCCTTTTTTCATGGTTTTATTAATAGTCAAATTGCAAAAAATAGGCTAAATGGGCTGGAAATAAATGGAACTTGGCACACAGACCCCCCTTCAATTCGTGAAGAGGCCTTGTCTTATTTCAAAGACAAATTTAAAGAACCGATGGCAACCAGGCCCAAAATAACTTGCCACGGCATCAAAACCCTATCACCAGAAGACTCCAACCTCCTAATCTCCCCTTTTACTCTCAACGAGATCACCCAAGCAGTTCTTGATTGTGACAGCAACCGCGCCCCTGGACCCGATAGGTTTAACTTTGGCTTCATCAAACGCCATTGGGAATCCTTAAAGATGGATTTCTTGAACATTCTTCTCGACTTCTATCACCGCGGCTCTATTAGCCACGGTTGCAGCTCATCACATATCATGCTCATACCCAAAAAGCCCTCTGTAAAATCACTCTCAGACTTTAGACCCATCACCCTTATTAGATGTATCAGAAAAACCATCTCCAAGGTGCTTGCAAAACGCCTCAAATGCATCATTGGGAAAGTTATCTCTCCCACCCAAACTGCATTCCTTAAGGACAGAAACATCATGGACGGCCCTCTCATCCTAAATGAAATTTTTGCCTGGCTAAAGAAGTGCAAAAGAGAGTCTTTTTGTTTCAAAGTCGATTTTGAAAAGGCTTTCGACACTGTTCATTGGGAATTTCTAATTTCAGTGATGCAACAAATGCATTTCCCCGATCGGTGGCTGATATGGATGCGTGGCATTCTATCCTCAACTAGATTATCTGTCCTTGTCAATGGATGCCCAACAACAGAATTCAACTGCGAAAGAGGGGTTCCACAGGGTGACCCTCTCTCACCTTTCCTTTTTATTATCGCAATGGAAGATTTTTCCATAATTATCAATAGGGCATCTCATCTTAGTCTCATTACTGGAATCCAACTCCCGAACTTGGGACCTATACTCACCCATCTCCTTTATGCTGACGATGCAATTTTAATTGGTGCATGGTCAAAAACTCATGTTGCCAACATCTCTCGAATCATGCTCTGTTTTCACCTCGCCTCCGGTCTCAAAATTAATTTGCACAAGTCCAATTTTTTTGGGCTTGGCCTGTCCCAATCAGACGTGTTGACATCTACTGATATCCTCGGTTGTGCTGCTGGTCAGTTTCACATCACCTATTTAGGACTCACAGTGGGCGCTAATATGAATCTCAAGAAAAACTGGACACCCGTCATCCAAACCTTTGAAAACCGACTTTCTAAATGGAAATCCTCCACTCTATCCATTGGAGGTAGAATTCACTTTATCCGCTCTGCTTGACCGTCTCCCTTCTTACTTTTTCTCGTTGTACAAGGCTCCGGATGTGTTCTATCCAAACTTGAATCAATAAGAAAGTCCTTTTTTTGGGGTGGATCCTCCACTTCCAAAAAAACCCCTGGGTCTCTTGGGATAGAGTCATTGCACCTCTTGACTCGGGTGGGTTAGGGTTGGGTAGTTTACTTTCTAAAAATCTCTCTTTGTTGTCAAAATGGTGGTGGCGACTCAAAAGGAACCGGATAGTTTATGGGCCGTATCATTATCTCTCTTCATGGATCTTATAGAAACTGCTCCCCGGTCCCCCTTAAGTCCAGTCTGGTGGGAGCCTGATGCAATATTGCGAAGCTGGGCCCTCACCTTGATGACTTTAACATCTCTTTGCATAGCTTATTTACAGGTCCAACTGGTCTTCCTTCAACTTTTAATTTGGTCTGGCAGTGAACCTCTCTGCTCTTCCTTTCCGGACCTCTTGAAGTTGGAAAAACGAAGGGGGTGCTTCATTAGAGATCGGTACACAAGTAACAGCTTAATCTCACAATGGTCCTGGGATTGGATTTCTACCCCATCGACACCTGCTGAATGTCTCCAACTCCAAGAACTCCTTGCGAGAGTTCATCGTGTAAACCTCAACAGCAACCCAGACACATGGATATGGAACGGCGACTCAACCGGAATCTTCACTGTCAAATCAATGAAAGCTTGTCTCCATGATGCTTTCATTGGCCCAGATTACTGGACCTTTCCATGGAATCGATTAGCTCCTCTAAAAGTGAATATCTTTGGATGGCGTTTTGAACTTAAAAGGTTACCAACAAGAGATCAACTCGCTTGCAGAAATATCCCTTTAACATCCGTCTCCTGCCCCCTGTGCGAGAAGTTTGATGAATCATCCAACCACCTGTTTCTTGACTGTGAATTTGCATCACAACTCTGGACTTTTCTCATTACTTGGTGCAAACTCTCACCATGGAAAGCTTCCAACGCTCAAGAACTTTTCTCTATCCATAAAGATCCTGCAATCAACCCCAAGAGATCAAAGTATATAAGCCTCGTCATCCTTGCTTACTGTTGGGTCATTTGGAAAACGAGAAATGAATGTGTCTTCTCTAACAAGCGCCCGTCAATCAGATTCGCTGTCAAGAGCTCAAGACTTTAAGTTACTTAAGGATCACAAATCGTTCGCAAAGTCCCTGTATTGTTTGGTTCAACTGGACTTCCTTTAACTTTTAACTTGTGCTTCTGTTTTGTTTCCTTTCCTTTATGTACTCTCTAGCTCCTTGCTAGAATTTACATAATTTAATAAGATTTGAATGTTCAAAAAAAAAAAACCTTATATGCTAGTAGGCTATATATAGCCTGATGTTTTTATTGTTTAAAATAGAAAGTGTACAGCTTTTGTTTCCTTTTTTTGAAACGTGTACATATATACATATGTATATATTGATACTTTTATTTGGTGAATGAACCAACAACTTGTGGTCCAAAGGATGCAAAGCTAAGCAGTACGATCATGAACTGTTTTTACTCTTCGAGTAAATATAGTTCAAACCTCATCTTTTTTTTTTTTGAACGGCATTTAAAAATTTATTAGAAAATACTAGTAAGAAACTAGCAAGTACAAGGCACGATCCAACAAACAAATGAGGAAAAAAGGAACAGAATAGATTCTAACGATACAAGACAAACGCGCAACATACTGACCGCTACTAAAGTCAGAAGGAAGATCCCAATGCAACGCCAAATGAATGACCTCCCATGAAAGAAACCAAACACCCGTTGCATCATACCACGAATGCAAAGAGATCTAACTGGCATCATTTTTTCGTCTCTTTAAGGCACTACGTAGAAAAACAGTATCCTTTACGCCCCCATAATATCTCCAAATCATAAAATCGTTAGGAAAATAATCTTTCCATTTATGTAATTGTGCGAGAGAGAATGGCCCTTGAACATTTCCATCTGGATCTTTATAGCTCCAACATTTTTCAGGATCAAGCTCATCGGTAATAATAGGACCAACATAATCAAGCCACGTAGAACAAGACTCTTCAACATTTTTTTGATCAATAGCCGGGGGCGTAGATGGAGACTTAACGTTGGAAAACGAATGTTCACCGATGTGATTTTCCACGTGATTCTGCTTTCCGCTGCTAGTAACTTCATGATTTTCTTGCTGAGATTGAACATAGTTATCTAATTCCTTCTCAGAATTAAGAGTCTTGTTTTCTTGAGTCTTAAGGGCATTCTCTAGGTTGACCGTTGTTGGTGATGTATCACTTGAGACCTTTTTTTTCTTGTGAGCTGCTTTAACCACCCTCCTCCGATACTCGATTTCATCTTGATTTAATAATCTGTTGAGCAAAAAAATGTCATAATAATCCAACCCATTATTCTGATGTGATGTAATTGGCTTCAACTCATCACTACCAGGCATTTCTTTCACCTTTGAGGAGATCGAGTGTGTATCATCCTTACTGCCAGTGTCACAATCTTTATCTAAAACATGTGAGTCTGCCATTAGCACCTGTTCTTTATCTGATTCAGAATCAGAGCAATTCGTTGGTTTTGCAATAGAAGGAGCCCAAGTAGTGCATTCCCGAACATGAACGTCAAACAAAAGTCCATGAAGTTTCACCACTGCTGATTCACATATATATTTGTGTTTGTGATTCGGTACTAGAGTGCAAACCTTCCCAATTGCACAAGGTTCTTCACCATCGACAGCAGTAAACATACCTATACCCCAAATTCCCGCCACTTGAAAAAGAGCCTCTTGATGCCAAGCTCCCATAGGTAAACCAGAAATTTCTAGCCAGACCATTCGTTCATCAGGAATAAAAACTGTCGAGGGTGATTCAAAAGTATCAAACAAAGTGGCTAAACTCTTACATCCGATATACCTTTCTTTATTAATCACATCCGAGAAAACCAATTTAATCCATCGTCCACCTATGTATGTGAATTCGACCCCTAAAAATCCTTCAGCCGCACTCATGTTCCCAATACTTAGAATTGAACTTGGCTCCTTTAATTTTCCAAACAAAGAGCATGAGGTAGTAGAAAGAGGAATCTCTTTGGGAACAATAGAGATAACTTTTTTTGAATCAAAGTTCGAAAAAGGTTCTTGCTTTCCTTTAACAATGTCAGCAAAAGATGGTTTGGCATTGTTAGGTTTAGTCCCGTTACCATACATTACAGGTTTGACACTATTATTATTAACCTTAGCAGGTTTTAGTTGTCGATTAAAGCGTACCTCATCAGCAAAAAGTTTATATTTTTCAAACCAAATCGATCTGAGGTTATGAATCAAACTTTCTATATCATTCACTTTAATAAATCTTGCGAACCCAAATCTCTTACCTGCCTTCGAAAGCCTCTTTGAGATAAAAACGTCAACGATGTTACCCCATGTCTTAAATCGTTTCCACAAATCTGTATCGGTAACATGTTCAAACCTCATCTTTTATGCAGTGCCCAAAGCACGTTACATGTGAAATGTACAAGAATAATAAGAGTTTCTAGTGTGTTACCTCATCCTGAATTCAAAACTTTTGGTTTATCCAAATACCACTACTCTTGAAATTTAAGGCTACCTTCACTGTATCTTGATTATCAGGTAATTAACTAATGGTACTGTTTATAAAGGTACATTAGCTGACAAAACAATGATTGCCATCAAGAAATCTAAGTCTATTGATCATAGCCAGATTGAGCAATTTATAAATGAGGTGATCATGTTATCAGAAATTAGCCACCCAAATGTTGTGAAACTCTTGGGTTGTTGTCTTTAAACTCAAACTCCCCTTCTAGTTTATGAGTTCATAACTAACAAAACCGTCTTCCAACACCTTCACGAATATGACTATATTTCTTCATTGACATTTGAAAGGCGCTTAAAGATAGCCACAGAGACTGCAGAAGCCCTTTCTTATATACACTCAACCACACAAATCGTTCATAGAGATATTAAATCTTCAAACATACTTTTGACCGATGACTACACTGCTAAAGTGTCTGATTTTGGCATATCACGGTTCATTCCTGTTGATCACTCATTTACAAACATTGGTGCACGGGACACTCGGGTATATAGACCCTGAGTACTTCCGTTCAGGAATGTTGACGGAGAAGAATGATGCGTACAGTTTTGGCATGCTTCTTGTGGAGCTCCTAACGGGCAGAAAAGTTTTCTCATACGACGGAACTGAAAGTGACTTGGGTTTGGCCACATATTTCGTTTCTTCGTTAGTAAGGGGTTGCTTGATTGAAATACTTGACCATGAAGTCAAGAAAGATGGGCTTCATGAGCATATCAAAAAAACTTGCTAGCCTTGCAGAACACTGTGTAGAGCTAGAAGGCAAAAATAGGCCTAGCATGAAAGAAGTGAAGGCGGAACTCACGGAGCTAAGTCAATCTTACCTAAAGACTTCTATCATCTCCAATAAGATCACTGACTTTGACTCTAACCAGCTTATTTTGTTTGACTGATCAAGTTAATCTTGAACAATGATTACAATATATCTTAACCTTCTCCAAATGTAATGTGTACATAATATCAGAGGAAGTTATGTATCGTTGTTAGGCAATTAGCTTACTTAGAATTTTTGTTGAAAACAAACTCTACGTAATGAAGAAACAAAAACCTGAACTTGTAAAGCTCAAACATTTCCTAATCAGCACAGCAATGGTCAAGCAATAACCGAAATGAAAAACATCACCAAATCAGTTTTAAATAGCAACTTAAACAAGGTGTATCTCCTGTAAAAGCCTCCAATTTGCAAGGTCTCTCCAATCAGCTTTTACATTTATGTGCCTTCAACCTATGATTTATTAAAAATCTCCCCGATCCAAAGGTTAACGAACAAGAATTAACTCTCTCACAGCTGTGTAGACTTTGACTAAAAAAAGATTTATTTGTAATTTATCTTGTATTGGCCTTCAAGACACGAGGTATATGGAAGAAAAGCAATAGACGACTATAAGTTTAGGCCAAATAAGCAACTATAGTCAATTAATTTGTTACGCGGCAGGACAGGATATGGTCTGTTGGATGCAACCCAATATATCTCATAGTTTTAGTCAGTTAGAATTGCTATTCGCTACTCCACAAATATTAGCTACACAAAGTGTTAGGCCTTTCTGAAGCATATCGCGTTGCGAGGCTGGTTTTTCGCGTCGTGAGTCTTTCCTAAACTTGAAACATTGTGTTCAGGTCAAAATATCGCGCCGCGATATCAAAATATCGCGCCGACATGTTAAAATATCGCGCCGTGAAGTCAATTTATCGCGCCGTGATATAATGCAGGAAAGTCACTTTCAAACGTCAATAACTTTTAAACCGTAAGTCCGTTTTTGACGATTCAAGAGTCTACGGATGCGTAATTGAGTCTACTTTCTAATGGTATAAGCCTCTGAGTCCAAAACATAGTTTGAACAATTCAAAAGTTTTGATTAAGCAACAGTGGTCATGTCCCGACTAGTCATTGTGAAACAAAACGTAATGATTCCACCTCGGTTGGATCAAAGCCTTATAAATTGGACATAATGAAGCTTTTATAGTAATATTAGGTCAATATGAATAGAATCTTACTTTTTGATATGCTTTAGGATTAATGTAATACGTGTATGATATGTTTCAGCTATCGTGGACGTCGGTTCTACTTCCTTTCATCTTGGGATTGTCATTGCTCGTCACAGGTGAGTTCCGTAGCTCCCTACTCAATTGAGATTCGGGCTGAAAAGTGTACACATACGTGCTTGTTTGATTGTTTGGTTGATTTGATTGATGGCTTATTGATTGACTGATTGATTGTTTGATTGATGGATGATTTTGATTGATTGTTTGATTGATGGATGGTTTGATTGATTGTTTGATGGTTTACGTATATGATTGTGATATTGTGATTATTTAGGATAGTCGTACATACATGGAAGTCGGATATGCTTTCAAAGGGTTTTAGATGTGGTGGGAAGGCTGCGGGTGACCCTATATATAAGCATCTATGATTCCTTAAATGTAAAGTCGTATGAAATGTATGTGCATTGTGGTTTGGATGATTTGTGGTATGATGGACTTGTGATTGAGATTCATTATGTTTGTACTTATCGATTGGTTTGTCGTACTCCCAAGTGCCTTGCACTTGAGAACATGCTTTGGTACTTATTGATTGGTTGATGTACTTCCAAGTGTTTCACACTTGAGAACATGCTCTTGTACTTATTGATTGATTGGCTTGAGTTATGATTTGTCCTATTGCTTGATTGATTGTTTGATTGATGGATGATTTTGATTGATTGTTTGATTGATGGATGGTTTGATTGATTGTTTGATGGTTTACGTATATGATTGTGATATTGTGATTATTTAGGATAGTCGTACATACATGGAAGTCGGTTATGCCTTCAAAGGGTTTTAGATGTGGTGGGAAGGCTGCGGGTGACCCTATATATAAGCATCTAGGACTCGTTGAAAGTAAAATCCTCCGAAGTGTAGGTACGTGTTGTGTGGTGGAATGGATGGATATTGGATTGTGTTTGGAATGGACATATACACATTGTTGCACATGATTTGAGCGGTTTACACGCGAGCATACTTATTTACGCGCTTTACACGCAAGCATACTTATTTACGCGCTTTACACGCAAGCATACTTATTTACGCGCTTTACACGCAAGCATACCTATTTACGCGCTTTACACGCAAGCATACTTATTTACGCGCTTTACACGCAAGCATACCTATTTACGCGCTTTACACGCAAGCATACTTATTTACGCGCTTTACACGCGAGCATACTTATTTACACGCTTTACACGCAAACATACTTATTTACGTGGTTTACACGCAAGCATATTTATTTTTTTGCATTGATCATGTGGTTGACACACCCATGATTTTCATTATGACACTTGCATACGATCACTGTACACTTCATATATGGCATACTTCATTTCATCTCACGCCATACTTGTGCGATTACTCGTTTGACTAGGTTAAGCTATAAGTTAACCTATTTGGGGTTTTGTGTGACATGTATTGGCCTACGGTAAGTACACCACTTGCCATTATCTTATATTATTGTGATTGACTGTCGATGGTTCCTTGTGATCTACTACTACGAACTCACCAACCTAGTGTTGACTTTGTTTAGTACACTTTTCAGGTAATCAAGTGAATCCAAGATGTGATGGTTGATTGATGCTTGTGCTAGAACTTGGGCTTGGACTTACATGGATCCAGGATTCAATTGCCCCTTATTTTGCATTATGCATTATGTACTTGTTTGTTGATGTTGGATTCACCGAATCCCTTTTATTCATATAGTTCATGTTCTACGATAATCCCATGCATACGCTATATCTTTTCAGTAATATTCTGAGCCTAGCTCGGGGTGTTACATTATAAGAACCAAATTAGAACATGGGCCATCTATTTATTCCACATACATAATATTTTTCTTTAGTTGTTTTTCCCCTTTCATTGATTCAGGACAAACATATATAATTCTTCATTCTTGCAACTAAATTACTCTACAAGTTATTAATTAAAACTTTGAAGATGACATGATCCTCTTCAGAGTGAAAAGAAAACAGTTTCCTATTTTTAGAGAAAATTTCATTACATCACCCTGTGGTTTGTTATTTTATCATTTTTCGCCCATGTGCTTTTTTATTATTATTATATCACCCTAAGGTGACATTTTGCTTCATTACACACCCCTCCCTCTAACGGACATTAGTGTCACTCTGTTAACCCTTTCATGTGCAATGCACATGAGGGTAATTTCGTCCTTTTACCTCAAACACTTTTTCTTTTCTTCTTTTCAAAATCCAACCACTCTTATATAGAGATTCCATCGATCTATACATATATAGATGCAAATTATATCCAAAATAACACAATGATCTATCTTCCCAAAAATCCAAATTAGATCCAACTACCACCTCTCTATTTTATACAAATATACAAATTAATCACACATACAAAATAGGTACATATACTGATGTAGATACAAAATCCATTACATATTGATACAAATTTACCACTTAAAATACAAAAAATCTGAGATTTAAACAAAACCCATTACAAATCTAAAAAAAACATACTTCAAATTTTATATAAGAAACAATACATTTCAAGGTCTGCATAAAGAATGTGGAGATGGAAACAAACAAAATACCTTTAAACAAACCCCATCAAGACACTCATTTTATCATCTGGAGCACCACGACTCTCTCTTTCTCTATCTTTTTTATTGTGGAGTCACGAAATACCACCAACCACCACCATACGAACCACCACACATCACCACCACTGTTTGGTAATGATTACGGGGCTAAACAAACAAGAAAATACACATCAAACCATTGTAGATATAGATTAAAAAGATATAGAGTTTGGTTGGATTCTTGGATGATTTGTTTGGTTGATTTATTAACTTGAAAGATGGGTGACTATGATTTGTATATAGAAATAGATATGTATGTATATATTAGGGATATAGATATATATAAATATAGATATAGATATAGATATGAAATGAGTTGATGAATTCCCTTTTATTTTATTGAAGAGTTTATTTCACAATTTTGGCAGTGTTGTTGATGATTTAAGATGAAGATGATGGTAAAAGGACGAAATGATACAAAATGTCGTCACAGAATGATGTAATAATAAAAAAAAACACAGGGGTGAAAAATGATAAAATGACAAACCACATGGTGATGTAATAAAATTTTCTCCTATTTTTAATTGGACCATGGAAATGGATGGTAACTTAACACAAGATTTAGAATTAATGGATGGTAACTTAATAGTTGTACTTAGCCTAATTAAAACCGACAACAAAATTTCTAACTATCATAAAACAGGTATACCACGTTGTAAATTATCGTGGTCATGACATCTTATGCGATGTAAATTGTCGCCGCTGCAACGTGTGATCAGTACTAAACTAGTTTATACATATATGTGTATATTGAACCAACAACCTTGTGGTCCAAAGATGCAAAGCTAAGTTAGTACGAAAGGAAATCATGAGTACAGATCATCGATCAAGTCACCCAAGGGTCGTACATGAGAATATAGAAAGGTTAGGTGGCTTTGAGCCTTAGACCGGTTCTTTTGGCTTTGTATATACATTATTCGAAGCATGTGTTATGTTTTACCCCTACTAGTATGGTAGTTTTACTTTTCCGTATTCCCACCTTATATGTTAGTAGCCAGATGTTTTTATTGTTCAAAATAGAAAGTGTACAGCTTTTGTTTCCTTTTTTTGAAACGTGTACATATATACATATGTATATATTGATACTTTTATTTGGTGAATGAACCAACAACCTTGTGGTCCAAAGATGCAAAGCTAAGTTAGTACGAAAGGAAATCATGAGTACAGATCATCGATCAAGTCACCCAAGGGTCGTACATGAGAATATAGAAAGGTTAGGTGGCTTTGAGCCTTAGACCGGTTCTTTTGGCTTTGTATATACATTATTCGAAGCATGTGTTATGTTTTACCCCTACTAGTATGGTAGTTTTACTTTTCCGTATTCCCACCTTATATGTTAGTAGCCAGATGTTTTTATTGTTCAAAATAGAAAGTGTACAGCTTTTGTTTCCTTTTTTTGAAACGTGTACATATATACATATGTATATATTGATACTTTTATTTGGTGAATGAACCAACAACTTGTGGTCCAAAGGATGCAAAGCTAAGCAGTACGATCATGAACTGTTTTTACTCTTCGAGTTATATATTATAGTGCAAACCTTATCTTTTATGCAATGCCTAAAACACGTTACATGTGAAATTTACAAGAATAAAAGAGTTTCTATAAATTATTTAGAAATTTAAGGCTACCTTCACTGTATCTAGATTGTCAGGTAACTAGTTAGATAAAAAATGTTAACAAGATTAGAAAAGCAAACCAATTTTATTACATCGATCAACCCAACATTAACGAAAACCTTGCAACACAGATATTATGGTTACACAACACACACTAATTAATCCATAATATTCATTACTAGAACAATTAATCATCGCACGATATTATTAGCTAGTTTCGATCACACAACGGGACACAACTCGATCTTGATTTCTCCAATGGTGAGATCTTCAGTTCCAGTCCTTGGCACCAATGCAACCACAACATACTCTTCCCCTTTAGTGTTTGTGTCTTCCAACAGCTCGTCCAGCCCGAACCTCGCTGCACTAAACATGAACATTACATTCTCACAATGCGGAACCTGTGCAAACCCACCCGCGTATTCAGGGTCGCAAGGTGTGGGCAATTTGTCCTCCTTAGTGTTAACCTTGTCATTCACAAACACATCAAATTTCACAAACTTATCACCCCTGTATTTTATCCCATTGATCGACAAAAGCTCTTTGCAATTAGCCGCCTTCTGGTCATTATTAGTCCTTTTTGGCCTCGCGACACGATACTTCAAGATCTTGTCGAGCTTAACAGGGAACGTCTCCTCGTTCACGGGTTTCACAACTGGGAGAGAAGGAGCTTGTTCATTTGTATCACGTCTCCGGGGTCTACTCTTTCTCCACGCAACCTTATTAATATCAGATTTTGCATAATCAAACTTCAGCTTCCTTACATCAACCGAGTCTTTGTTATAAACTCGCACAACGTCTTGATTCTCGTCATAAAACACGTATGAAGCGTTTAACCAATCGTTGTCAGTTGGTTCTACATTTTCACCTGGCCGTAAATCCTTCCATAGCTTCCACATACGGTCGACATTAGCATGATGCACATAAAACAAAGGGTCATAACCCGCGGAATAGAAATTACCCATATCTTCTCTATTAGGTAGGCTTGAATCGCCTACCCATAGATGTACGGCAGTGTGAGAACTACGTTCTACAGATCCGGTTGATGGCTTCGGATCGTTAAGCCCTGCTGCAGCTACATACTTACCTCCAAAGAAATCGATGTCATTGGTGGCATTACTAACCAAATCACGGTACACTGTGAAAAGATTGCACTTTTCTTGATCATTACTAAGATCCTTGTCTTCATTCGGCTTCAATGCTAAGTTGACTAATTGTGGAGGTTGATGACCCTTGTCACGGAAATCGTCATACATGGGATTGTTGTCATTTTCATCAAATAGAAACATTTTTGGAATTTGCATTCCAGCTGGATCGTCCCAGTTCCAGTAAGGTAACGCGAAAGTGGGATCGTCAATTAACTTTCCCAGGATTCTTTCGTAAAAGTACAAGTACCAACGATGGAATGGAAAGAAGAGCCAGGAATTATGAAAGAAGTGAAGACGGAACTCACGGAGCTAAGTCAATCTTACCTAAAGACTTCTATCATCTCCAATAAGATCACTTACTTTGACTCTAACCAGCTTATATTGTTTAACTGATCAATTTATTCTTGAACAATGATTACCAATTTACCATATATCTTAACCTTCTCCATGTATGTATACAATCGGAGGGAGTAAGTTATGTATCGTTGTTAGGCAATTAGCTTACTTAGAATTTTTGTTGAAAACAAACTCTACGTAATGAAGAAACAAAAACCTGAACTTGTAAAGCTCAAACATTTCCTAATCAGCACAGCAATGGTCAAGCAATAACCGAAATGAAAAACATCACCAAATCAGTTTTAAATAGCAACTTAAACAAGGTGTATCTCCTGTAAAAGCCTCCAATTTGCAAGGTCTCTCCAATCAGCTTTTACATTTATGTGCCTTCAACCTATGATTTATTAAAAATCTCCCCGATCCAAAGGTTAACGAACAAGAATTAACTCTCTCACAGCTGTGTAGACTTTGACTAAAAAAAGATTTATTTGTAATTTATCTTGTATTGGCCTTCAAGACACGAGGTATATGGAAGAAAAGCAATAGACGACTATAAGTTTAGGCCAAATAAGCAACTATAGTCAATTAATTTGTTACGCGGCAGGACAGGATATGGTCTGTTGGATGCAACCCAATATATCTCATAGTTTTAGTCAGTTAGAATTGCTATTCGCTACTCCACAAATATTAGCTACACAAAGTGTTAGGCCTTTCTGAAGCATGAGCGACATTTGGTGGACAAGTATTACTATGTTATAAACATATCGAAAAGAGTAAGTTGAGCTGCGCCTTTTCTTGTAAAACTAATGCAAGCAGCATGTAACATCGCCGCTGTTCTAATTTTTTATAGCTCTGTGTTGTATTGATCTCCTCTTCTTCCTTCTTGTTTCTCACAGTCTGTTAAAACATTTTATATTGGTCAATTAATTCTGATATTTGAAATTCCAGTTGAATAACTTATATATTAAGAAGTTCCAATTATATGGATTATGAAAATGTCACTTATGTTACACTAACAGAGAAAGTAATATACTAATATCGGTTGATTATTAATTAACATATCAATGATTGAACACTCTTCAGAATTCACCCAGTCTTGCTATTGTTCTTTTACATTTAAGGTTTTGTATTTTGTGAGTTTAATTATTGTAACACCCGCCACTTTGACCGGTCAACGCTAGCGAACTCGCAAAACAGAAATTAGTTAAATTGAAGTAAATAAACTTTTGTAATCAAAAAGTAGGCATATGAATAGCCATTAGAAACGTAATTTCGAAATAGATAATAATATGTCAACGAACAACTTGAACGAGTCTCGTGTTAAAAGTCTTAATGAAACGAATCATTTCTCGGGAGAAGCTGGAATTAGTCGCGAGAGCTCAAAAGGGGAACAAAACCTCCCTCCCTCCCTTTTAGAGTTAATGGATGGTAACTTAATAGTTGTACTTAGACTAATTAAAACCGACAACACAATTTCTAACTATCATAAAACAGGAATACCACGTTGTAAATTATCATCGTAATGACATCTTATGCGATGTAAATTTTCGCCGTCGCATCGCGTAAGTACAAAACTAGTATATACATATATGTATATTGAACCAACAACCTTGTGGTCCAAAGATGCATAGCTAAGTTAGTACGAAAGGAAATCATGAGTACAGATCATCGATCAAGTCACCCAAGGGTCGTACATGCGAAATTTATTATTATAGATTGAATACAATACGAATATGAATCAAACCTTAAGGATTTCACTGTATAGAATATAGAGATATGAAGAGAGATATGATTATTATTATTATATGAATCTATAGATTACAGAAATAAATCAAATATCAAGATAATATTTGATTAAGTATTAAAAACCCTAATCGGGAAAAAAACTATTTCAGAGAGAATAATGAAATCGAAAAATATAGAATAAACATGAATGAATATTATACACATAATCTGTGTATATATATATAAGTCTTCAGATATGCAAAACACCCCCTTGTATATATCACCGACTCAATCTTAAGTCCTTGTCTTCAATCCTTTTCCATCTTTAGTCCTTTATACTTCAAACGTCCAAGAGTAGTCCCTGCACTTTGTTCTAATCATACAATAAGTATTTTAACTAAATAAACATACATGTTTAAACTAAAACTGGAATGTTAGATTTAATACACCCCCTCAGTTTTATGGTTTAAACATGTCTAAGAGATTGAGTTTTTTAACCAACTTATCATGTTGGTCAAATGACAAGCCTTTTGTGAATATATCAGCAGTCTGCTCAGCAGAGTCAATTTTTATTGGTTTAATAAAACCACTCAAAATCTTTTCTCTAATGAAATGTAAATCAAGTTCAAAATGCTTTGTCCTTTCATGAAAAACAGGATTTGAACTAATCTGTATAGCAGCCTTATTATCACAAAACAAAGAAATAGGTTTTCTAACATGAATTTTCAATTCTGAAAGTAAATTAGAAACCCACATAACTTCACAAGTTAAAGAAGCAAGAGCCCTATACTCTGCTTCTGCAGATGATCTTGACACAACAGACTGTTTTTTGCTTTTCCAGGAAATGAGTGATTCCCCCATATACACAGCATAACCAGTTACACTTCTCATTGTGGACTTGCATTTAGCCCAGTCTGAGTCTGTGTAACCAGTTATGTTCATATGTGGACTCTTAAAAATATGTACACCAGTTCCTGGACTACCTTTAATATACCTCAACAATCTAAAAGCCCTCTCGATCCTTCCCTCCTTATTCAATCCCTCCCTCCCCTCTCCCCCCCCACCCCCCCCCCCCCCCCCCCCCCCCCCCCCCCCCTCCCCGTTTCAAATGAGAATTATAAGGAGAATGCATAAACTGACTTAGACTTTGTACAGCATAGGAAATATCTGGCCTGGTGTGAGTAAGGTAGATAAGCTTACCAAGTAGCTTCTGATAGTCTGTAATATTCTCAACAGGTTTATCATCATCATTCAAAGGATGACCAGAAATTACCAGTTTGGATTCCATAGGAGTCTTAGAAGGTTTACAAGCAAGCATCCCATATTCTGCAAGTAACTCAAGAGCATATTTTCTTTGTGAAAGACAAATGCCTTTCTCAGTTTTCATTACCTCAATACCCAAAAAATATTTGAGTTCACCAAGATCCTTAATAAGGAACTTAGTTCTTAAGAAATCTTTAACCTTGTTAATTTCAGAAATATTATTTCCTGTCAAAACTATGTCATCAACATATACCAATAGAACAATGAACACATCATTCTCAGTTTTAATAAACAAAGAATAGTCACTTTTACTTTGCTTAAAACCATTTTGAATTAAAGTTGAGCAAAGTTTTTCATTCCATTGTCTTGGAGCTTGTTTAAGTCCATACAATGACTTTTTTAATTTGCAAACTCTATGATCTTTTTCTGGAAAATATCCTGGAGGTAAAGTCATATAGACTTCTTCTTTAAGACTACCATATAAAAAAGCATTATTAATATCTAATTGAAAAAGAGGCCAATCATTTGAAAGAGCAATACTAATTAAACATCTAACAGTTACAATCTTTACCACAGGAGAAAATGTCTCCTCATAATCAATACCCTCTCTTTGATTATACCCTTTAGCTACCAACCTAGCTTTAAACCTTTCAACCTCACCAGTGGATCTATATTTAACCTTATAGACCCACTTGCAGCCTATTGGTTCTCTGCCAGGTGGCAACTCAGTAATATCCCAAGTATCATTCCTACTAAGTGCATCCATTTCCTCATTCATGGCTGCAATCCAATGTGAATTGGTGCAGGCTTCATGATAAGTCTTTGGTTCACTTATTTTGTTAATACTTGTAGAAAAACAAAAATTTTCTTTACTTAGCTGAGAGTAATTGACATGTCTTTCAATACCATATTTGACCTTTCCATCCAACACATAGTCACCAAACTTAGGATGCATACCTGCTCTTCTTTCTGACCTTCTTAAATTATTGTCTAAATCATTTTGATTATTACCCTCAGGAGGAATTGCAACTTGTGCAATATTATCATCATTACCTGCCATGCCATCATCTTCATCATTGACATGGAAATCACCAAGTGAACTTGCTTCACTGGCATTCTCCTCATTGTCACTAGATGTAGATGGGCTTGCAGGTTGTGATATAGCCTCTGCATCATCATAGGGTAGTGTATTTGTTGGAATAGAGAAAGAATAAGGAGAATCAAAGAAGGTTATAAAATCATTTTCAGAATATTGAGTACCAGAAACTTTATCAGAATTATTCATTTTAAATGGAAAAATATTTTCATAAAATTTTATATCTCTAGTGAAATATAAAGTTTTCTTTTCTAAACTGAACACTTTATAACCTTTTTTATTATTAGAATACCCAACAAATACACATTTATCACTTCTTTTAGAAAATTTATCAGAATTGTTTAAAAAAGTAGCAAAGCAGAGGCAACCAAAACTCCTAAGATGATCAATATTTGGAGATTTTCCAAATACTAACTCATAAGGAGATTTACCTTTTAGAACAGAAGAGGGAAGTCTATTAATAAGATAACAAGCAGTGAGAACACACTCAGTCCATAAGCTGAGAGGAAGTCCCCCCTGAAACAAAAGAGACCTTGCCACATTCAAAAGGTGTCTGTGTTTCCTCTCAGCAATACCATTTTGCTGAGGAGTATAAGCAATTGTAGTTTGATGAACAATTCCATAAGTATTGCAAAAACTTTCCATGTTTGAGTTAACAAACTCAGAACCATTATCACTTCTAAATGTTTTGATAACCTTAGAAAATTGAGTTTTCAAATACTGATAAAAGATAGATATATATTTAAATACTTCATCTTTGCCTTTTAACAAGTATACCCAAACTGCCCTAGAATAGTCATCAACTACAGTCAAGAAGAATCTAAAACCCTCTTTACTTTTGACCCTATAAGGTCCCCACACATCAAGGTGAACAAGTTCACCAACAGAAGTAGAAACATGATTACTTAAAGGAAAATGATCTCTTGTTTGTTTTGCAAAATGACAAATATCACAAGGTGAGGTAGAACCATCACCTCTGACATCTATTTTTCCTTTTAAAACCTTTAGGACTTGGTCAGAAGGATGACCAAGCCTATTATGCCAAAGAGTATTTGAAAAACAAATCATTGTATTATTACATTTCACAAACTTTCCATTATTATTAAAGTCAAGAAAGTACAAACCTCCAGACTGACTACCAGTCCCCAGGGTTTTCTTCAGTTGTAAGTCCTGGATATAACATCTTGATTCATCAAAACCAACAAAAACCTTACTATCTCTTGCCAGTTTATGAACTGACAAAAGGTTCACACTATACTCTGGAACATACAACACATCATATAAAGTTAAAGTGTCACTTAACTTTAGATTTCCAACTTTTTTAATATGTGCAACAGTTCCATTAGGATGATCAATTTGCAAATTCAAATCAGAAATATCAACAATGTTTTCTAAATTATCCAAACTAGTTACCATATGCTGATTAGCCCCAGAGTCAATGATCCAACCTTTGTCAGTTTTATAAATTTTAAAAAAAGTCTTTGTATTAGAACAGAAGAATGTACCTGCCATATTGGCTTGTACATTCTCTGGAGGTTTAGAATTCAGAAGCTTAAGAAGTTGCTGCACTTGGTCTTGAGTAAAAGTTGAAGCATTAGTAGTTACAGTATTATCAGAAGAAGAAGAAGAAACATTATGATTCACAGTTTTGTTTTGTAAATTACTTGAAGCCCATTTCTTCTTAATATAATCAGGATAACCAACAATTTTAAAACATTTATCAATAGTGTGACCAGTTAAACCACATTTAGGATTTGAACAAACAAGATTGTTATTTTTACTCACAGAAGGTTTCTTAAATATAGAATTCACACTTTGATATTTAGCATTAAAAGTAGCAGTTTGAGGCTTTGTAACATTATTAGCAGAATGAGAAAAAGAATCTCTATGAGACTCTTCCCTAGATACAACAGAAAAAGCAGTTTTAACATCAGGTAAAGGATCTCTAGTAAGCAAAGAACTCCTAACAGATTGATAAGCATCATCAAGACCCATGAGAAATTGCATCAACTTAATAAGATCATTATGAGCTTTAAAAGATTTTTGAGCATCACAAGAACAAGCAGGCAGTTTAGTAATTGCATCAAATTGTTTCCAATAAGCATTTAGTTTATGATAATAATCAGACAGAGGAGCACCATTCTGTTTCAAACAATTAATCTGTTGATACAAGTTAAAAGTTTCAGAACCATTAATCTTATCATATGTCTCTTTTAATTCTTTCCAAACATCAGTAGCATTAGTAGAGAAAATCTGTCCTAGATACAATTCCTCAGAAATAGAACCTAAGATCCATGAAAGTACCACAGAATTACACATATCCCATTGTCTAGCTAAATTAGCATCAGAAGTAGACCTTTCACATGAACCATCAATAAATCCAATTTTATTTTTAGCTTGCAGAGCAATATTCATAGCACAACTCCATACAGAATAATTTTCAGTTCCTTTCAATTTATGAGACACAAAAGAAGTAATACTAGAATCAGTAGGATGCAAGAACAACTCATCACCAAACACAATAGTAGCAGGAGTGCTACCACTCCCTAAATCACCACCTCCAGTCATAATTAATCACCAAGAACTTAATTAAGCAGCAAGAACACTTAATAACAAGGTCTATTCAGGATTCCTGAACACTCAAGTGTCAGGTCAAGGACCAATGAAATTAAGGTAAGAATATGCTACCAGTAATCAAGCTCTGGCAATAAAACTGATGGCAGAGAACAATAAAAACAAGTATTTAAAGAGATGTCCTGATTTTACCAAAATCAGGTAGGATAAGATGTAACCTAATGAGCAGCGGAATTTGTAGTAGACGAATTAGGGCTCAGAAGCCCTAATCAAGGAAACACAATCAACAAATTTCATTGCCACAATCAAGAAATTGTAGATCTGAAGTAGAATCCCCAAAATCGAAACCCTAATTTTTTTAATTGAACTCTAAATCAAATTAATCAAAAGTATAATCGATTTTAGATCGAAACACACTCGAGATTAACCAGATATCAGACAACCTGGCTCTGATACCATGCGAAATTTATTATTATAGATTGAATACAATACGAATATGAATCAAACCTTAAGGATTTCACTGTATAGAATATAGAGATATGAAGAGAGATATGATTATTATTATTATATGAATCTATAGATTACAGAAATAAATCAAATATCAAGATAATATTTGATTAAGTATTAAAAACCCTAATCGGGAAAAAAACTATTTCAGAGAGAATAATGAAATCGAAAAATATAGAATAAACATGAATGAATATTATACACATAATCTGTGTATATATATATAAGTCTTCAGATATGCAAAACACCCCCTTGTATATATCACCGACTCAATCTTAAGTCCTTGTCTTCAATCCTTTTCCATCTTTAGTCCTTTATACTTCAAACGTCCAAGAGTAGTCCCTGCACTTTGTTCTAATCATACAATAAGTATTTTAACTAAATAAACATACATGTTTAAACTAAAACTGGAATGTTAGATTTAATACATACATGAGAATATAGAAAGGTTAGGTAGCTTTGAGCCTTAGACTGATTCTTTTGGCTTTGTATATACATTATTGGAAGCATGTGTTATCTTTTACCCCTACTAGTATAGTAGGCTATATATAGTCTGATGTTTTTATTGTTTAAAATAGAAATAGTACAGCTTTTGTTTCCTTTTTTTTAAACGTGTACATATATACATCTGTATATATTGATACTTTTACCTTGTGGTCCAAAGGATGCAAAGCTAAGCAGTACGATCATGACCTGTTTTTACTCTTCGAGTAAATATAGTTCAAACCTCATCTTTTATGCAATGTCTAAAGCACGTACATGTGAAAATTACATGAATAAAAAGAGTTTCTAATTATTACATTTTGTTTGAAAACTTACAAGAATAAAAAGAGTTTCTAAGGGTGGTGCTTATAGGAGTCTTGGGCGAGCGTCTTGAGGCCATAGGACGCAGGACTTCTATTGGCATGCATCGTCCTTGTGGCTGCGTCTTCCATCTTAGTCTTCCTCAAGAAGTTCAAGGACGGAAGGAGGTGGGGTCGGCTGAAGTTTTTTGTTTTGTTTTATATATGTGTAGTGTATATATATGTGTATTTGTGTGTGTGAGATAAATTATAAAATAATTGATGATGTGTAAAGAAGTTCCAAGAAGCTTTTGTTTATAGACAGTGAGTGTCCTGAGGGGAGTCATGGGTTATGTGATGCTGATATGACAGGGAAGAAGCTCAAAGAAGCTGACCCTTATAAGCACTGGCCTAATAGTTAACTCATCCTGAATTTAAAACTTTTGGTTTCTCCAAATACCACTACTCTTGAAATTTAAGGCTACCTTCACTGTATCTTGATTATCAGGTAATTAACTAATTTGATTACTGTAATAATTAACAAGATTAGAAAAGAAAACCAATTTTATTACATCAACCCAACATTAAGAAAAACCTAGCTAGCAACACAATACGAATAATACGGCTACACAACATACAGGGTACATCCCTAATGCACAATTTATTACTACAACAATCATCATGATTAAATTAGTTTCAATCACACAACGGGAACCAACTCGATCTTGATTTCCTGAATGGTGAGATTTTCAGTCCCGATTCTTGGAACCAATGCAACCACAGCATACTCGTCCCCTTCTGTGTTTGTGTCAACCAACAGCTCGTCCAGCCCGAACCTCACTGCACTAGACATCAACATATTACTTCCGTTCCCGCCATGTGGAAGCTCTGCAAACCCAAAAAAAAAAAAAAAAAAAAAAAAAAAAAAAAAAAAAAAAAAAAAACAACCAAACCCACCCGCGTATTCAGGGTCACAAGGTGTTGGCAATTTTCCTTGAGTGTTAACCTTGTCATTCACAAACACATCAAATTTCACAAACTTATCACCCCTGTATTTTATCCCATTGATCAACAAATTCTCTTTGGATTTCGCCTTCTCCTCATTGGTCCTGTTGACACCTGGCCTCTTAACACGAACCTTGAGGATCTTGTCTAGTTTAAAGGGGAACTTCACCTGGTCCAATGATATCACATCTTCTAATGGGATGGAAGCAACTTGTGACTTTTTGTCACGTTTGGGGGGTCGACTCTTGCTCCATGCGAGCTCGCCAAGATCAGATTTTGCATAATCGAACCTTAGCTTCCTCATATCAACCGAGTCTTTGTTAAAAACTCGCACAAGGTCTAGATTCTCATCATAAAACACGTACGAAGCATTTAACCAATCGTCCTCGATTGGTTCTACGTGTCCTGGAAGGCGTAAATCCTTCCATAGCTTCCACATACGATCGACATTAGTATGATGCACATAAAATAAAGGGTCATAACCCGCAGAATAGAAGTTACCCATGTCCTCCCCGTTAGGTAGCTTCGAGTTACCTACCCATCGATGTACCGCAGTGTGAGAACTAGCTTCCACGGATCCAACCGAGGGGTCTCCAGGCTTATTCCCAGCTACATACATACCTCCAAAAAAACTGATGGTATCACCCGCATTCCTAACCAAATCACGGTACACTGTGAAAAGGTTGCACTTTTTTTGATCAATATCGAAAGCCTTGTCTTTCCCATCAAATTGTAAGTCGACTAATTGTGGAGGTTGATGTTTTGGGTCACGGAAATCGTCATATAGAGGGTTATTTTCTTTTTCATCAAATAGAAACATTTCCGGAATCTCCATCCCAGATGGATCGTCCCAATTCCAGTAAGGTAACGCGAAAGTGGGATCGTTAATCAAACTACCGAGGATTCTTTCGTAAAAGTACAAGTACCAACGATGGAATGGAAAGAAGAGCCACGAGTTATGAATCTGAATATCGATATCACCATAACCGCTAAGCTCTTGACTATAACCTCCATTACAATAGGCACAATGAATTGAAGCTTGTTGTTTGAAGCTATGCGGGTGGTCGTCTGGGAGAGCCCGCATAGCGGCAACGGCTTTTTTGTACTTGTCGACTTGCTCTTTCGTTCCTTTATGTGCCGGCCATCTCATTCTCACCTTTTCTCCTTTTGGAAACACGAAAGGTTTCACGGTCTTCTTAAGATCAGGAGGACAACATTTTAGTGTCCTCATAGTCTCTTTAACATTATTTCCTTGAGGATCTTTGACACTCGCATCCTTACAAGATGCGGCCGAGGGAGGAGGAGTTTCAATTGGATTAGCTAACGCCGATGACAAGGAAGACAAGTTCCCGGCGGTACAGAGACCGCCGAGACCGACAAGGAGGTTCCTTCGGTCTACATTCGGCATGATAAGGTTTTGGGTTTCGGGAAGTATGAGTTGGTTATCATCATTTTTCGGTGTTACGTTACATGAGACTCGTAACCCTCGGTTTTTGATGGTTCGAGTCTTGAGAGTGTTTGGCTTGGAATGATGAGTAGTAGTAAATGAAGAGGTGAGTAGTAAAGAAGACATGATGATAGATGTATCAAAGAAAGTTAGGCCGGTGTGATCTCTACGTATACTTTTGCTTCCTATATATAATGGATTTGTACATTATATGGATCGTTCAAGGAACCTACATGTGCACAAATAAGAATCTAGTACGAATTGGAGGTAGGTAAACTTTTTTTACATAAAACTATTGTTGTGTATTTGAAATCTTACAAGTATTTTCTATTAATAAATGTAATCTTTTAAAACAACATAACGACAACTATGATATATACTGAGTAATACATAATTAACAATTATGAAACATATACTGATCGAATTGAAGCGATAGCATATTTAACTAAACAAAAATGATTAACTAAAACATATACGAGAACTTATTTATGGATTTGTAGTCGACGTAGATATTAAGTTATTTTTTCCTGGTTTTTATGGCAAGTTAGTAGTGTATATATCTTTGTTGTAATTCTTCATTTTGACGTCTTTGCGAACATCATTAATAAAATCTTTACCGCTAAAAAAAATAATAGTTATCCCGATCCGTTAACGATTAAGATTAAATCGTTGACAACATGTATACAGGTGGGTTGACGAAAGTCTAAATTCATATTTAAAATTATTATTTTGTTCGAACAACAAATTTAAAAACTTAAAAAAATTCTAAGGACAGCCTATGACTGTATGATTAGTGTGCATAAAAAAATTATACATTTTGCATCAAAAACTCATTCTTTAATTTTATGACAAAAAGTGTAACTATTTATATACATTATTGACGTCCCTAAAACTTATCATCAATTGAAGTTACAATAAAATGAAAAGTGATTTCTATACCACAAATATTGATTTATTTACTATGCAACTTCTATAACATATTCTATAAATTAGTAAAACACATGTGTGAAATCGACTGTTATAGCAATATATAGGCAAAATGCCCTCATGTTTTCATCATTTGAAGTTACAACAAAATGGTGAAACAAGTCCTTAGGTTATAATAAGCTGAACTTACATCAAAATGACAAACACGTTCATCATGAATGGAAAGTTACCCCTGCAAACATGCACTACTATACATCCTAGATAATACAACACCATTAATTATACTACTTGCAAGAATCCATGAAAACACACGTTTTACCCATTTCAGTATTTCACACCTTTTAGTACGAAGGAGGTAGGTAAACTTTATTCACATCAACCTATTGTTGTGTATTTGAAAGCTTATATAATAAGTAATTTCTATTTATTATGTAATCTTTTAAAGCAACCATCGAGTAATACATAATAACAATTGTGAAACATATACTGAATTCAAGGGAAATAGCATATTTAACTAAAATATATTCTTATCACTTATTTATGGATTTGTAGTTGGCCTAGAAATTTATATTTTTCCAGGTCATTACGGCAAACAACTAGTTAGTGTATCTTTGTTGAAATTGTTCCTTTTGGCGCCTTGCCAAACTTCATTAATACTCTTTGCAGTTAAAAAAATGAATGGTCATCCGATCCATTCATTAACTTTCTTCTAACTTTTAAAGTTGATTAAGATTAAGTTGTTGACGACGTGTATATAGGTGGCTTGACGGAAATCCGATGTAGTCATACTTAACATTACTATTTTGTTCGAACAACAAATGTATTATTAAAAACTTATGAAAATGCTAACTATAAAAAAGAAATTATACCTTTTATATCAAAAATTCACCACTTGAGTTTTTCAATAAAAAAAATATGCTATTTATATATATTAATGATAGCTTATCATATAGTTAGCAAGACCCTAAAATTTATCACCAATTGAAGTTGCAAACAAAATGGGCAAATACGCCCTATGATGTTTTCATCAATTCAAAGTTACAACAAAATGAACTTACGAAAATGCTAACTATAAAAAAGAAATTGTATCTTTCATATCAAAAATTCACCACTTGAGTTTTTCAATAAAAAAAATATGCTATTTATATATATTAATGATAGCTTATCATATAGTTAGCAAGACCCTAAAATTTATCACCAATTGAAGTTGCAAACAAAATGGGCAAATACGCCCTATGATGTTTTCATCAATTCAAGTTACAACAAAATGGTCCAATACGTCTATAGGTCATCATCAATTGAACTTACAACAAAATGGCAAACACATTCATTAGGAATGGAAAGTGCAAACACACACTAGTATAAATCCCAATAAGGGTAGCATTTGGCCGTATTGGACAACGAATATTGTCCACACCATTGGGTGTGGGCCGTACTCGGCGGTATTGGAGCCATGGAACGTTGTGCGAGGAATTGTGGTGGTTACCACGGTTCTTTGTTTGCTTTTTTTTAATTCCTAAATCAATAATATATATATATATATATATATATATATATATATATATATATATATTTGTGTGTGTGCTAAAGGAAAAAGATACCTTCATTTTCCAGCGACATTTTTTTCCAGCAGCAGAGGAAGGGCAGCAGAGGGGGTGGGGAATGCAAGGAGGAAGTGTTAAGCTTAACTCGTACTTGTCATTTCCAAGCTAGTGCATTGATGTGTTTTCTTGGGTGGCTCTGTGTAATGTGGTTAAACGTGAAGAGTAACTCCGGGAGGCATGACCAGCCCCATTGTCTTGAACATACGCACTACTCGGGGATTGGCTTTTCCTTTCCTCAACGACAATGATGGACCGCCATAAGGTTTATCTATCTAGTCGGGTGTGAGGTTCCCGTTAGGTCTTATGACCGCCTACACACAAACTTACACCTTATATGATATGCGTGACTTATGTCACACTTAATGTGTTGTGTTTTATGAAATGTGATGTGAAATGATGATAGACACAAATATGATGTTATATCCATTTATGTTGATGCGATGATATGTAATATTAATGTAATGATATGTGATGTATATCTGACGATATATAACGGGACGTGTCTTAATGAAAAGAAAACGAAATCTCTTAATGACTAAAATGGACAAACGTTTTGTCAACTGCGTGTTATCTTACTTAGATATTATTAGCTAATACTTGGTCTTTTAAATGTGTTGTTCCCTCAGGTTAAACAGATAAGCAGGTAATAATGATATGTAAGGCTTGGGTAGATACTTTACGAAGATACTTAGTTATCTGATAGCATCCTCATAATTAGACATTTATAGTCTACGGATGTTTTATGCCTTATTTACGATGTTGGCTTGGTTGTTTGATGTGGGAACAAACATTTGGGTTTCCATTTGAATTATTATGATGATATGCTTTGCTATTACCTTTTATTTGATCAAAGACCATCCATTACGGGTTGGTTAACCTTTCTAAATATTTGTTTCCGCATTATGTAATGTCGTTCGGTAAAAGTCTTTGGAAATCTATGCTTTTTAAACATCGGGTGTTACACTAAACCATGCATCTCGCGGCTTCTAACCTAGTGTTATATAAGAATAATACATTTTTCATCAATTTATACATGTCACACAACATACATCTTAATTATACATATCAATCACACATACATACGTACATGCATGTAAAACATGAACATATGTATTAGATCAATATGATCTTGCTCAATGCGTGAAAAAGTAAAATTATGTAAAATGACAGTTACATTCATGATTCATGAATAAAAAAGAGAGAAAAAAAAAGTTGCATGTAAATACTAAATAAATGACAATATGTTCTCTCTAAAGCCTCTCCTATCAGTGATTATTTGCTCGCCTCTTCTTCATCGTCACAGCACCACGTCAGCTCTTCCTTATCTCCCCACTCTATGACACACTCTTGTCAACAAAAACTCTTCTTCACTTCTTCCTCATTTTTTCTTCACTATCTATTAAATTCAATTATTTAAACACAATATAAAACAAAAAACACATTTAATAAATAAAAAGTTTTTTAACTACAAAAACCATATATCTATTAAGAAAAAAATTACCTCCTACAATGTTGACTTTGTGGGAGTCAAAGAAAGAAAAATAGAGAATACAGAAAACAATTACAGTACTTGGTAAAAACTTCGTTTTACAACTGTAAAAGAAATAGAAAAAAAATTGTGTGGGTCCACCTCGAATAACTCTTTTTCTTCGTCTATAACTGGAGATATAAACACAATACTAGTGCTCAGGCCCGTCCAATGGACGAGTAGTCTCAAAATATATTAATCAAAGCTAAAAAAATAGAATTCAAGTATACTAATTCTTGATGGGTAAGTTTCTGCTTCATAAATCTCTATATATATATTCTTAGTAAATTGATTCTTGATGACAACTTTTGATGTTCTTTTAGTCAAAGCTAATTCAAAAGTGCTTTTCTTATGCAACGAAAAGCTAGCGAGCAAACAGTAATTTCTTTTGGTTTCCATCAAATATAGACGAATTAAAAATTTACACAGTAACGGTATGATTCGAGCAACCATCAATATGACCAATATCACAACTTAATCAATACGAAAGCTAAAGAAGAAACATATGAAAATTAACTCCATATAAATATTGATTCCAGTTTACCCTTTTTTTCCCAACTTTTAAATAAAAAGAGAAACAAAAAGTGTACAGTATATAATTTGAAAAATACATACCAATTCATCAACAAAGACCATCTCGAACGTTTTGATTTTCTTCGGGTTGTTCCACTCCGAAACAGTCCATACATGCACAACCCGGAGTCGTAGATGATGGTTATGTTGGCTTAAGATCTTCAAGATGAACTAATGTGGTCTTATTTTTTGTTGTTGAAGAAGAAGCCATAATGAACCTATAATGGACAACAAACTAAATTAAAAGAGATAATAATAATAACATAAGAATTCAATGTTAAATAATAATAATAATGATTAAATATGAACAAAGTATATAAATAAAAAAACCTTTTTGGTAGTCGATCGTAGGTTTTTTTTTTTGGTTTTTCTAGGTGGTATATATATAGATAATAATAATAAAGATTTTTTTATAAGTTTTTTTATTAAAGGTCGACCTTTTATTAAATAAATTTTAAAAAATAGAAGATTAATAAGGATGGAGTATTAGGTTAAAGGAAGGGGATTAGGGGTGCCAAGTGTACCCCAACCTCCTCTTTTAGTTATATTATAGATAGATATCGATATATGAAGAAGATAATCAAAACTATATTTAAAAAGAATTACTCGTAACTCTTTAACCAAGTTACCCAACTTGGTGGTTTCTCAAATATACCACTCTTGGAATCTTAACTATATCTTGATTGTCATGTAACACCACTAGATAAATGTTACTGTAATAGATAAATTTACATAAGTGTTACTATATATATAATATAGTAATTAACAAGATCGAAAAAGAAAACCAATTTTATTATATCAACCAAATATCAACGAAAACCTTGCAACACAACATATAATGCGCATATTATGTTATGGCTACACAACATACACGGTACATCCCTAATGCTACGTGTATGGCCAAAATGCACAATTTATATATTAGTTTCTACAACAAGCATCATTTAGTTTCAATGGGCACCAACTCGATCTTGATGTCCGTAATGTTGAGACCTTTAGTCTCGGCTGTCTTTGCCAACAATGCAACCACAGCCTCCTTTTGGTTTTCGGTTTTTGTGTCACGAAACAGCTTGTCCAGCTCAAACTTCGCCTCAATCTCCGAAGACGAATCGCCGTCGTTGCATACCTACCCGCATATTCAGGGCTGCAAGGCGTCGGAAGATCTTCCTTTTTAGTGTTTTCTTTAACCTTGTCATTCACAAAGACATCAAATTTCACAGACTTATTATCCGGGTATTTTCCCTTAATACACAAAATCTCTTTGAATTCCTTATTCTGGTCAGTCCTTTGTGGCCTGTCAACACGAACCTTCAAAATGTTGCCTAATTTAACGGGCAACGTCACCTCGCTTTTCAACTTTTTGGCATCTGCGAATGGGAAAGAAACGGGAACCTGCTTGATTTGGATTTTCTTAATAGTGATTTCTTCAGTCGGGGTCGTTTTTGGCACCAATTTAACCACAACCGCCTTGCCGTCTTTGGTGTTATAATTTGTGTTAGCCAACAGCTCGTCCAGCCCGAACCTCGCCCCACAAGGCATCGACATATCGCCATGTGCAATCTGGGCAAACCCACCCGCGTATTCAGGGTCACAAACCGAGAGAGTCTTATCATCAGCACTAACCTCATCATTCACGAACACATCAAACTTCACGACCTTATTAGTACTCTTGTATGCTATCCCATCTATAAACAAAATCTCTTTGTAACCCTTCGTGTTATCGTCGTTGGGACGTTCTGGCCTTTCAACACGAACCCTCACGTTCTTATCCTTTAGTATTAACGGGTCCTTGCCTGTCGCGTCTATCGGTTGTGAGGCATGAACAACATTCTGTAACTTCGGATCACGTTTGTCGGGTCGACTATTCCTCCACGGGACGTTCTTAATATCGGATTCAGCATAATCAAACTTCAGCTTCTGTATATTAACCGAGTCTTTGTTAGAAACTCGTACAAGGTTTAGATTCTCATCGTAAAACACGTACGAAGCGTTTAACCAATCCTCCTCGGCGGGTTCTACGTGTCCTGGAAGGCATAAATCTTTCCATAGCTTCCACATACGGTCGACATTAGTATGATGCACATAAAACAAAGGGTCATAACCCGCGGAATAGAAGTTACCCATGTCCTCTCCGTTAGGAAATTCATCAGAGCGCGGTCTACCTACCCATACATGTACCGCAGTGTGAGAACCGGCTTCCACCGATCCAACCGAGGGGTCTCTGTTTTGAATAGGCTCCTTCCCAGCTACGTATACACCTCCAAAGAAACTCGTGTCATCAACTGCATTCGTAATTAAATCACGATGAACTGTTATAAGGTTGCACTTTTCTTGATCCTTGTTTCCCGCACCGAATGCTAAGTCGACTAATTCTGGAGGTTGATGTTTCGCGTTACGGAAATCATCATATAGGGGATTGCTTTCATCTCCTAGAAATATTTTTGGAATCTGCATTCCACATGGTTCGTCCCAATTCCAATAAGGTAACGCGAAAGTGGGTTCATTAATCAAACTACCAAGGATTCTTTCGTAAAAGTACAAGTACCAACGATGGAATGGAAAGAAGAGCCAGGAATTATGAATCTGAAGCTCGGTATCAGGATAGCCGCTAAGCTCTTGAGTGTAACCTCCGTTACAATAAGCACAATGAACTGAAGCTTGTTGTTTGAAGCTATGCGGGTGGTCGTCTGGGAGAGCCCGCATGGCTTTCATGGCTTCTTGGTACATCTCTAATTGCTTTGGATACTGGTACGCTTTATGAGCCGGCCATCTCATTCTCACCGGTTCATCTTCGTTTGGAAACTTGAAAGGTTCAACGGTCTTCCCACGGTTAGGAGGAGGACAACACTTTCGTGTCCTTTTAACTTTATCAGGATTGATACCTGATGTCGCCTCCTTGCATACGGACGCGACATCAGGAGCTGTAATTGGAGCAGCGAACACCGATGACAAGGAAGACACCGCCGAGACCCACAAGGAGGTTCCTTCGGTCTACATTCATATTGTTGGGTAGAATAAGTTTTTGGGTTTCGGGGAGTATGAGTTGGTTATTATCATTTAGAGTTAAGTACTTTTTTCGTCCCTGTGGTTTTTCAATTTTGCACTTTTCATCCTCGCCGTTAACTTTTGGCCAAAATCATCCCCGTGGTTTGCGTTTCGTCCCTGCCGTTATAACTTTGCCGTTAACCCCCTCACATGCAAGTCACGTGAGGGGCATTTTCGTCTTTTTATAGAGTTAAGTGCAAAAATCGTCCCTGTGGTTTGTCGTTTTTGCATTTTTCATCCCCGCCGTTAACAAATCCTGGAGAAATTTTCAAACAAAACAAAACAAACAAAAATTACCGGTAACAATTTAATCAAAACAAAACAAAAACCTATATATACCTACATTTGAGGATCTAGTCAATCACCTTCAAATACAAACACGTACATACAATGTTTTAAATGCCGGTAGTATTACCCGTAATACTGGTATCGGAGGGTACTCCGGTACAACTATTTCCTGTATTTTCGGTATTACCGTTCCGGTATTCTCATTTTTTATTTTTTGAATTTTTTTAAAAAATATTTTTATAATACTTTAATGTTATTTTTTTTTGTAATTTGTGAACTTTAAAACTTATATTTTGTTATAAAGTATCTATTTGGTATTATTTTTGAGTGAATTGTAATTATATATTGACTATTTTCGTTAAATTGTAGTAAGTTTTATAACATTTTTATAAATAAAATAAATTAAATTAGTCGTACCAGCCGGTATTAAATTAGATCCTTATATGTAGGTATATATAGGTTTTTGATTTGAGTTTGTTTTGGTTTTTGATTAAATTCTTGTTTGGAGGTTTGTTAAAGATAAGGATGAAAAATGCAAAAACGACAAACCATAGGGACGATTTTTGCACTTAACCATAGGGAAAAACCATAAAGATGGGTGAAAAGACATAAATGCCCCTCACGTGCAAGGCACGTGAGGGGGTTAACGACTCCAAGGACGAAATGCAAACCACGGGGATGATTTTGGCCAAAAGTTAACGGCGAGGATGAAAAGTGCAAAATTGAAAAACCACAGGGACGAAAAAAGTACTTAACTCTCATTGTTATCATTTGTTGGTGTTACGTTGCATGATGAGACTCGGAACCCTTGGCTTTTGTTGGTTCGAGCCTTAAAAGTAGTAGTAATAAATGATGAGGTGATCAGTGGGGGTATTGATGAAGTAGACATGATATACATTGTAGTATTAATTAAAGAAAGCTTGGTGTGATTTCTACGTATTCTTTTGGTTCCTATTTATAAGGGGATTTATATTTGTCTTATTAAATGGATCGATCGATCAAGTAACATGTGCATATAGTAGGATTTAATATTTTTAATGATTTACAAATACTTTTTCTCTAGCACAAATTAGGGAGGTAGGTATAGGTTTGAACTAAAAACAATATTTTAACGTTTTTTGCGAAATTATCCGATTTTTTTAAAAAAATTTGAAGTTCTGATTGTATCTTAGCGATCGTTACAATACAATGTGAAAATGTGAAATTAGACGGGTGGAGGATAACTGGATAAGCAGATGATAAGGTTTCTAGGATGATTGGATGATATTAGATTACTACTAGGTAGAAGTAAAAACATTGGTTATTATATTGTTTCTTCACAAAGTTAATTATTTATTTAAAAGATAATAAATACGGAGTAATAAATAGGTGACATATACCAATAAAACAGTTACAAAAGGTTTGAAGCTTAGTAATAAAATCAAGATCTATATACTATCGACATTCTTGACAAAAACATGTTTTGATACAAGTTATGGAGTACCTGTGACCAAGATATTATTTTTTTGAGTTAATTACAGAAATTGTCCCTGTAATCTTAATCTTAATCTTAATCTTAATCTTAATCTTAATCTTAATCTTAATCTTAATCTTAATCTTAATCTTAATCTTAATCTTAATCTTAATCTTAATCTTAATCTTAATCTTAATCTTAATCTTAATCTTAATCTTAATCTTAATCTTAATCTTAATCTTAATCTTAATCTTAATCTTAATCTTAATCTTAATCTTAATCTTAATCTTAATCTTAATCTTAATCTTAATCTTAATCTTAATCTTAATCTTAATCTTAATCTTAATCTTAATCTTAATCTTAATCTTAATCTTAATCTTAATCTTAATCTTAATCTTAATCTTAATCTTAATCTTAATCTTAATCTTAATCTTAATCTTAATCTTAATCTTAATCTTAATCTTAATCTTAATCTTAATCTTAATCTTAATCTTAATCTTAATCTTAATCTTAATCTTAATCTTAATCTTAATCTTAATCTTAATCTTAATCTTAATCTTAATCTTAATCTTAATCTTAATCTTAATCTTAATCTTAATCTTAATCTTAATCTTAATCTTAATCTTAATCTTAATCTTAATCTTAATCTTAATCTTAATCTTAATCTTAATCTTAATCTTAATCTTAATCTTAATCTTAATCTTAATCTTAATCTTAATCTTAATCTTAATCTTAATCTTAATCTTAATCTTAATCTTAATCTTAATCTTAATCTTAATCTTAATCTTAATCTTAATCTTAATCTTAATCTTAATCTTAATCTTAATCTTAATCTTAATCTTAATCTTAATCTTAATCTTAATCTTAATCTTAATCTTAATCTTAATCTTAATCTTAATCTTAATCTTAATCTTAATCTTAATCTTAATCTTAATCTTAATCTTAATCTTAATCTTAATCTTAATCTTAATCTTAATCTTAATCTTAATCTTAATCTTAATCTTAATCTTAATCTTAATCTTAATCTTAATCTTAATCTTAATCTTAATCTTAATCTTAATCTTAATCTTAATCTTAATCTTAATCTTAATCTTAATCTTAATCTTAATCTTAATCTTAATCTTAATCTTAATCTTAATCTTAATCTTAATCTTAATCTTAATCTTAATCTTAATCTTAATCTTAATCTTAATCTTAATCTTAATCTTAATCTTAATCTTAATCTTAATCTTAATCTTAATCTTAATCTTAATCTTAATCTTAATCTTAATCTTAATCTTAATCTTAATCTTAATCTTAATCTTAATCTTAATCTTAATCTTAATCTTAATCTTAATCTTAATCTTAATCTTAATCTTAATCTTAATCTTAATCTTAATCTTAATCTTAATCTTAATCTTAATCTTAATCTTAATCTTAATCTTAATCTTAATCTTAATCTTAATCTTAATCTTAATCTTAATCTTAATCTTAATCTTAATCTTAATCTTAATCTTAATCTTAATCTTAATCTTAATCTTAATCTTAATCTTAATCTTAATCTTAATCTTAATCTTAATCTTAATCTTAATCTTAATCTTAATCTTAATCTTAATCTTAATCTTAATCTTAATCTTAATCTTAATCTTAATCTTAATCTTAATCTTAATCTTAATCTTAATCTTAATCTTAATCTTAATCTTAATCTTAATCTTAATCTTAATCTTAATCTTAATCTTAATCTTAATCTTAATCTTAATCTTAATCTTAATCTTAATCTTAATCTTAATCTTAATCTTAATCTTAATCTTAATCTTAATCTTAATCTTAATCTTAATCTTAATCTTAATCTTAATCTTAATCTTAATCTTAATCTTAATCTTAATCTTAATCTTAATCTTAATCTTAATCTTGCTCAACTTATTTAATTTAATCTAATCTTAATCTTAATCTTAATCTTAATCTTAATTTAATCTTAATCTTAATCTTAATCTTAATATTTTTAATCTTAATCTTAATCTTATCTTAATCTTAATCTTAATATATACTATAAGACATGCAGTTGAACTAATGACTTATTAACCAATCAAATCGTTCAATTTAATCAAATTGACTCTCGCTTATGTCATCATTTAGATTAACTATAAATTAAAAATCCTAATAATCATTATCCAAATATATTATTATATTATTATTTATATTAATTTGTAGAAAAAGTCTCATTAATTTACACTTTTTTGTTTTCCATCAATAATTTACACTTTTTAGCCCTAAATACTTAATTTATATTTATTTTTAGCCATCAACTTGAGAGAATTTTTTAAAAATTTACAATCATTTAATTAATTAAAAAAATTTCAATATATGAAATACTGTCTACAAAAAAATATTAGATTAGATTTTTATAAATTATAAATATTAATATTTAGTTTAATATTTAATATAAACACAATTTGAACTCTAGATACATATCCCAAACATAATAACAGATGACGATATACAATATCCTTATCCTAAACACAATAGGAATCACAAAACATAGGACGATCACAGAGCAAAGCGCGATTTACAATAGAAGTTTACTTGAATACTAAATCCAAATCAATATGAACTATATTCAAGATTCATTCTATCTCTCAATCAAAAAGGTACATAACTTTCTCCTTTTTTATATATTAGTTTTGCGTATTAATGTTTGAAGTTACAATTGTCACTCAAATCAAGAGTCCTAATTGTTATCAAAGAATATGAAAACAATCCTAATTGTATCTAATTATCATAGGACAGGTGATTGAAAATAAACCTATGCGTGTTATGGGTTCGCATCATGATCAAGTACATATACTTGAATGTCAAGTACAGGATCACAAGTATGTTTATATTTTAATTCTTAATTATCTTTCATAATAATATCACATTATGAGTACAACTGATTTCAAAAAATTATATTATAGAGAAATTATTATAGTATGTGTCTTGTGGAATGACTACGGCAAACAATTTCATCAATATGTCTCAGCTAATAATGACAGTGACGAACCTATGATTATTGTACTACAACTTGCAAAGTATAACACTTAGAACCGTATATCTTCAAAATTATAAGCTTTTATAACTTAAATGTATGAAGATCTAATATTGATAATATCGTAAACTCGTGTCCAGTGTAAGATACGGGTCTAAAATCTAGTTACATACCTATATACATATAATAATTAACGAAATTCTGGTAAATATATTCTCTCATCTCTAATTTAATCCTTTTTTTAGCATCTGTGATGGGATTTTAACTTCGTTGTATAAATATAAAATCATCGCATATATACATCTTTATAAAAAAATATTAGGCATTAAAAGAGCAACCATATAGAACAACTCACCCAAAATAAATTTTTTTTTTGTAGGGGACCCTTATTTTGAGAACCCATTTTTTTTGTAAGAACCTTGAGAACTCTTAAATTATGTATTGGATCACATGTTTTTTTTGTTCATTCACATGTGAAACGTTATAAAAATTTTTTTTTTTTTTTTTTTTTTTTTTTTTTTTTTTTTTTTTTTTTTTTTTTTTTTTTTTTTTTTTTTTTTTTTTTTTTTTTTTTTTTTTTTTTTTTTTTTTTTTTTTTTTTTTTTTTTTTTTTTTTTTTTTTTTTTTTTTTTTTTTTTTTTTTTTTTTTTTTTTTTTTTTTTTTTTTTTTTTTTTTTTTTTTTTTTTTTTTTTTTTTTTTTTTTTTTTTTTTTTTTTTTTTTTTTTTTTTTTTTTTTTTTTTTTTTTTTTTTTTTTTAAAAAGTTTTTTTTATTTTTTTTTTTTTTTTATAATTTAATTTTTATTAATTTTTTTTTTTTATTATTGTTATTGTTATTATTATTATTATTTTTTTTTTATTTTTTTTTTATTATTATTATTATTATTATTATTATTATTATTATTATTATTATTATTTTATTATTATTCCATTAGAATCTACTTTTATTATTATTATTATTATTATTATTATTATTATTATTATTATTATTATTATTATTATTATTTTATTATTAAAAATAATATTTTTATTATTATTATTATTATTATTATTATTATTATTATTATTATTATTATTATTATTATTATTATTATTATTATTATTATTATTATTATTATTATTATTATTATTATTATTATTATTATTATTATTATTATTATTATTATTATTATTATTATTATTATTATTATTATTATTATTATTATTATTATTATTATTATTATTATTATTATTATTATTATTATTATTATTATTATTATTATTATTATTATTATTATTATTATTATTATTATTATTATTATTATTATTATTATTATTATTATTATTATTATTATTATTATTATTATTATTATTATTATTATTATTATTATTATTATTATTATTATTATTATTATTATTATTATTATTATTATTATTATTATTATTATTATTATTATTATTATTATTATTATTATTATTATTATTATTATTATTATTATTATTATTATTATTATTATTATTATTATTATTATTATTATTATTATTATTATTATTATTATTATTATTATTATTATTATTATTATTATTATTATTATTATTATTATTATTATTATTATTATTATTATTATTATTATTATTATTATTATTATTATTATTATTATTATTATTATTATTATTATTATTATTATTATTATTATTATTATTATTATTATTATTATTATTATTATTATTATTATTATTATTATTATTATTATTATTATTATTATTATTATTATTATTATTATTATTATTATTATTATTATTATTATTATTATTATTATTATTATTATTATTATTATTATTATTATTATTATTATTATTATTATTATTATTATTATTATTATTATTATTATTATTATTATTATTATTATTATTATTATTATTATTATTATTATTATTATTATTATTATTATTATTATTATTATTATTATTATTATTATTATTATTATTATTATTATTATTATTATTATTATTATTATTATTATTATTATTATTATTATTATTATTATTATTATTATTATTATTATTATTATTATTATTATTATTATTATTATTATTATTATTATTATTATTATTATTATTATTATTATTATTATTATTATTATTATTATTATTATTATTATTATTATTATTATTATTATTATTATTATTATTATTATTATTATTATTATTATTATGTCATTATTATTATTATTATTATTATTATTAATATTATTATTATTATTATTATTATTATTATTATTATTATTATTATTATTATTATTATTATTATTATTATTATTATTATTATTATTATTATTATTATTATTATTATTATTATTATTATTATTATTATTATTATTATTATTATTATTATTATTATTAGCATGTTGTACAGTACATGATATATTCTATCTTATATGCTCACGTGTGTGCCTAGGTGTGAATTTGTTTGGTCCACTATTAAACGAATAAACAAGTTTATGTAAATTTTGGTGAATTATAGCTTATTGGAAGTTCCAGTAGCATCATTTATTGGGCTAACACAGTCATTGTCTTTGAAAAAGAAATTTTGATATATATGTTTCAGTTTGCTCTCAATTCCATATATAGAAATGCATGATTTATTATCCTGATGTATTATACTAGAAGTCTATAACCTTAGTCTTGCCACCAATCTCCTTGGCAATAGTTATTTGTGATCTTTGCATTTTTGGTATGAAACCTTTGGTCAAAATTAGGTTGTCCCATTTACAACTATCCGTGTGTATATATATTTTTACATATGATTAGGCATCCATACCCACGTCCCAAAATATATTAAGATTGATTTTTCTTATTAAATTTTTTTTATTAAATAACCTCTTCGTCCCATATCAAGTGTCTTAGTTTGACTTTTTAAGTATTTTTCTTTCAAATTTGATCGTAAAAATTTTTGTTTGCGTTATATAACACTTGATAAAACATATATGAATTGATTGAGTTTTAAATGTACTTTTCATTGATATAATTTTCATCAGTAATATATATACAAACAAAGATATTTACAGTCAAAGTTGAAAGAAAAAGACTTGACCAAGTCAAAATAATAATAATAATAATAATAATAATAATAATAATAATAATAATAATAATAATAATATAATTACTAATTAATAATAATAATAATAATAATAATAATAATAATAATAATAATAATAATAATAATAATAATAATAATAAAAATAATAAGAATAATAATAATAATAATAATAATAATAATAATAATAATAATAATAATAATAATAATAATAATAATAATAATAATAATAATAATAATAATAATAATAATAATAATAATAATAATAATAATAATAATAATAATAATAATAATAATAATAATAATAATAATAATAATAATAATAATAATAATAATAATAATAATAATAATAATAATAATAATAATAATAATAATAATAATAATAATAATAATAATAATAATAATAATAATAATAATAATAATAATAATAATAATAATAATAATAATAATAATAATAATAATAATAATAATAATAATAATAATAATAATAATAATAATAATAATAATAATAATAATAATAATAATAATAATAATAATAATAATAATAATAATAATAATAATAATAATAATAATAATAATAATAATAATAATAATAATAATAATAATAATAATAATAATAATAATAATAATAATAATAATAATAATAATAATAATAATAATAATAATAATAATAATAATAATAATAATAATAATAATAATAATAATAATAATAATAATAATAATAATAATAATAATAATAATAATAATAATAATAATAATAATAATAATAATAATAATAATAATAATAATAATAATAATAATAATAATAATAATAATAATAATAATAATAATAATAATAATAATAATAATAATAATAATAATAATAATAATAATAATAATAATAATAATAATAATAATAATAATAATAATAATAATAATAATAATAATAATAATAATAATAATAATAATAATAATAATAATAATAATAATAATAATAATAATAATAATAATAATAATAATAATAATAATAATAATAATAATAATAATAATAATAATAATAATAATAATAATAATAATAATAATAATAATAATAATAATAATAATAATAATAATAATAATAATAATAATAATAATAATAATAATAATAATAATAATAATAATAATAATAATAATAATAATAATAATAATAATAATAATAATAATAATAATAATAATAATAATAATAATAATAATAATAATAATAATAATAATAATAATAATAATAATAATAATAATAATAATAATAATAATAATAATAATAATAATAATAATAATAATAATAATAATAATAATAATAATAATAATAATAATAATAATAATAATAATAATAATAATAATAATAATAATAATAATAATAATAATAATAATAATAATAATAATAATAATAATAATAATAATAATAATAATAATAATAATAATAATAATAATAATAATAATAATAATAATAATAATAATAATAATAATAATAATAATAATAATAATAATAATAATAATAATAATAATAATAATAATAATAATAATAATAATAATAATAATAATAATAATAATAATAATAATAATAATAATAATAATAATAATAATAATAATAATAATAATAATAATAATAATAATAATAATAATAATAATAATAATAATAATAATAATAATAAACAGAAGAGCAATAATAATAATAATAATAATAATAATAATAATAATAATAATAATAATAATAATAATAATAATAATAATAATAATTGAATTATACAGGGCTCTGGAATAGCCCATATTACTCTATATTCAGGTATTCAAATAATAAATGACGTATCATATACCAGTAAATTCATATGGAATTTACTGAGTTTTAAAGATATTCAAAAGAAAAAAAATATGGAATAAATTTGCACCAATAATATATATATATATATATATATATATATATATATATATATATATATATATATATATATATATATATATATATATATATATATATATATATATATATATATATATATATATATATATATATATATATATATATATATATATATATATATATATATATATATATATATATATATATATATATATATATATATATATATATATATATATATATATATATATATATATATATATATATATATATATATATATATATATATATATATATATATATATATATATATATATATATATATATATATATATATATATATATATATATATATATATATATATATATATATATATATATATATATATATATATATATATATATATATATATATATATATATATATATATATATATATATATATATATATATATATATATATATATATATATATATATATATATATATATATATATATATATATATATATATATATATATATATATATATATATATATATATATATATATATATATATATATATATATATATATATATATATATATATATATATATATATATATATATATATATATATATATATATATATATATATATATATATATATATATATATATATATATATATATATATATATATATATATATATATATATATATATATATATATATATATATATATATATATATATATATATATATATATATATATATATATATATATATATATATATATATATATATATATATATATATATATATATATATATATATATATATATATATATATATATATATATATATATATATATATATATATATATATATATATATATATATATATATATATATATATATATATATATATATATATATATATATATATATATATATATATATATATATATATATATATATATATATATATATATATATATATATATATATATATATATATATATATATATATATATATATATATATATATATATATATATATATATATATATATATATATATATATATATATATATATATATATATATATATATATATATATATATATATATATATATATATATATATATATATATATATATATATATATATATATATATATATATATATATATATATATATATATATATATATATATATATATATATATATATATATATATATATATATATATATATATATATATATATATATATATATATATATATATATATATATATATATATATATATATATATATATATATATATATATATATATCTTATTTCTATATATATTTGTATTAAGCAATATATATGGTTTAAAATATATGTTTATATTAAAATATATATTAATATAAATTTACAAATGTTAATGAAATATTCGCATATGCTATAGCAACAGACGTAATAAATGAAAATGATTACGTACCAAAAACTCTGGAAGAATGCATGCACAAAGGATGTCATTATTATGTACGGGGTTTAAAGAAAACGAGGAGGGACATCCATAAGAATATTTCTAAAGGTACAATTAACATTACGAGATGTATACATTACAACAGATCATTATATGATCTTAAACGATCTAGTCGAATACGGTATAATCGACTCATTGTATATCTCGTAAATGTACCCTTTGACTTGAGATATATAAGCATGCATTGGAAGTGCGTAGGCTCATGCTTTGAATCAGTTCAAACATGTCTTCTTAACTAGCAGTAGTATGACTGTTTGGGTATGAGTTGAAACATGAAACAGATGCATGCAACTAATAACGTCACCATGGGGAGATTTGTTTAGTATATATGTTGGCAATATACATATCATTGGACCTCCTAATTGTTGAAATTGCCCAACTAACCATATGTCTTCGGATCTTTGAGCCCGTAGGGTCATACACAATAGAACATCTATAATGTTTAACCATAAAACTACGGAATGATATTTGATCATTTACGCATTTAATTAAATAGTTTTAATTAAATTATTCGTTTATAAATTAACGCGAGTTAATTGAGGATAAATGGATAAACCGACAACCGTTATTCATAGAAGTCGATTAAAGTTAGTTTTAATCAAGGTTGTAAATAACAGTCGGCGGTCACTCGGCGGCCAACCACCTTTAAGGATAAATCTCATTTCACGGAGATATATCGGCGTTATAACGGAGACTATAAATTATAAAGGAATTTCTTTTTTAAAAGATATATATTAACAATATCTCTACAAAATAATTCAATAACCATAAAAAACTAAAAAGTATAACATAAAATACTATACTTATTTTTATATGAATTTTTTATTTATTTAAAATTTACAATAATAATGTACCTACCCAAAAATGTGTCGGTGCTTTTATTTAAACCAAGTCATCTTTCTGTTTAATAAAATAATAAGTTATTTGTATTGGTTTCAAAACCAAAATTAGCCTAATAAACACAAAATCATTAAGTTTAATATATGTATCTATCTATTATCCATGGCCTCAGCCTCGTTAAGTTCGTTATTTAACTCTTATTGACTACAACCTTTAAATCTACCCTACAAAACACATAACGTAACGGCAGACCACTATTAAGCATTATAACTGTAACATCCGTGAGTTTTGACCGTTTGACTTTATGTGCAATATGACTAACAATTTATGTTAATGAATTATTTGGGTCGTTTTGTGACTAAATGGCAATGTGGTATGTTTATTGGGTCGATAGAATGATTAATTGGTGTTTAAATGTATAACGATGTGTAAATTAGCTTGTAAATGGAAACGGGTCGACCCATGCCCTTCGACCCATCTCCCCTCCTTATCTTCTTTTCCCTCCTCTCATTTCATTCTATCTTCTTTTCTCTCTTCTCTTTTCTCTCCAAGTAAACAAGACTATCCAACCCCATCTCTTCTTTTCTCTTGCAATAATTGGTGTTTTGGGTTAGACTAACTCGAGAATCACTAGCATCTTCATCTCATTTTCATCTAGCAAAGGATTTAAGTTCTTAGTTCAAGGTTTTTACCCATTTTGGCTTAATTTCGGGTTTGAGCTCAAGAGGAAGTTTTGGTAAGTTAAATTCATCCCATTTACTTCTATTTATGCTTGTTCATATGTTTCTAGTTGATTTGATGTGATTCCAAGTCTTGAAAATGGTAAAATTGAAATTAGGGTTTAAATTAGGGTTTGAATGATTTGGAAGTGATTGTGATGTTTTGGTCTAAATTGTGGGTTGGGTTAAGTGTATTTATGGTTAATGATGTTTGGTTATACTTCAAAATGAGTTACAAGTCCTTACAATTTGTTTTGGAATGGTTTGGGTCGATTTTTGGGGTATTTGGTTCGTTTTTTTGCACTAAAACTGCTGCTGGTAGTGTTGCTGCCCAGAAGGGGGCGTAACCTACGGCCCTATGGGGCATAGGTTACGCTGGTACAAATTTCATTGGGCGTAGGTTACGGCCCTTTGGGGCGTAGCTTACGCCGATCCTTCCATCTTACGCCAAAATGCTTCTGTTTACGCCAACTTTTACGCCAAAAATGACTTTTCTAGAGGGTCGTAGCTTACGCCACTTTGGGCCGTAAGCTACGCCAGTTGTAATTTTGACCACCGTACCTTACGCCCCTGTAGGCCGTAAGTTACGACCTTTGTTTTTCTGAAATTTCCTTGTTTGACCTAGTTTGACTTTCTGGACCTTTTTACGCGTCGAGCCTTAATCTAATTTACTTCTTATCTTATATAACATTGATTGAGAGTCTTAGGAGTCGTTTAACGTCGAGAAGCACTTTGGAAACCTAATTAGGGTTTTGCCGAATATTTAATAACTACGTATATGTGTTTATGTGTGTTGATATGAATATATATGATCGATATTTAGGTGTTGGACGTGAAGTGATCATTGAACGACAGTAACTTGACTTTATATCAAATTTAACTTCTTTGCCGATCGAGGTGAGTTTCGTATCTCCCTACTCGCTTGAGATTCGGGCTGAAAAGTGTAAACTTGCGTGTTTACTTACGTTGTCGATTGATTGATTGAATTGGTTTAAATGTTGGATTGATGAGACAGTTATCACGTTTGAATGACTTGATTTATGTTTTGTTAAGTATTTCGTTAATATTAGGATAGACGTACATACATGGAAGTCGGTTATGCCTTCCAAGTGTTTTACACTTGAGAACATGCTTTTGTACTTACTGATTGGTTGATGTACTTCCAAGTATACTTACTTGATGAATGGTTCCACGTACTTCCAAGTGTTTTACACTTGAGAACATGCTTTTGTACTTACTGATTGGTTGATGTACTTCCAAGTATACTTACTTGATGAATGGTTCCACGTACTTCCAAGTGTTTTACACTTGAGAACATGCTTTTGTACTTACTGATTGGTTGATGTACTTCCAAGTATACTTACTTGATGAATGGTTCCACGTACTTCCAAGTGTTTTACACTTGAGAACATGCTTTTGTACTTACTGATTGGTTGATGTACTTCCAAGTATACTTACTTGATGAATGGTTCCACGTACTTCCAAGTGTTTTACACTTGAGAACATGCTTTTGTACTTACTGATTGGTTGATGTACTTCCAAGTATACTTACTTGATGAATGGTTCCACGTACTTCCAAGTGTTTTACACTTGAGAACATGCTTTTGTACTTACTGATTGGTTGATGTACTTCCAAGTATACTTACTTGATGAATGGTTCCACGTACTTCCAAGTGTTTTACACTTGAGAACATGCTTTTGTACTTACTGATTGGTTGATGTACTTCCAAGTATACTTACTTGATGAATGGTTCCACGTACTTCCAAGTGTTTTACACTTGAGAACATGCTTTTGTACTTACTGATTGGTTGATGTACTTCCAAGTATACTTACTTGATGAATGGTTCCATGTACTTCCAAGTGTTTTACACTTGAGAACATGCTTTTGTACTTACTGATTGGTTGATGTACTTCCAAGTATACTTACTTGATGAATGGTTCCACGTACTTCCAAGTGTCATACACTTGAGATCGCGCAATGTACGACGTACTACCAAGTTGTTAGACTTGAGAATATTGTGTTGGTAGGGGTTTTGTTGTTGTCATGGTACTCTTAGGATGCGTTATCTGATGCCTAATTGTTGGACATACCTTTTATGCATTCTGCACTTACATTGATATTTACATCATTTGTGCATACTTATTACACATTTACAAATAATGGTGCAATCTTGTTGTTGGACGATATTGTGTTACTTAGAGGCTTGCTGTAAGTCATGTCTAGCCTCTACTCGTATATTGTGATTATTGACGGTCGTTCCTTATGGACCATTACTACGAACTCACCAACCTTGTGTTGACTATGCTTAGTACGCTTTTCAGGTTATCAGGTTATTCCAGGGCGTGGAGTTGATTGTTTGCTTGCTGTTTGAACCCGGACTTGGACTTATATGGATCAAGGATCCATTTGCCTTCTTTTGCATTGTACTTAGGACTGTTAGCCATCTTTTGATGTTCTTTTGTAAACTTTGATGGTTACTTGTTCCTTATGTATTTTGATACTTGTTATTCGTATTGTATGGATTCACCGAATCCTTTAATTGCATATAGTTCATGTTCTACATTAATTCCACCTTGTGCTATATGATTTCCGTAATATTTCGAGCCTTGGCTTGGGGTGTTACAGAATGGTGGCCCATGCGTGGTCGTAGAGAATTAGGCGGTTTGACCTAGACTACGGCTTAAGTTAAAACTCTTCATATAGCATGCATGGTTAGGAAATTTGTGTGCAACGTGAATTCTGTGAACCTTAGAAAGTGTATATTGTGAGTTCGTAGTTAAGACCACTTATGTGATGGCTTGAATTCAACGTGATGAATGTGGAATGGGTACAATATGGTTAAGGTGTGCATTGATTGAATTTGACTGTCATTGATATGGATTGTTGTTACTGATTGATGCTAGTTGGATGCTTTAGAGCAAAATGAAGTTATGGTATTAACTTAGTATAATATTGTGGCAACCCTAAAAGAACCCGATCAACTCTTTTATGGTCGCCCAACATTATAGCAAGTTAATGACATCGTGGATTGCGCACGTGTGGCTTAGTGTATAATAGGGAACCGATATGCTTAATGGAAGTTGATTGGGTGGAGGGTTAGCCGTTGGTACACCCTGTATACATACCCGGTCAATAACTAGAGAGTATATCAAATTCGGATTATACTTTGAATCATTCGTGTTAATAGCTTGGCTTAGTGTATAATAGGGAACCAATATGCTTAATGGAAGTTGATTGGGTGGAGGGTTAGCCGTTGGTACACCCTGTATACATACCCGGTCAATAACTAGAGAGCATATCGAATCCAGATTATACTTGAACCCTTTGTGTTAATTGTTTGATGGTATGATGTATTGAGGTGATTACTTAAACTAATGATGAACTATTGTAATGAATTCAACTTGATGATATGATATGTAACAATCCTTTATGATTCTAACACTTTTGCCTTAGCATAATGTTATGAAATGAGTATGTAGTATCGGTATGAGAGCATTGACTAATTGTGTGACTAACATGTGAGCATTTGAGACTAACTCTCGGGTCAACCTGTCACTTGCTTTATAGAAATGGTGAGACCAAGGAGAGCCGGAACGAACTATAGGGCTGAACCGGAAGAACCTCAACCGGAGGTACAAGGAGGTAGAGGTAGGGGCCGTGGTAGGGGCCGTGGTAGAGGTCGTGGTAGAGGCCAAGGAAGGGGTCGTGGTGAAGTTCCTGAGCCAAACATGGCTGAGGTGATCGCTCAAACGATCGCCAATATCATGCCAACCATTATTGCTCAAGTCACGGCAAGTCTTGGGCAGAACAATGTGGCTCAAAACAATGAAGCCCAGAAAATGTAAATAATGAAAATGCTCAACCTCAGGACGCAGAAAACGAAGAAGAGGAACCAGTGAGAATTGATAACCGTATACCCATGTATAATCAACATGGAGGATACCGACAGGGGTGTATATTTAAAGACTTCAAAAGCTGTGGGGCGCCGGAGTTTAATGGAAGAGGCGGTCCCACAGAGTGTATAAGGTGGTTTGAGGAGATCGAGGCAGTGATTGAAAGAAGTCATTGCACATATGACGACCGGATTTCTTATGCGTCTGGCATGTTTAAAAATGACGCCTTGAGTTGGTGGAACCAAGAGATAACTTTGGGGCGAACTTATAACTTGGAATGGATCGATTTCAAGAACAAGGTGAAGGCGAAGTTTTGTCCTCCCTACGAACTACAAAACTTGACCATTGAGTTTGTTAATCTCAACATGGACGGAGCTGATTACAAGGGTTATGTTAGACGATTTCAGGAGTTGTCTACCCTCATTCCTCACTTGGTGGATTCCGAGTCTCGGGCCATCGAGAAGTTTGTATTGGGCTTGAATCCTCAAGTCCGATCTTATGTGAATTCTAACATGCCTACTTCTTTGGCCGATGCTGTCAACCGAGCCGGTAGTGTGACTGAAGACTTGTTGAGGAGCGGTGTTCTGAGTAACTCCTCAACAAACAAGAGAAAGGAAATGGGAGAATCAAGTGGGATGAAGAAAATGGGAAGGTTTGATCCCAAAGACGCTAATAGGGGTAGAGTAATGGCGGCGGTGGAGCCAACGAGGAAAACTTACTTAGGACCTCACCCCTTTTGTGCAAGGTGTAATCGTCATCACTCCCCCGCTATCCAATGTGGGACTTGCTTTAATTGTAATCGACCCGGGAACGAGGCCAAAGATTGTAGAGCACCGAAAGCGGCACCATTGAATGTAGCACCTCTTCGGGCCGTCCCTCCCCAAGGTAATCAACAAAGAGGCGAGTGTTTTGGATGTGGTAGTTGTACTCACTACCGTAACAATTGTCCGCAATGGGTGGGACAACAAGTTGAAGTGGCGGTCCATCCGAATCAGCTCCAAATTACCGGGCCGAACCAAAACCGGGGCCAACAAGGTCAACAAGTTCAACCTCGAGGCCGAGCTTTTGCGGGAAATGGCAATGGGGGCCAAAATGATCCAAACGTCGGTTAAGGTACATTCCTCTTAACGGTCGTTATATTATGGCACTACTCGATATTGGAACAGACTATGATCTCGTTTATCCAAACGTTACTCCTTTGAATTACGTTCGTTCGTGTGTTTTAGAATTATATGTTTAAAAATTTTGGATGTTTAGCGACTCCATAACTAAATTTGGTCAAATACCCCGTGTATCTATCTTGACTCTAGAAAACGACTAAACTCTTCACGTACTTGGTGCTCTATGATATTAAGGTTCTTGACGATAAAATAAGTGCAATCTGAATACCAACGGTTAATACGGATCTTAGTTGTGTAGTAGGGTTTTCTAGTGTAGAAATACATAACGGTAGGGTTCTTAATGTCCCATGTACATCTTCCAACTCAAAGGTCCTTAGAACTACCGTCTCAAGAATCTGAAAACTAGCGTCGTCTCTATTAATCTTGAATCTCCCGAACGCTTTTCCGGGTGGCTTACCGGGCTTGTCCCATCACGATAACTTAAATTTCGTATATGCTTAACTTCCTAACATCGCGCGCGTAGTCAAAACCCTTATAGACTTCTGAGATGCGAATAAGCTCGTAGTGAAAGACCGGGAGAGAGATTCGAAGGAAAACAAATTGTAATGGATTTCACCATGAAGTCGCCGACGACAAGAAGTGGTCACGATACGACGAAACCGGTAAAGTCTGACAACTTGGCACATTAGTATGTAGAAGAAATGGTGTAGGTGCACAGAGATTCGATTTCTATCATTTCAGATAAAGAAAGTCGCTTAACTCCAATTCAGGGAGCCATCCAATGAGCAACGGGTACTCAAACCGACTTGAGACTTGATCACATGTGAAGAAAATGTGCTTATGACCATGGCGGAAATCTTGTGCAATGAAAGTTGTTACGCGAGTATTCGAATGTCACTAACCGAAGCATTAAGTAGTAAAGGTGTTACTCTCCGCTGGATGAGCCAAGAATCGAAGAAATCCAATGCAGCGGGCCTAAAATAGTAATTGGAATGACAAGAACAACTTCTCAAACTAAGAAGATAGCAACTAGCTTGCATGCTACGAAGGAAGTGGGTCGATGTGTGTTGAAGACCGTTAGAGTTGAAACCTAAGTACCCACATTTGTCTAACTATTAGTGTTTTGTTGAATTTCGGGACGAAATTCTTTTGACGGGGGAATAATGTAACATCCGTGAGTTTTGACCGTTTGACTTTATGTGCAATATGACTAACAATTTATGTTAATGAATTATTTGGGTCGTTTTGTGACTAAATGGCAATGTGTATGTTTATTGGGTCGATAGAATGATTAATCGGTGTTTAAATGTATAACGATGTGTAAATTAGCTTGTAAATGGAAACGGGTCGACCCATGCCCTTCGACCCATCTCCCCTCCTTATCTTCTTTTCCCTCCTCTCATTTCATTCTATCTTCTTTTCTCTCCTCTCTTTTCTCTCCAAGTAAACAAGACTATCCAACCCCATCTCTTCATCTTCTTTTCTCTCCTCTCATTTCATTCTATCTTCTTTTCCCTCCTCTCATTTCTTCTATCTTCTTTTCCCTCCTCTCATTTCTTCTTATCTTCTTTTCCCTCCTCTCATTTCTTCTATCTTCTTTTCCCTCCTCTCATTTCTTCTTATCTTCTTTTCCCTCCTCTCATTTCTTCTATCTTCTTTTCCCTCCTCTCATTTCTTCTTATCTTCTTTTCCCTCCTCTCATTTCTTCTATCTTCTTTTCCCTCCTCTCATTTCTTCTTATCTTCTTTTCCCTCCTCTCATTTCTTCTATCTTCTTTTCCCTCCTCTCATTTCTTCTTATCTTCTTTTCCCTCCTCTCATTTCTTCTATCTTCTTTTCCCTCCTCTCATTTCTTCTTATCTTCTTTTCCCTCCTCTCATTTCTTCTATCTTCTTTTCCCTCCTCTCATTTCTTCTTATCTTCTTTTCCCTCCTCTCATTTCTTCTATCTTCTTTTCCCTCCTCTCATTTCTTCTTATCTTCTTTTCCCTCCTCTCATTTCTTCTATCTTCTTTTCCCTCCTCTCATTTCTTCTTATCTTCTTTTCCCTCCTCTCATTTCTTCTATCTTCTTTTCCCTCCTCTCATTTCTTCTTATCTTCTTTTCCCTCCTCTCATTTCTTCTATCTTCTTTTCCCTCCTCTCATTTCTTCTTATCTTCTTTTCCCTCCTCTCATTTCTTCTATCTTCTTTTCCCTCCTCTCATTTCTTCTTATCTTCTTTTCCCTCCTCTCATTTCTTCTATCTTCTTTTCCCTCCTCTCATTTCTTCTTATCTTCTTTTCCCTCCTCTCATTTCTTCTATCTTCTTTTCCCTCCTCTCATTTCTTCTTATCTTCTTTTCCCTCCTCTCATTTCTTCTATCTTCTTTTCCCTCCTCTCATTTCTTCTTATCTTCTTTTCCCTCCTCTCATTTCTTCTATCTTCTTTTCCCTCCTCTCATTTCTTCTTATCTTCTTTTCCCTCCTCTCATTTCATTCTATCTTCTTTTCTCTCCTCTCTTTTCTCTCCAAGTAAACAAGACTATCCAACCCCATCTCTTCTTTTCTCTTGCAATAATTGGTGTTTTGGGTTAGACTAACTCGAGAATCACTAGCATCTTCATCTCATTTTCATCTAGCAAAGGATTTAAGTTCTTAGTTCAAGGTTTTTACCCATTTTGGCTTAATTTCGGGTTTGAGCTCAAGAGGAAGTTTTGGTAAGTTAAATTCATCCCATTTACTTCTATTTATGCTTGTTCATATGTTTCTAGTTGATTTGATGTGATTCCAAGTCTTGAAAATGGTAAAATTGAAATTAGGGTTTAAATTAGGGTTTAAATGATTTGGAAGTGATTGTGATGTTTTGGTCTAAATTGTGGGTTGGGTTATGTGTATTTATGGTTAATGATGTTTGGTTATACTTCAAAATGAGTTACAAGTCCTTACAATTTGTTTTGGAATGGTTTGGGTCGATTTTTGGGGTATTTGGTTCGTTTTTCTGCACTAAAACTGCTGCTGGTAGTGTTGCTGCCCAGAAGGGGGCGTAACCTACGGCCCTATGGGGCGTAGGTTACGCTGGTACAAATTTCATTGGGCGTAGGTTACGGCCCTTTGGGGCGTAGCTTACGCCGATCCTTCCATCTTACGCCAAAATGCTTCTGTTTACGCCAACTTTTACGCCAAAAATGACTTTTCTAGAGGGCCGTAGCTTACGCCACTTTGGGCCGTATGATACATGATTTGATGTTAATATTTCGCGTACTCATTTATTATACGCAATTACTTTACCCTTATGATCTTGTAATGATTTGATATTGTGACTAGGATAGTTGTACATACATGGAAGACGATGATACCTTTAATGAGTTGTAGATGTGGTGGGAAGGCTGCGGGTGACCCTATACATAAGCATCTAGAACTTGATGAAAGTAGAATCCTCCGAAGTGTATGTACGCATTGTTTAGAGGAATTGATGGATGTTGGGAATGTGTTTGGAACGGACATATACGCCTTGTTATACTTGACTTGTACGGTACACACTCAAGCATACTTTTATTGTTGCATTGATGACGTTATTGACACGTATTTGATATACGTTGGGGTCTTACATACGTATGATACATGATTTGATGTTAATATTTCGCGTACTCATTTATTATACGCAATTACTTTACCCTTATGATCTTGTAATGATTTGATATTGTGACTAGGATAGTTGTACATACATGGAAGACGATGATACCTTTAATGAGTTGTAGATGTGGTGGGAAGGCTGCGGGTGACCCTATACATAAGCATCTAGAACTTGATGAAAGTAGAATCCTCCGAAGTGTATGTACGCATTGTTTAGAGGAATTGATGGATGTTGGGAATGTGTTTGGAACGGACATATACGCCTTGTTATACTTGACTTGTACGGTACACACTCAAGCATACTTTTATTGTTGCATTGATGACGTTATTGACACGTATTTGATATACGTTGGGGTCTTACATACGTATGATACATGATTTGATGTTAATATTTCGCGTACTCATTTATTATACGCAATTACTTTACCCTTATGATCTTGTAATGATTTGATATTGTGACTAGGATAGTTGTACATACATGGAAGACGATGATACCTTTAATGAGTTGTAGATGTGGTGGGAAGGCTGCGGGTGACCCTATACATAAGCATCTAGAACTTGATGAAAGTAGAATCCTCCGAAGTGTATGTACGCATTGTTTAGAGGAATTGATGGATGTTGGGAATGTGTTTGGAACGGACATATACGCCTTGTTATACTTGACTTGTACGGTACACACTCAAGCATACTTTTATTGTTGCATTGATGACGTTATTGACACGTATTTGATATACGTTGGGGTCTTACATACGTATGATACATGATTTGATGTTAATATTTCGCGTACTCATTTATTATACGCAATTACTTTACCCTTATGATCTTGTAATGATTTGATATTGTGACTAGGATAGTTGTACATACATGGAAGACGATGATACCTTTAATGAGTTGTAGATGTGGTGGGAAGGCTGCGGGTGACCCTATACATAAGCATCTAGAACTTGATGAAAGTAGAATCCTCCGAAGTGTATGTACGCATTGTTTAGAGGAATTGATGGATGTTGGGAATGTGTTTGGAACGGACATATACGCCTTGTTATACTTGACTTGTACGGTACACACTCAAGCATACTTTTATTGTTGCATTGATGACGTTATTGACACGTATTTGATATACGTTGGGGTCTTACATACGTATGATACATGATTTGATGTTAATATTTCGCGTACTCATTTATTATACGCAATTACTTTACCCTTATGATCTTGTAATGATTTGATATTGTGACTAGGATAGTTGTACATACATGGAAGACGATGATACCTTTAATGAGTTGTAGATGTGGTGGGAAGGCTGCGGGTGACCCTATACATAAGCATCTAGAACTTGATGAAAGTAGAATCCTCCGAAGTGTATGTACGCATTGTTTAGAGGAATTGATGGATGTTGGGAATGTGTTTGGAACGGACATATACGCCTTGTTATACTTGACTTGTACGGTACACACTCAAGCATACTTTTATTGTTGCATTGATGACGTTATTGACACGTATTTGATATACGTTGGGGTCTTACATACGTATGATACATGATTTGATGTTAATATTTCGCGTACTCATTTATTATACGCAATTACTTTACCCTTATGATCTTGTAATGATTTGATATTGTGACTAGGATAGTTGTACATACATGGAAGACGATGATACCTTTAATGAGTTGTAGATGTGGTGGGAAGGCTGCGGGTGACCCTATATATAAGCATCTATGATTCCTTAAATGTAAAGGCGTATGAAATGTATGTGCATTGTAGTTTTAGATGATTTGTTGTACGATAGACTGGTGATTTGGTTGATGTACTTCCAAGTGTTTTACACTTGAGAACATGCTTTTGTACTTACTGATTGGTTGATGTACTTCCAAGTATACTTACTTGATGAATGGTTCCACGTACTTCCAAGTGTCATACACTTGAGATCGCGCAATGTACGACGTACTACCAAGTTGTTAGACTTGAGAATATTGTGTTGGTAGGGGTTTTGTTGTTGTCATGGTACTCTTAGGATGCGTTATCTGATGCCTAATTGTTGGACATACCTTTTATGCATTCTGCACTTACATTGATATTTACATCATTTGTGCATACTTATTACACATTTACAAATAATGGTGTAATCTTGTTGTTGGACGATATTGTGTTACTTAGAGGCTCGCTGTAAGTCATGTCTAGCCTCTACTCGTATATTGTGATTATTGACGGTGGTTCCTTATGGACCATTACTACGAACTCACCAACCTTGTGTTGACTATGCTTAGTACGCTTTTCAGGTTATCAGGTTATTCCAGGGCGTGGAGTTGATTGTTTGCTTGCTGTTTGAACCCGGACTTGGACTTATATGGATCAAGGATCCATTTGCCTTCTTTTGCATTGTACTTAGGACTGTTAGCCATCTTTTGATGTTCTTTTGTAAACTTTGATGGTTACTTGTTCCTTATGTATTTTGATACTTGTTATTCGTATTGTATGGATTCACCGAATCCTTTAATTGCATATAGTTCATGTTCTACATTAATTCCACCTTGTGCTATATGATTTCCGTAATATTTCGAGCCTTGGCTTGGGGTGTTACAATAACGCCTTTATAACGGCCTTTAAAACCTTTATTTACAACACTGGTTTTAATTGATTGGATAAATAACTTATTAATTAAAAGTAATTTAATTAATTAAATGAGTTAACGGGTTGGATAATTAATTAGTTAATAGTCCAAGTTAATTAATATGTGATTAATTTATAAGAAAGGTCCGGTCCGTCCCACCAAAGCCCCAAGGGGCGGTTCTAGATCATTCCTAGGGAAGGGGGACGAATTTAGGGAGGGATTTTTAGGGTTTTTGGTTTCCTAATTTGATTAGAAGACTTCCCTATAAATACCCTAAGAAAACCCTAATTAATTCATTCATTCGGAATAACCCCTACACACACACAAAGGTGAAAATCTCTTTTCTCCTTTGTGTGGGTCTAACTCAACATACCAAAGAAACAAAACCCCAAATTGTTTTAGGTGTAATTATTTAGGGTTTTAGTTAAACCCTAAATTAGTTTCAACAAAAGGTTTCTTGCCTTTTGTGTTTGTTGATGTCGAATTGAAGAACCCGAGAAGGGAATCCTAATTTGACTCTCTCACTAGTAGAGAGGTCGAATTTGACCTTAGGGATATTCTAAGGGTTTCGGTTGGTTGCGGTCGTAAGCTTAAAGGTGCCTAGCAGATCCTTGGTTGAGGCATTGTTCGTGTACGCACTTACAGAGGATTTCTACACTTGGAATCTTGTTTCCGGAATCTTTTATCTCAATGAGGAATCTTCTCTACCGCAACGAGGTTAGTTTTTGACAGTCCACAAGTTTGCTTAACTTATATTAATTAACTAGACAAGAATGTAAGAACAGAAAGTAAAGAACAAGAACAAGAGTAAAGATTCAAGAACAACAATCTATGCAAGTCTAATCATATGTATCATTGATTAAACAGTGAATACATGGTCGATTTTACAACTTGACTTACAAGCATGTAAATGAAATTACAATTGTTAAGTTTAGACTAACTAAAAACTTAAGCAATTACAAGGAAATATGAAAGACACACTTTAGAAGTGACACACACTTATGGTGACAAACACAAAACTTGTAGACGACTATGTTGTTTTATATAGGGGAGAAGTATGGCAACACAGCCTTGTCTTCATGGTGATAGGATGGTGGTTGTCGAATTCTCATTGGCCTGAAGTACTTGCGACAGACGCCCTTTGTCTTCTTTACCAAATCGAGTATGAGAGAGAAACCCTTCTTTTTGACCAACTGAACATTTGCCATATAAGGTACATTACAGTTGGAACAACCACCATGTGACTCTTGTCTTCTTCTTGTTTGAATTCTTCCTGCCTTGACTAACAATTTGGATAAGAATTCCTTGTTGGCAAAGAGTCACTGGACTCGCTGATGGTTCGCTGATGAAGTCTCATCAGCGACCAAGTCTGGTCAGCGAATCCTTGATTCAACAGTTTTGTATTTAATTTACTTATATTGCATGCATGTGGATCTTGGAAAGGGATATTAAAATAGTTTTAATAGTTTATTAACACGCTTCCGCTACGTACTCTGGTTTCTATTTTAAATTGTCACTCAAACCGAGTCGGTCACCCTACCCATTTTATGTTATTTTATTAATAAATTCCCAACACTAAAGAGATACAAAAGCTCCTATATTATAAAAGGAAGAATTTTGAAATTAAAGACTTGGGTATGGCAAAATAATGACCAGGTCTACAATTCAAGTATTTACGCAATGGGACATTATCCCGAAATCAAATTACATCAAAAGGATGTTAGTGCATTTTAATATAAATAAAGCACATCCATTGAAAATACCAATGGTAGTCCAAACACTCGAATAACATTTAATATATATTCTGATAACTTTGTGACACAAGACTTAGGTCTATCATATTAAAACAAAAGTCCCAACTAATCGGAGACACTCATGTTATATATACTAATCTAATCCACACAAATCATGTTATACGGCGTAATAACAATCTCGTGGAAAAAAACAATCAAGAATCAGAATCAATCTAGAAGACCTGATCTTTTATGAAGACGACGTTGTTGTCGGCACAACTCATATTAGATAAAGTTACGTCAAATGAGAAAGATTAAAATCCATCTTGCTGAAGTTCTTCTCAACATATGATATAGGAAAGAGATAACTATACAACATATATCAAGTCAAGTGAAAACCTAGCTCTCTATTGACAAAGTTTTTATCTAAAAGTAGTTTCAAGCAGTTATCACACAAGATAGGGCTTCTAAAATTAAAAGACGTTTGATGAATTCAGGGGATAAACGTTGCACTCTTTGTCCCTTAACTAAGTTTTATCCCATTGGGTTTCTTAGTAAAGGTTTTAATGAGGCAACAGAACAACCGATGAATAATGTGTAGTAATTTTTATTTGAGGGAGAGTGTTATATACAAATATATATACTCATATGTATAGACCATTTTACCCTTGTACTTAGCCTATTTTAAGGGTCTAACCATAATCCTTGTAACATACACACTATTGTTCTAATATATTCCTCTCTTTCGCCTCTCTCCTCATGTCCTATTTCTCCTTAATCATTTTCTTTATCTATATTACTCACTATTGTAATTAGGGTGAATGATCCAAGATCAAGGTTTATAACATTGTCATATTATAATTGAAATATTTAAGATCTATTATCATCTAAGAAAAAGATATTATTTTAGTGTAAAATAAAATGTAATACATTATGTGTAACAATAAATCAAATAAAATGATAGTGGCATATTATGATTTTTTTAATATTCAAATAGTATGTCACAGTCACAACTTCGATGGACATATTAAGATTTTGTAATAATCAAATATCGATAAGCATTCACAGTAAACAACTTCGATAACATATTTTTTAAAAATATTTCAATATAATAATCAAGTTTTTATTAATAAAAATGTAAAATAAATTTTAAATCGTAATAAATTAATATCTAACATTAATAATGTCGTAATTCTATGTATTGGACACATGTCTAAAATTTGATAATTTTTAGTAATTTTTCAATAAATTCCAGATAACTTTTTTTATTTAGTATAGCTTCCAAATAACTTATCTGTAGCACAAAGGAGGCAGGTATAGTATTAATCTTGACTTGCAAAATTATCCGAAAGAAAGTTTTTAAATTGGAGTTCTGATTGGCTGATTGCATCCTGATGGTTGTTACGATACAGTGTGAAATCGTGAAACACGTGAGGGCATTTCTGTCATTTTCACCTTTAAGACCAAAAATGAAAAAATATACAACTTTAGGGACCAAAAGTGAAAACATATACAACTTTAGGGACCAAAAGTGAAAACATATACAACTTTAGGGACCAAAAACGTAAAATAATTAAAACTTTAGGGACCAAAAGTGAAAACATATACAACTTTAGGGACCAAAAGTGAAAACATATACAACTTTAGGGACCAAAAGTGAAAAATATACAACTTTAGGGACCAAAAGTGAAAACATATACAACTTTAGGGACCAAAATGAAAAATATACAACTTTAGGGACCAAAAGTGAAAACATATACAACTTTAGGGACCAAAATGAAAAATATACAACTTTAGGGACCAAAAGTGAAAACATATACAACTTTAGGGACCAAAAGTGAAAACATATACAACTTTAGGGACCAAAAGTGAAAACATATACAACTTTAGGGACCAAAATGAAAAATATACAACTTTAGGGACCAAAAGTGAAAACATATACAACTTTAGGGACCAAAATGAAAAATATACAACTTTAGGGACCAAAAGTGAAAACATATACAACTTTAGGGACCAAAATGAAAAATATACAACTTTAGGGACCAAAAGTGAAAACATATACAACTTTAGGGACCAAAAGTGAAAACATATACAACTTTAGGGACCAAAAGTGAAAACATATACAACTTTAGGGACCAAAAGTGAAAACATATACAACTTTAGGGACCAAAAGTGAAAACATATACAACTTTAGGGACCAAAAGTGAAAACATATACAACTTTAGGGACCAAAAGTGAAAAATATACAACTTTAGGGACCAAAAGTGAAAACATATACAACTTTAGGGACCAAAAGTGAAAAATATACAACTTTAGGGACCAAAATGAAAACATATACAACTTTAGGGACCAAAAGTGAAAAATATACAACTTTAGGGACCAAAAGTGAAAACATATACAACTTTAGGGACCAAAAGTGAAAAATATACAACTTTAGGGACCAAAAACGTGAAAACATATACAACTTTAGGGACCAAAAGTGAAAACATATACAACTTTAGGGACCAAAAACGTGAAAAATATACAACTTTAGGGACCAAAAGTGAAAACATATACAACTTTAGGGACCAAAAGTGAAAACATATACAACTTTAGGGACCAAAAGTGAAAACATATACAACTTTAGGGACCAAAATGAAAAATATACAACTTTAGGGACCAAAAGTGAAAACATATACAACTTTAGGGACCAAAAGTGAAAACATATACAACTTTAGGGACCAAAAACGTAAAATAATTAAAACTTTAGGGACCAAAAGTGAAAACATATACAACTTTAGGGACCAAAAACGTGAAAAATATACAACTTTAGGGACCAAAAGTGAAAACATATACAACTTTAGGGACCAAAATGAAAAATATACAACTTTAGGGACCAAAAGTGAAAACATATACAACTTTAGGGACCAAAAGTGAAAACATATACAACTTTAGGACCAAAATGAAAACATATACAACTTTAGGGACCAAAAGTGAAAACATATACAACTTTAGGGACCAAAAGTGAAAAATATACAACTTTAGGGACCAAAAGTGAAAACATATACAACTTTAGGGACCAAAAACGTGAAAAATATACAACTTTAGGGACCAAAAGTGAAAACATATACAACTTTAGGGACCAAAAGTGAAAACATATACAACTTTAGGGACCAAAATGAAAAATATACAACTTTAGGGACCAAAAGTGAAAACATATACAACTTTAGGGACCAAAAGTGAAAACATATACAACTTTAGGGACCAAAATGAAAAATATACAACTTTAGGGACCAAAAGTGAAAACATATACAACTTTAGGGACCAAAAGTGAAAACATATACAACTTTAGGGACCAAAAACGTAAAATAATTAAAACTTTAGGGACCAAAAGTGAAAACATATACAACTTTAGGGACCAAAAGTGAAAACATATACAACTTTAGGGACCAAAATGAAAAATATACAACTTTAGGGACCAAAAGTGAAAACATATACAACTTTAGGGACCAAAAGTGAAAACATATACAACTTTAGGGACCAAAAGTGAAAACATATACAACTTTAGGGACCAAAAGTGAAAACATATACAACTTTAGGACCAAAATGAAAAATATACAACTTTAGGGACCAAAAGTGAAAACATATACAACTTTAGGGACCAAAAGTGAAAAATATACAACTTTAGGGACCAAAAGTGAAAACATATACAACTTTAGGGACCAAAATGAAAAATATACAACTTTAGGGACCAAAAGTGAAAAATATACAACTTTAGGGACCAAAAGTGAAAACATATACAACTTTAGGGACCAAAAGTGAAAAATATACAACTTTAGGGACCAAAAGTGAAAACATATACAACTTTAGGGACCAAAAGTGAAAAATATACAACTTTAGGGACCAAAAGTGAAAACATATACAACTTTAGGGACCAAAAATGAAAAATATACAACTTTAGGGACCAAAAGTGAAAACATATACAACTTTAGGGACCAAAAGTGAAAACATATACACCTTTAAGACCAAAAATGAAAAAATATACAACTTTAGGGACCAAAAGTGAAAACATATACAACTTTAGGGACCAAAAACGTAAAATAATTAAAATTTGGAAAAATGAACTTTTATATTACACATGTCCTTTCCAACTCTCATCTTCTTCTTCCTTCATCATCATCATTCATCCAAAAACCCAAAATTTACAACTCCCATCTTTTTCTTCCTTCATTATCCTCATTCATCCCAAAACCCAAAATTTACATCTGATCTTAATAAAACTCATTTACAACAACTATAATCCTACAAATGCTAACAAACATCAACTATATAAATATGTATCTATTAGTTTTATATATTTATAGATTAAAAAAAAATATACAACTTTAGGGACCAAAAGTGAAAACATATACAACTTTAGGGACCAAAAGTGAAAACATATACAACTTTAGGGACCAAAATGAAAAATATACAACTTTAGGGACCAAAAGTGAAAACATATACAACTTTAGGGACCAAAAGTGAAAACATATACAACTTTAGGGACCAAAAGTGAAAAATATACAACTTTAGGGACCAAAAGTGAAAACATATACAACTTTAGGGACCAAAAGTGAAAACATATACAACTTTAGGGACCAAAAGTGAAAACATATACAACTTTAGGGACCAAAAGTGAAAACATATACAACTTTAGGGACCAAAAGTGAAAACATATACAACTTTAGGGACCAAAAGTGAAAACATATACAACTTTAGGGACCAAAAGTGAAAACATATACAACTTTAGGGACCAAAAGTGAAAACATATACAACTTTAGGGACCAAAATGAAAAATATACAACTTTAGGGACCAAAAGTGAAAACATATACAACTTTAGGGACCAAAAGTGAAAAATATACAACTTTAGGGACCAAAAGTGAAAACATATACAACTTTAGGGACCAAAAGTGAAAAATATACAACTTTAGGGACCAAAAGTGAAAACATATACAACTTTAGGGACCAAAAGTGAAAAATATACAACTTTAGGGACCAAAAACGTGAAAAATATACAACTTTAGGGACCAAAAGTGAAAACATATACAACTTTAGGGACCAAAAACGTGAAAACATATACAACTTTAGGGACCAAAAGTGAAAACATATACAACTTTAGGGACCAAAAGTGAAAACATATACAACTTTAGGGACCAAAAGTGAAAACATATACAACTTTAGGGACCAAAAGTGAAAAATATACAACTTTAGGGACCAAAATGAAAACATATACAACTTTAGGGACCAAAAGTGAAAAATATACAACTTTAGGGACCAAAAGTGAAAACATATACAACTTTAGGGACCAAAAGTGAAAAATATACAACTTTAGGGACCAAAAGTGAAAACATATACAACTTTAGGGACCAAAATGAAAACATATACAACTTTAGGGACCAAAATGAAAAATATACAACTTTAGGGACCAAAAGTGAAAACATATACAACTTTAGGGACCAAAAGTGAAAACATATACAACTTTAGGGACCAAAAGTGAAAACATATACAACTTTAGGGACCAAAAGTGAAAAATATACAACTTTAGGGACCAAAAGTGAAAACATATACAACTTTAGGGACCAAAAGTGAAAAATATACAACTTTAGGGACCAAAAGTGAAAACATATACAACTTTAGGGACCAAAATGAAAAATATACAACTTTAGGGACCAAAAGTGAAAAATATACAACTTTAGGGACCAAAAATGAAAAATATACAACTTTAGGGACCAAAAGTGAAAACATATACAACTTTAGGGACCAAAAACGTAAAATAATTAAAATTTGGAAAAATGAACTTTTATATTACACATGTCCTTTCCAACTCTCATCTTCTTCTTCCTTCATCATCATCATTCATCCAAAAACCCAAAATTTACATCTGATCTTAATAAAACTCATTTACAACAACTATAATCCTACAAATGCTAACAAACATCAACTATATAAATATGTATCTATTAGTTTTATATATTTATAGATTAAAAAAAAATACAAAAACTCAAACATACACTACAACCACCACCAAACTCCGGCCACCATTACCACCACCACTATATACAGTGGCGGACGTATAGCTTAGGCAGGGTATACATTTGCATACCGTTTGACCATCCAAATTAGTGTAAAAAATTTAAATTGAGTTTTCTTTTGTAAATTTTTTTTCATGCATTCTATATAAAAAATTTACAAAAGAAAATTAATTTTAAAATTTACTGTAGTATTTAATTTGCTGTTAGATATTGAATGATAAATAAATGGTTATTTTAGAATATTGTAATTATGTAAACTTTTCTATTATACGAATTATGTTATATATACAGCCTTTTACCCGAAAGATAAGTGACTATTTAAAAAACCTTTAGCCGTTTATTAACACGGTACCCGCACAATGGGGTGAAAATGACAGAAATGCCCTCACGTGTAAGGGTTAACGGCCAAAATCTAACTCCGTTAGGTCGCGGAGTGTAAAATGAAAAAAACGACCAACTTTAGGGGTTTTTTTGTAATTAATTCACTTTAGGGTCAAAACTGTGAAATTTGCCAAGTTGAGGGACGAAAAATGTAATTTTCTCTTTTTTTTTTTTTTTTTTTTTTTTTTTTTTTTTTTTTTTTTTTTTTTTTTTTTTTTTTTTTTTTTTTTTTTTTTTTTTTTTTTTTTTTTTTTTTTTTTTTTTTTTTTTTTTTTTTTTTTTTTTTTTTTTTTTTTTTTTTTTTTTTTTTTTTTTTTTTTTTTTTTTTTTTTTTTTTTTTTTTTTTTTTTTTTTTTTTTTTTTTTTTTTTTTTTTTTTTTTTTTTTTTTTTTTTTTTTTTTTTTTTTTTTTTTTTTTTTTTTTTTTTTTTTTTTTTTTTTTTTTTTTTTTTTTTTTTTTTTTTTTTTTTTTTTTTTTTTTTTTTTTTTTTTTTTTTTTTTTTTTTTTTTTTTTTTTTTTTTTTTTTTTTTTTTTTTTTTTTTTTTTTTTTTTTTTTTTTTTTTTTTTTTTTTTTTTTTTTTTTTTTTTTTTTTTTTTTTTTTTTTTTTTTTTTTTTTTTTTTTTTTTTTTTTTTTTTTTTTTTTTTTTTTTTTTTTTTTTTTTTTTTTTTTTTTTTTTTTTTTTTTTTTTTTTTTTTTTTTTTTTTTTTTTTTTTTTTTTTTTTTTTTTTTTTTTTTTTTTTTTTTTTTTTTTTTTTTTTTTTTTTTTTTTTTTTTTTTTTTTTTTTTTTTTTTTTTTTTTTTTTTTTTTTTTTTTTTTTTTTTTTTTTTTTTTTTTTTTTTTTTTTTTTTTTTTTTTTTTTTTTTTTTTTTTTTTTTTTTTTTTTTTTTTTTTTTTTTTTTTTTTTTTTTTTTTTTTTTTTTTTTTTTTTTTTTTTTTTTTTTTTTTTTTTTTTTTTTTTTTTTTTTTTTTTTTTTTTTTTTTTTTTTTTTTTTTTTTTTTTTTTTTTTTTTTTTTTTTTTTTTTTTTTTTTTTTTTTTTTTTTTTTTTTTTTTTTTTTTTTTTTTTTTTTTTTTTTTTTTTTTTTTTTTTTTTTTTTTTTTTTTTTTTTTTTTTTTTTTTTTTTTTTTTTTTTTTTTTTTTTTTTTTTTTTTTTTTTTTTTTTTTTTTTTTTTTTTTTTTTTTTTTTTTTTTTTTTTTTTTTTTTTTTTTTTTTTTTTTTTTTTTTTTTTTTTTTTTTTTTTTTTTTTTTTTTTTTTTTTTTTTTTTTTTTTTTTTTTTTTTTTTTTTTTTTTTTTTTTTTTTTTTTTTTTTTTTTTTTTTTTTTTTTTTTTTTTTTTTTTTTTTTTTTTTTTTTTTTTTTTTTTTTTTTTTTTTTTTTTTTTTTTTTTTTTTTTTTTTTTTTTTTTTTTTTTTTTTTTTTTTTTTTTTTTTTTTTTTTTTTTTTTTTTTTTTTTTTTTTTTTTTTTTTTTTTTTTTTTTTTTTTTTTTTTTTTTTTTTTTTTTTTTTTTTTTTTTTTTTTTTTTTTTTTTTTTTTTTTTTTTTTTTTTTTTTTTTTTTTTTTTTTTTTTTTTTTTTTTGTATGTTTGAGTTTTTGTATTTTTTTTTTAATCTATAAATATATAAAACTAATAGATACATATTTATATAGTTGATGTTTGTTAGCATTTGTAGGATTATAGTTGTTGTAAATGAGTTTTATTAAGATCAGATGTAAATTTTGGGTTTTTGGATGAATGATGATGATGAAGGAAGAAGAAGATGAGAGTTGGAAAGGACATGTGTAATATAAAAGTTCATTTTTCCAAATTTTAATTATTGGTGAGTTTTAGTCTATTCGATGATATCCACTCCTTACATTAAAAAATGTACCAATGTATTAGGCTATTACTTAGCTAGGTGGTTTTGGTTTCCATAACTAAAGGAAGGGTTCCAGATTCAAAGCCCCCCCTCCTAATTTTGATAGTTGTTTTGTTTTTTATAAATGAAAAAATCCTCCGACCCAATATAAAACGTCAATTATTTTAATATGGTCGGCTTTTTGTTACTAAAGTAAACATGTTTTTTTAAAACGACAATATATTATAAAAATAAATAGACATCTAGCAAAGTACTAGATGTCACATAGAGTTACAAATACAATTACAATATCTAGGAGAACAACACATGAAACAACGATCCTAGATTAATCTTGAGACTTGAACTGCGAGGTGAGCAAAAAGGGTCAAAAACTCGTGCCAATTACGAAACGAGACACGAGAAAAACCCTCACCAACAGAGGCCGAGCCACCGGTTTTCACTCTGTGGTGTTTTTGATGCTGACCCAAATAAGTCTCAAGGAACGAAACCAAACGGACAAAAAGACCCGTGATTAGCCATAATCATGATCGACACCCACACAACTACAACGATATGAGTGGGTTTTTAAACCATTCATCCCGCGATATATGAAGTTTCCTACCCCTGCTAGAAGCCCATACAAACGATGGTGACACAATAGAATAAAAAAGAAAGCTCGTTCTATTTTGGCCCGGGGCGAAAACTTGTCATTTCGATACTTCCATATAAACCAAGCCATGCAAAATAAGATTGCTTCAATGCAAAGCTTCTTAATGGACTTCATATGCATATCATCAATAATCTCGAAAGCTTCTGCCAAGGAATTAGCTTGCACTACTAGAAAATCTCGTATTACCGACGGCCAAAATCCGTCCCAAATCCGTCCCAAAACGTCTTTAGCGACGGATTTCGACGGATTCTGGCCGTTCCTAAAATCGGCCTCGGTAATATTTAACGACGGATTTTGGGACGGACATAAATTTTACCGACGGATTTACGACAGATGAATTTAATAACAGTAAAATAAATATTTTTGTATCAGTTTAGTTGTCTTGTTGTTTGAAATCCATCGGAAAGCCGTCGCTAATTTGGGACGAAAATTTTTTCCGTCGCAAATCTGTCGGTAATATCAGATTTTCTTGTAGTGTTGCAACAACCAAGGGATATCATGCCATCCAATAATAAGATGCCATAATTTATTAGCAATACTACAAACCAGAAAAATTCGAACATATGCTTTTCAACCTTTACATTTCACACAAAACATATTTCTTTTTATTGTGAACCTTTATAAGTATAAAAAAAAAGGGTAATGGAGGGAACCCTAGCCCCGATACCACAATTGGATACCCATCGATCCACCCCGTATGAGCCATATGATGCCGGTAAATACCTCCATCCTAATCCCCACATGATCTGGGCACCCCGAAGGATCGAACCCGCATATTTAAACTTCACATATGGTCTAGGCTTCATTGGTAACGGGTACCTTAAAGGAATATATTTTTTTCCCAGCGGGGATCGAACCTGAGACCTTAAGAAATCATAATGTATTATATCCAAGTTAAACCCGACTAACTTTAGGGGGTACTTGGTAGGTAGTGGGTTTGGTTTGGTTTTGTTAAAAGTGAATGTCAACCGTTCGATTATTTCTTGGGGTTGATGTATTTGCCACACGATTATAATCCGTGTGAAGTGGGTGATTGGTTTGAGCAATTACAGACTTTTGATCAGATCTTTTATTTAGGATTTAAGACAACTTATATTGGAAATTAGTTCCTTTATTAACCGATCATATATAATATAATAATTTATTTAATGTCATATCTCGTAATTATATAAGTCAACCATACATGTTAATGTACACTTTTATAAATAAAGTAATAAGCAAACACTAAAACAGTAGTATTAATTATTAATTACTTATAAAAAAAACATTTAAAGATTACTTCTAACAATGCTGTTCTAATTAAAAAATTAAAAAATTACTTATAACAACATATTCCACTGATATTTTTAAAATTTTATTGTTATTATTAAATGGATCCGTCTTAAATCCGTTGCTAAACTTTTAGTTTTGGGACGGATTAGGGACGGCCAATTGATTTTTTATTTTTTAAAAATCAAATTTTCGCAAAAACGAATGAACATTCATTCTTAAATATAGTTATATAACTAAATGAACATATTTAAAATTTAAAAAGTGTAAAAACTCACACAACTCTGAAACTTTATGTACAAACAGTAACTTTCGAGTATTAAATTTCATATACACCGACTCGGTTAAAAGTGTGAACGCCACAAACAAATCGACTATTGGTGCGTAGATCGTACCATGAGAACTCTAAATGTATAAATACACTTTATCATTATGTCACACCCCATAATAATGCGGAAGGGTACGAGGTGCAACATTCATGAAATCACAACACAAGGCATAATGAACGACTATAAAGGAGTCGTTTTGAAAACATTTCATTTAACATAAGTTCATTGTCTTGAAATATTGGAAATACATTAAGGAAAAACATTACAATAAATTAAAGAGTATTTTTAGGAATTCTAAATCCTCGATAGGTGGTGCTATCATTGGTTTCGACAACAATGATAACTTGAACAAAGGTAAAGTCTTTTCCATGATAAAAACGAAACATCAACTCCAAGTGGCGAAATAGCCTTATGTGAATCCTACCGTGCATCTTACGGACCTGAGATACATGCTAAAATGGGTCAACAATAATGTTGGTGAATTCATAGGAGAAAATAAGTACTTTGCATGGAACCACAAGATTCAAGTGTGACCATTGCTAACCCGCAATGTCGTGTAGCCATTGTTCAAAAACAATGCTATGAAAAATATAATGTATATATTGTACTAAGCTCATGAATTGAAACTCGACGGTAATAAGTAACATTGTGCCTCGGCAAGTATTTGATCCGTAATACTTGGGAATCCAAATATGCATGCATTCGTTCGACCATCACCGGTCAAGTTGGTGCGACCAACCCGAATGGGGGTGTCAACCCAAATAGTACTATTCATCATATCTCGTTTAAATCCATAACTAACAATTCATGATGGGAGGACTTTAATGGGATCAAGCGACTTAGACAATCATCATATACATAGTTTGGTACTTGTGTTCCACATGTAAAACATAGAGCATGCATCTCACCCAAAATAGTAAGAAAGTGTGGGCTATGAACTCACCTTAGTTTCCAAGTAGCAACAATTAGCAAGTAGCGGATTTGCTTGAATGTGTCAACCTATAGAAATAAAATATACTTGTCTTAACAATTTATGTCATTACGTTCCTAATGAATTTTCCTTATCCTTCCAAATAATATTGTTATAATACATTTTCTTAAAAATGTTTTTCTTATGTGATAATCGTTAGGGCTGTCCACGTGCTAGATGGAGTTGGTCTTTCATGGGGGTATATATATTAATATAATATAATAGTAATAAAAATAATAACGATATTATGACTATTCTCCCACACAACCTATACACGTGAAATGACATATATATATATATAATATATATATATAATATATATATATATAATATATATATATAATATATATATATATATAATATATATATATAATATATATATATAATATATATATATATATAATATATATATATAATATATATATATAATATATATATATAATATATATATATATAATATATATATATAATATATATATATATAATATATATATATAATATATATATATAATATATATATATATAATATATATATATAATATATATATATAATATATATATATAATATATATATATAATATATATATATAATATATATATATAATATATATATATATAATATATATATATAATATATATATATATATAATATATATATATATAATATATATATATATATATATATAATATATATATACATGTATATAATATATATATACGTATATAACATATATTAATATATATATGTTATTTAGTGGGCATTTAACTAGCACGTTTTCCCAACTTTACCAACATAGATTATCATGCTAATGATTATACTTAAAGCATGCTTTTATATTTCCAAGAAAAGTTAATCATTATGTATGTTGGGATTTATGTCATAAAGGTATTACTTGGAAGAGGGAAAATCCACCTAGGAAATATACAAGTATTAAATACACGTAATCATTACTAATCAAAATTAATTAACTTAATTAATTTATCTTGAAATCTGTTGGTTTCCAAAAAATACTATATTTCCAAAATGATTAAGTGCATGTGGCTGTACTACCGTAGTGAATATAGTGAAGTTTTTTTTTTTGAAGTTCAAAAGTCACATTTTTAGTTTTTGGGTTATACTTCGGCCGCAACTCCATGGCTAAAAAGAAAATGGTTTTTGATTTTTGGACAGCCCTTGGGTCGACGTTTCAGTCACCAACACAGTGGCCAAGTAGTGGTGGTTCGTGGGGGTGATGCAAGGGGGTGAAAGGTGGTGGTTTGTGGTGGCTTTCGAACCGAAACATAAGAAAGCACCAAAACTTAGCATGGCCGAAACCTAACATCACAAAAGACTTAAGGGTAGATAAACAACCTGCTTCGAAGGTTCATACAGATTTGTACTGGTGGTTGGAGGTGGCGATTCGCGGTGGTTCGCGGCTGCGAGAAACAAAACAAGTAAGAAAAAAAACGTTTTTAGGGTTTGTGACATGAAAGCTAAGCATGGGCAGCCATGTAACGACCTGAAATGGTACCTGTACGCTCCTCCTTCTTCCTGGGTCGTCGCGAGGTGGTGGTGGAGTGGTGGTGCGCGGCTGCGACGGGAAGAAAAAGGAAAAGAAAGAAAAGGAAATATTAGGGTTTTTAAAGAGAATGATTAAATGGGTTTGCTTGGAACGTTGTTACTTACGTTTCTCTACCTTTCTGGACGTTAATGGAGTTGAG
>CM067172.1:29959865-29979873 GCA_034093135.1 Erigeron breviscapus | reverse complement strand
AAGACTTATATGAGTCCACAATTTGCACACTTATATTTGTTTTATCTATACAAGAAAGTAAGAACATGAACAAGAATAAGTTCAAATGCAAATATCTAAGCAAGTCTAATCATATGTATCATTGATTAAACGATGAATACATGGTCGATATTACAACTTGTCTTACAAGAATACAAATGAACTAAATAATTGCTACTAGACACACTATAAACTTAAGCAATTACAGAGAAAATAAAGTGACACACACTTTGTGGTGAAAACACAAAGTATAAATGATGCGGCTGTGTTGCTTTATATAGGGGAGGAATTAGGGCAACACAGCCTTACAATTATCGTGATAGAATGGTGGTTGTCGACTTCTCATAGGCTCGTTGTACTTGGATCAGGAGCCTTTGTCTTCTTTACCAAAACGGGTATGAAAGAGAAAACCCTTGTTTTGGTCCCAACTGTACCTTTGCCATATAAGGTAACATTCAGTTGGAAAACTCAAATCAAAAACCTATATATACCTACATATAAGGATCTAATTTAATACCGGCTGGTACGACTAATTTAATTTATTTTATTTTATTTATAAAAATGTTATAAAACTTACTACAATTTAACGAAAATAGTCAATATATAATTACAATTCACTCAAAAATAATACCAAATAGATACTTTATAACAAAATATAAGTTTTAAAGTTCACAAATTACAAAAAAAAATATAACATTAAAGTATTATAAAAATATTTTTTAAAAAATTCAAAAAATAAAAAATGAGAATACCGGAACGGTAATACCGAAAATACAGGAAATAGTTGTACCGGAGTACCCTCCGATACCAGTATTACGGGTAATACTACCGGCATTTAAAACATTGTATGTACGTGTTTGTATTTGAAGGTGATTGACTAGATCCTCAAATGTAGGTATATATAGGTTTTTGTTTTGTTTTGATTAAATTGTTACCGGTAATTTTTGTTTGTTTTGTTTTGTTTGAAAATTTCTCCAGGATTTGTTAACGGCGGGGATGAAAAATGCAAAAACGACAAACCACAGGGACGATTTTTGCACTTAACTCTATAAAAAGACGAAAATGCCCCTCACGTGACTTGCATGTGAGGGGGTTAACGGCAAAGTTATAACGGCAGGGACGAAACGCAAACCACGGGGATGATTTTGGCCAAAAGTTAACGGCGAGGATGAAAAGTGCAAAATTGAAAAACCACAGGGACGAAAAAAGTACTTAACTCAATGATAATAACCAACTCATACTCCCCGAAACCCAAAAACTTATTCTACCCAACAATATGAATGTAGACCGAAGGAACCTCCTTGTGGGTCTCGGCGGTGTCTTCCTTGTCATCGGTGTTCGCTGCTCCAATTACAGCTCCTGATGTCGCGTCCGTATGCAAGGAGGCGACATCAGGTATCAATCCTGATAAAGTTAAAAGGACACGAAAGTGTTGTCCTCCTCCTAACCGTGGGAAGACCGTTGAACCTTTCAAGTTTCCAAACGAAGATGAACCGGTGAGAATGAGATGGCCGGCTCATAAAGCGTACCAGTATCCAAAGCAATTAGAGATGTACCAAGAAGCCATGAAAGCCATGCGGGCTCTCCCAGACGACCACCCGCATAGCTTCAAACAACAAGCTTCAGTTCATTGTGCTTATTGTAACGGAGGTTACACTCAAGAGCTTAGCGGCTATCCTGATACCGAGCTTCAGATTCATAATTCCTGGCTCTTCTTTCCATTCCATCGTTGGTACTTGTACTTTTACGAAAGAATCCTTGGTAGTTTGATTAATGAACCCACTTTCGCGTTACCTTATTGGAATTGGGACGAACCATGTGGAATGCAGATTCCAAAAATATTTCTAGGAGATGAAAGCAATCCCCTATATGATGATTTCCGTAACGCGAAACATCAACCTCCAGAATTAGTCGACTTAGCATTCGGTGCGGGAAACAAGGATCAAGAAAAGTGCAACCTTATAACAGTTCATCGTGATTTAATTACGAATGCAGTTGATGACACGAGTTTCTTTGGAGGTGTATACGTAGCTGGGAAGGAGCCTATTCAAAACAGAGACCCCTCGGTTGGATCGGTGGAAGCCGGTTCTCACACTGCGGTACATGTATGGGTAGGTAGACCGCGCTCTGATGAATTTCCTAACGGAGAGGACATGGGTAACTTCTATTCCGCGGGTTATGACCCTTTGTTTTATGTGCATCATACTAATGTCGACCGTATGTGGAAGCTATGGAAAGATTTATGCCTTCCAGGACACGTAGAACCCGCCGAGGAGGATTGGTTAAACGCTTCGTACGTGTTTTACGATGAGAATCTAAACCTTGTACGAGTTTCTAACAAAGACTCGGTTAATATACAGAAGCTGAAGTTTGATTATGCTGAATCCGATATTAAGAACGTCCCGTGGAGGAATAGTCGACCCGACAAACGTGATCCGAAGTTACAGAATGTTGTTCATGCCTCACAACCGATAGACGCGACAGGCAAGGACCCGTTAATACTAAAGGATAAGAACGTGAGGGTTCGTGTTGAAAGGCCAGAACGTCCCAACGACGATAACACGAAGGGTTACAAAGAGATTTTGTTTATAGATGGGATAGCATACAAGAGTACTAATAAGGTCGTGAAGTTTGATGTGTTCGTGAATGATGAGGTTAGTGCTGATGATAAGACTCTCTCGGTTTGTGACCCTGAATACGCGGGTGGGTTTGCCCAGATTGCACATGGCGATATGTCGATGCCTTGTGGGGCGAGGTTCGGGCTGGACGAGCTGTTGGCTAACACAAATTATAACACCAAAGACGGCAAGGCGGTTGTGGTTAAATTGGTGCCAAAAACGACCCCGACTGAAGAAATCACTATTAAGAAAATCCAAATCAAGCAGGTTCCCGTTTCTTTCCCATTCGCAGATGCCAAAAAGTTGAAAAGCGAGGTGACGTTGCCCGTTAAATTAGGCAACATTTTGAAGGTTCGTGTTGACAGGCCACAAAGGACTGACCAGAATAAGGAATTCAAAGAGATTTTGTGTATTAAGGGAAAATACCCGGATAATAAGTCTGTGAAATTTGATGTCTTTGTGAATGACAAGGTTAAAGAAAACACTAAAAAGGAAGATCTTCCGACGCCTTGCAGCCCTGAATATGCGGGTAGGTATGCAACGACGGCGATTCGTCTTCGGAGATTGAGGCGAAGTTTGAGCTGGACAAGCTGTTTCGTGACACAAAAACCGAAAACCAAAAGGAGGCTGTGGTTGCATTGTTGGCAAAGACAGCCGAGACTAAAGGTCTCAACATTACGGACATCAAGATCGAGTTGGTGCCCATTGAAACTAAATGATGCTTGTTGTAGAAACTAATATATAAATTGTGCATTTTGGCCATACACGTAGCATTAGGGATGTACCGTGTATGTTATGTAGCCATAACATAATATGCGCATTATATATGTTGCATTGTTGCAACGTTTTCGTTGATATTTGGTTGATATAATAAAATTGGTTTTCTTTTTCGATCTTGTTAATTACTATATTATATATATAGTAACACTTATGTAAATTTATCTATTACAGTAACATTTATCTAGTGGTGTTACATGACAATCAAGATATAGTTAAGATTCCAAGAGTGGTATATTTGAGAAACCACCAAGTTGGGTAACTTGGTTAAAGAGTTACGAGTAATTCTTTTTAAATATAGTTTTGATTATCTTCTTCATATATCGATATCTATCTATAATATAACTAAAAGAGGAGGTTGGGGTACACTTGGCACCCCTAATCCCCTTCCTTTAACCTAATACTCCATCCTTATTAATCTTCTATTTTTTAAAATTTATTTAATAAAATGGTCGACCTTTAATAAAAAAATCTTATAAAAAAATCTTTATTATTATTATCTATATATATACCATCTAGAAAAAACCATACCAAAAAAAAAACCTACGATCGACTACCAAAAAGGTTTTTTTATTTATATACTTTGTTCATATTTAATCATTATTATTATTATTTAACATTGAATTCTTATGTTATTGTTATTATTATCTCTTTTAATTTAGTTTGTTGTCCATTATAGGTTCATTATGGCTTCTTCTTCAACAACAAAAAATAAGACCACATTAGTTCATCTTGAAGATCTTAAGCCAACATAACCATCATCTACGACTCCGGGTTGTGCATGTATGGACTGTTTCGGAGTGGAACAACCCGAAGAAAATCAAAACGTTCGAGATGGTCTTTGTTGATGAATTGGTATGTATTTTCAAGTTATATACTGTACACTTTTTGTTTCTCTTTTTATTTAAAAGTTGGGAAAAAAAGGGTAAACTGGAATCAATATTTATATGAGTTAATTTTCATATGTTTCTTCTTTAGCTTTCGTATTGATTAAGTTGTGATATTGGTCATATTGATGGTTGCTCGAATCATACCGTTACTGTGTAAATTTTAATTCGTCTATATTTGATGGAAACCAAAAGAAATTACTGTTTGCTCGCTAGCTTTTCGTTGCATAAGAAAAGCACTTTTGAATTAGCTTTGACTAAAAGAACATCAAAAGTTGTCATCAAGAATCAATTTACTAAGAATATATATATAGAGATTTATGAAGCAGAAACTTACCCATCAATAATTAGTATACTTGAATTCTAATTTTTTAGCTTTGATTAATATATTTTGAGACTACTCGTCTATTGGACGGGCCTGAGCACTAGTATTGTGTTTATATCTCAGTTATAGACGAAGAAAAAGAGTTATTCGAGGTGGACCCACACAATTTTTTTTCTATTTCTTTTACAGTTGTAAAACGAAGTTTTTACCAAGTACTGTAATTGTTTTCTGTATTCTCTATTTTTCTTTCTTTGACTCCCACAAAGTCAACATTGTAGGAGGTAATTTTTTTCTTAATAGATATATGGTTTTTGTAGTTAAAAAACTTTTTATTTATTAAATGTGTTTTTTGTTTTATATTGTGTTTAAATAATTGAATTTAATAGATAGTGAAGAAAAAATGAGGAAGAAGTGAAGAAGAGTTTTTGTTGACAAGAGTGTGTCATAGAGTGGGGAGATAAGGAAGAGCTGACGTGGTGCTGTGACGATGAAGAAGAGGCGAGCAAATAATCACTGATAGGAGAGGCTTTAGAGAGAACATATTGTCATTTATTTAGTATTTACATGCAACTTTTTTTTTCTCTCTTTTTTATTCATGAATCATGAATGTAACTGTCATTTTACATAATTTTACTTTTTCACGCATTGAGCAAGATCATATTGATCTAATACATATGTTCATGTTTTACATGCATGTACGTATGTATGTGTGATTGATATGTATAATTAAGATGTATGTTGTGTGACATGTATAAATTGATGAAAAATGTATTATTCTTATATAACACTAGGTTAGAAGCCGCGAGATGCATGGTTTAGTGTAACACCCGATGTTTAAAAAGCATAGATTTCCAAAGACTTTTACCGAACGACATTACATAATGCGGAAACAAATATTTAGAAAGGTTAACCAACCCGTAATGGATGGTCTTTGATCAAATAAAAGGTAATAGCAAAGCATATCATCATAATAATTCAAATGGAAACCCAAATGTTTGTTCCCACATCAAACAACCAAGCCAACATCGTAAATAAGGCATAAAACATCCGTAGACTATAAATGTCTAATTATGAGGATGCTATCAGATAACTAAGTATCTTCGTAAAGTATCTACCCAAGCCTTACATATCATTATTACCTGCTTATCTGTTTAACCTGAGGGAACAACACATTTAAAAGACCAAGTATTAGCTAATAATATCTAAGTAAGATAACACGCAGTTGACAAAACGTTTGTCCATTTTAGTCATTAAGAGATTTCGTTTTCTTTTCATTAAGACACGTCCCGTTATATATCGTCAGATATACATCACATATCATTACATTAATATTACATATCATCGCATCAACATAAATGGATATAACATCATATTTGTGTCTATCATCATTTCACATCACATTTCATAAAACACAACACATTAAGTGTGACATAAGTCACGCATATCATATAAGGTGTAAGTTTGTGTGTAGGCGGTCATAAGACCTAACGGGAACCTCACACCCGACTAGATGGATGACCATACGGCGGTCCATCATTGTCGTTGAGGAAAGGAAAAGCCAATCCCCGAGTAGTGCGTATGTTCAAGACAATGGGGCTGGTCATGCCTCCCGGAGTTACTCTTCACGTTAACCACATTACACAGAGCCACCCAAGAAAACACATCAATGCACTAGCTTGGAAATGACAAGTACGAGTTAAGCTTAACACTTCCTCCTTGCATTCCCCACCCCCTCTGCTGCCCTTCCTCTGCTGCTGGAAAAAAATGTCGCTGGAAAATGAAGGTATCTTTTTCCTTTAGCACACACACAAATATATATATATATATATATATATATATATATATATATTATTGATTTAGGAATTAAAAAAAAGCAAACAAAGAACCGTGGTAACCACACCACAATTCCTCGCACAACGTTCCATGGCTCCAATACCGCCGAGTACGGCCCACACCCAATGGTGTGGACAATATTCGTTGTCCAATACGGCCAAATGCTACCCTTATTGGGATTTATACTAGTGTGTGTTTGCACTTTCCATTCCTAATGAATGTGTTTGCCATTTTGTTGTAAGTTCAATTGATGATGACCTATAGACGTATTGGACCATTTTGTTGTAACTTGAATTGATGAAAACATCATAGGGCGTATTTGCCCATTTTGTTTGCAACTTCAATTGGTGATAAATTTTAGGGTCTTGCTAACTATATGATAAGCTATCATTAATATATATAAATAGCATATTTTTTTTATTGAAAAACTCAAGTGGTGAATTTTTGATATGAAAGATACAATTTCTTTTTTATAGTTAGCATTTTCGTAAGTTCATTTTGTTGTAACTTGAATTGATGAAAACATCATAGGGCGTATTTGCCCATTTTGTTTGCAACTTCAATTGGTGATAAATTTTAGGGTCTTGCTAACTATATGATAAGCTATCATTAATATATATAAATAGCATATTTTTTTTATTGAAAAACTCAAGTGGTGAATTTTTGATATAAAAGGTATAATTTCTTTTTTATAGTTAGCATTTTCATAAGTTCATTTTGTTGTAACTTGAATTGATGAAAACATCATAGGGCGTATTTGCCCATTTTGTTTGCAACTTCAATTGGTGATAAATTTTAGGGTCTTGCTAACTATATGATAAGCTATCATTAATATATATAAATAGCATATTTTTTTTATTGAAAAACTCAAGTGGTGAATTTTTGATATAAAAGGTATAATTTCTTTTTTATAGTTAGCATTTTCATAAGTTCATTTTGTTGTAACTTGAATTGATGAAAACATCATAGGGCGTATTTGCCCATTTTGTTTGCAACTTCAATTGGTGATAAATTTTAGGGTCTTGCTAACTATATGATAAGCTATCATTAATATATATAAATAGCATATTTTTTTTATTGAAAAACTCAAGTGGTGAATTTTTGATATGAAAGATACAATTTCTTTTTTATAGTTAGCATTTTCGTAAGTTCATTTTGTTGTAACTTGAATTGATGAAAACATCATAGGGCGTATTTGCCCATTTTGTTTGCAACTTCAATTGGTGATAAATTTTAGGGTCTTGCTAACTATATGATAAGCTATCATTAATATATATAAATAGCATATTTTTTTTATTGAAAAACTCAAGTGGTGAATTTTTGATATAAAAGGTATAATTTCTTTTTTATAGTTAGCATTTTCATAAGTTTTTAATAATACATTTGTTGTTCGAACAAAATAGTAATGTTAAGTATGACTACATCGGATTTCCGTCAAGCCACCTATATACACGTCGTCAACAACTTAATCTTAATCAACTTTAAAAGTTAGAAGAAAGTTAATGAATGGATCGGATGACCATTCATTTTTTTAACTGCAAAGAGTATTAATGAAGTTTGGCAAGGCGCCAAAAGGAACAATTTCAACAAAGATACACTAACTAGTTGTTTGCCGTAATGACCTGGAAAAATATAAATTTCTAGGCCAACTACAAATCCATAAATAAGTGATAAGAATATATTTTAGTTAAATATGCTATTTCCCTTGAATTCAGTATATGTTTCACAATTGTTATTATGTATTACTCGATGGTTGCTTTAAAAGATTACATAATAAATAGAAATTACTTATTATATAAGCTTTCAAATACACAACAATAGGTTGATGTGAATAAAGTTTACCTACCTCCTTCGTACTAAAAGGTGTGAAATACTGAAATGGGTAAAACGTGTGTTTTCATGGATTCTTGCAAGTAGTATAATTAATGGTGTTGTATTATCTAGGATGTATAGTAGTGCATGTTTGCAGGGGTAACTTTCCATTCATGATGAACGTGTTTGTCATTTTGATGTAAGTTCAGCTTATTATAACCTAAGGACTTGTTTCACCATTTTGTTGTAACTTCAAATGATGAAAACATGAGGGCATTTTGCCTATATATTGCTATAACAGTCGATTTCACACATGTGTTTTACTAATTTATAGAATATGTTATAGAAGTTGCATAGTAAATAAATCAATATTTGTGGTATAGAAATCACTTTTCATTTTATTGTAACTTCAATTGATGATAAGTTTTAGGGACGTCAATAATGTATATAAATAGTTACACTTTTTGTCATAAAATTAAAGAATGAGTTTTTGATGCAAAATGTATAATTTTTTTATGCACACTAATCATACAGTCATAGGCTGTCCTTAGAATTTTTTTAAGTTTTTAAATTTGTTGTTCGAACAAAATAATAATTTTAAATATGAATTTAGACTTTCGTCAACCCACCTGTATACATGTTGTCAACGATTTAATCTTAATCGTTAACGGATCGGGATAACTATTATTTTTTTTAGCGGTAAAGATTTTATTAATGATGTTCGCAAAGACGTCAAAATGAAGAATTACAACAAAGATATATACACTACTAACTTGCCATAAAAACCAGGAAAAAATAACTTAATATCTACGTCGACTACAAATCCATAAATAAGTTCTCGTATATGTTTTAGTTAATCATTTTTGTTTAGTTAAATATGCTATCGCTTCAATTCGATCAGTATATGTTTCATAATTGTTAATTATGTATTACTCAGTATATATCATAGTTGTCGTTATGTTGTTTTAAAAGATTACATTTATTAATAGAAAATACTTGTAAGATTTCAAATACACAACAATAGTTTTATGTAAAAAAAGTTTACCTACCTCCAATTCGTACTAGATTCTTATTTGTGCACATGTAGGTTCCTTGAACGATCCATATAATGTACAAATCCATTATATATAGGAAGCAAAAGTATACGTAGAGATCACACCGGCCTAACTTTCTTTGATACATCTATCATCATGTCTTCTTTACTACTCACCTCTTCATTTACTACTACTCATCATTCCAAGCCAAACACTCTCAAGACTCGAACCATCAAAAACCGAGGGTTACGAGTCTCATGTAACGTAACACCGAAAAATGATGATAACCAACTCATACTTCCCGAAACCCAAAACCTTATCATGCCGAATGTAGACCGAAGGAACCTCCTTGTCGGTCTCGGCGGTCTCTGTACCGCCGGGAACTTGTCTTCCTTGTCATCGGCGTTAGCTAATCCAATTGAAACTCCTCCTCCCTCGGCCGCATCTTGTAAGGATGCGAGTGTCAAAGATCCTCAAGGAAATAATGTTAAAGAGACTATGAGGACACTAAAATGTTGTCCTCCTGATCTTAAGAAGACCGTGAAACCTTTCGTGTTTCCAAAAGGAGAAAAGGTGAGAATGAGATGGCCGGCACATAAAGGAACGAAAGAGCAAGTCGACAAGTACAAAAAAGCCGTTGCCGCTATGCGGGCTCTCCCAGACGACCACCCGCATAGCTTCAAACAACAAGCTTCAATTCATTGTGCCTATTGTAATGGAGGTTATAGTCAAGAGCTTAGCGGTTATGGTGATATCGATATTCAGATTCATAACTCGTGGCTCTTCTTTCCATTCCATCGTTGGTACTTGTACTTTTACGAAAGAATCCTCGGTAGTTTGATTAACGATCCCACTTTCGCGTTACCTTACTGGAATTGGGACGATCCATCTGGGATGGAGATTCCGGAAATGTTTCTATTTGATGAAAAAGAAAATAACCCTCTATATGACGATTTCCGTGACCCAAAACATCAACCTCCACAATTAGTCGACTTACAATTTGATGGGAAAGACAAGGCTTTCGATATTGATCAAAAAAAGTGCAACCTTTTCACAGTGTACCGTGATTTGGTTAGGAATGCGGGTGATACCATCAGTTTTTTTGGAGGTATGTATGTAGCTGGGAATAAGCCTGGAGACCCCTCGGTTGGATCCGTGGAAGCTAGTTCTCACACTGCGGTACATCGATGGGTAGGTAACTCGAAGCTACCTAACGGGGAGGACATGGGTAACTTCTATTCTGCGGGTTATGACCCTTTATTTTATGTGCATCATACTAATGTCGATCGTATGTGGAAGCTATGGAAGGATTTACGCCTTCCAGGACACGTAGAACCAATCGAGGACGATTGGTTAAATGCTTCGTACGTGTTTTATGATGAGAATCTAGACCTTGTGCGAGTTTTTAACAAAGACTCGGTTGATATGAGGAAGCTAAGGTTCGATTATGCAAAATCTGATCTTGGCGAGCTCGCATGGAGCAAGAGTCGACCCCCCAAACGTGACAAAAAGTCACAAGTTGCTTCCATCCCATTAGAAGATGTGATATCATTGGACCAGGTGAAGTTCCCCTTTAAACTAGACAAGATCCTCAAGGTTCGTGTTAAGAGGCCAGGTGTCAACAGGACCAATGAGGAGAAGGCGAAATCCAAAGAGAATTTGTTGATCAATGGGATAAAATACAGGGGTGATAAGTTTGTGAAATTTGATGTGTTTGTGAATGACAAGGTTAACACTCAAGGAAAATTGCCAACACCTTGTGACCCTGAATACGCGGGTGGGTTTGCAGAGCTTCCACATGGCGGGAACGGAAGTAATATGTTGATGTCTAGTGCAGTGAGGTTCGGGCTGGACGAGCTGTTGGTTGACACAAACACAGAAGGGGACGAGTATGCTGTGGTTGCATTGGTTCCAAGAATCGGGACTGAAAATCTCACCATTCAGGAAATCAAGATCGAGTTGGTTCCCGTTGTGTGATTGAAACTAATTTAATCATGATGATTGTTGTAGTAATAAATTGTGCATTAGGGATGTACCCTGTATGTTGTGTAGCCGTATTATTCGTATTGTGTTGCTAGCTAGGTTTTTCTTAATGTTGGGTTGATGTAATAAAATTGGTTTTCTTTTCTAATCTTGTTAATTATTACAGTAATCAAATTAGTTAATTACCTGATAATCAAGATACAGTGAAGGTAGCCTTAAATTTCAAGAGTAGTGGTATTTGGAGAAACCAAAAGTTTTAAATTCAGGATGAGTTAACTATTAGGCCAGTGCTTATAAGGGTCAGCTTCTTTGAGCTTCTTCCCTGTCATATCAGCATCACATAACCCATGACTCCCCTCAGGACACTCACTGTCTATAAACAAAAGCTTCTTGGAACTTCTTTACACATCATCAATTATTTTATAATTTATCTCACACACACAAATACACATATATATACACTACACATATATAAAACAAAACAAAAAACTTCAGCCGACCCCACCTCCTTCCGTCCTTGAACTTCTTGAGGAAGACTAAGATGGAAGACGCAGCCACAAGGACGATGCATGCCAATAGAAGTCCTGCGTCCTATGGCCTCAAGACGCTCGCCCAAGACTCCTATAAGCACCACCCTTAGAAACTCTTTTTATTCTTGTAAGTTTTCAAACAAAATGTAATAATTAGAAACTCTTTTTATTCATGTAATTTTCACATGTACGTGCTTTAGACATTGCATAAAAGATGAGGTTTGAACTATATTTACTCGAAGAGTAAAAACAGGTCATGATCGTACTGCTTAGCTTTGCATCCTTTGGACCACAAGGTAAAAGTATCAATATATACAGATGTATATATGTACACGTTTAAAAAAAAGGAAACAAAAAGCTGTACTATTTCTATTTTAAACAATAAAAACATCAGACTATATATAGCCTACTATACTAGTAGGGGTAAAAGATAACACATGCTTCCAATAATGTATATACAAAGCCAAAAGAATCAGTCTAAGGCTCAAAGCTACCTAACCTTTCTTTATTCTCATGTGTATTAAATCTAACATTCCAGTTTTAGTTTAAACATGTATGTTTATTTAGTTAAAATACTTATTGTATGATTAGAACAAAGTGCAGGGACTACTCTTGGACGTTTGAAGTATAAAGGACTAAAGATGGAAAAGGATTGAAGACAAGGACTTAAGATTGAGTCGGTGATATATACAAGGGGGTGTTTTGCATATCTGAAGACTTATATATATATACACAGATTATGTGTATAATATTCATTCATGTTTATTCTATATTTTTCGATTTCATTATTCTCTCTGAAATAGTTTTTTTCCCGATTAGGGTTTTTAATACTTAATCAAATATTATCTTGATATTTGATTTATTTCTGTAATCTATAGATTCATATAATAATAATAATCATATCTCTCTTCATATCTCTATATTCTATACAGTGAAATCCTTAAGGTTTGATTCATATTCGTATTGTATTCAATCTATAATAATAAATTTCGCATGGTATCAGAGCCAGGTTGTCTGATATCTGGTTAATCTCGAGTGTGTTTCGATCTAAAATCGATTATACTTTTGATTAATTTGATTTAGAGTTCAATTAAAAAAATTAGGGTTTCGATTTTGGGGATTCTACTTCAGATCTACAATTTCTTGATTGTGGCAATGAAATTTGTTGATTGTGTTTCCTTGATTAGGGCTTCTGAGCCCTAATTCGTCTACTACAAATTCCGCTGCTCATTAGGTTACATCTTATCCTACCTGATTTTGGTAAAATCAGGACATCTCTTTAAATACTTGTTTTTATTGTTCTCTGCCATCAGTTTTATTGCCAGAGCTTGATTACTGGTAGCATATTCTTACCTTAATTTCATTGGTCCTTGACCTGACACTTGAGTGTTCAGGAATCCTGAATAGACCTTGTTATTAAGTGTTCTTGCTGCTTAATTAAGTTCTTGGTGATTAATTATGACTGGAGGTGGTGATTTAGGGAGTGGTAGCACTCCTGCTACTATTGTGTTTGGTGATGAGTTGTTCTTGCATCCTACTGATTCTAGTATTACTTCTTTTGTGTCTCATAAATTGAAAGGAACTGAAAATTATTCTGTATGGAGTTGTGCTATGAATATTGCTCTGCAAGCTAAAAATAAAATTGGATTTATTGATGGTTCATGTGAAAGGTCTACTTCTGATGCTAATTTAGCTAGACAATGGGATATGTGTAATTCTGTGGTACTTTCATGGATCTTAGGTTCTATTTCTGAGGAATTGTATCTAGGACAGATTTTCTCTACTAATGCTACTGATGTTTGGAAAGAATTAAAAGAGACATATGATAAGATTAATGGTTCTGAAACTTTTAACTTGTATCAACAGATTAATTGTTTGAAACAGAATGGTGCTCCTCTGTCTGATTATTATCATAAACTAAATGCTTATTGGAAACAATTTGATGCAATTACTAAACTGCCTGCTTGTTCTTGTGATGCTCAAAAATCTTTTAAAGCTCATAATGATCTTATTAAGTTGATGCAATTTCTCATGGGTCTTGATGATGCTTATCAATCTGTTAGGAGTTCTTTGCTTACTAGAGATCCTTTACCTGATGTTAAAACTGCTTTTTCTGTTGTATCTAGGGAAGAGTCTCATAGAGATTCTTTTTCTCATTCTGCTAATAATGTTACAAAGCCTCAAACTGCTACTTTTAATGCTAAATATCAAAGTGTGAATTCTATATTTAAGAAACCTTCTGTGAGTAAAAATAACAATCTTGTTTGTTCAAATCCTAAATGTGGTTTAACTGGTCACACTATTGATAAATGTTTTAAAATTGTTGGTTATCCTGATTATATTAAGAAGAAATGGGCTTCAAGTAATTTACAAAACAAAACTGTGAATCATAATGTTTCTTCTTCTTCTTCTGATAATACTGTAACTACTAATGCTTCAACTTTTACTCAAGACCAAGTGCAGCAACTTCTTAAGCTTCTGAATTCTAAACCTCCAGAGAATGTACAAGCCAATATGGCAGGTACATTCTTCTGTTCTAATACAAAGACTTTTTTTAAAATTTATAAAACTGACAAAGGTTGGATCATTGACTCTGGGGCTAATCAGCATATGGTAACTAGTTTGGATAATTTAGAAAACATTGTTGATATTTCTGATTTGAATTTGCAAATTGATCATCCTAATGGAACTGTTGCACATATTAAAAAAGTTGGAAATCTAAAGTTAAGTGACACTTTAACTTTATATGATGTGTTGTATGTTCCAGAGTATAGTGTGAACCTTTTGTCAGTTCATAAACTGGCAAGAGATAGTAAGGTTTTTGTTGGTTTTGATGAATCAAGATGTTATATCCAGGACTTACAACTGAAGAAAACCCTGGGGACTGGTAGTCAGTCTGGAGGTTTGTACTTTCTTGACTTTAATAATAATGGAAAGTTTGTGAAATGTAATAATACAATGATTTGTTTTTCAAATACTCTTTGGCATAATAGGCTTGGTCATCCTTCTGACCAAGTCCTAAAGGTTTTAAAAGGAAAAATAGATGTCAGAGGTGATGGTTCTACCTCACCTTGTGATATTTGTCATTTTGCAAAACAAACAAGAGATCATTTTCCTTTAAGTAATCATGTTTCTACTTCTGTTGGTGAACTTGTTCACCTTGATGTGTGGGGACCTTATAGGGTCAAAAGTAAAGAGGGTTTTAGATTCTTCTTGACTGTAGTTGATGACTATTCTAGGGCAGTTTGGGTATACTTGTTAAAAGGCAAAGATGAAGTATTTAAATATATATCTATCTTTTATCAGTATTTGAAAACTCAATTTTCTAAGGTTATCAAAACATTTAGAAGTGATAATGGTTCTGAGTTTGTTAACTCAAACATGGAAAGTTTTTGCAATACTTATGGAATTGTTCATCAAACTACAATTGCTTATACTCCTCAGCAAAATGGTATTGCTGAGAGGAAACACAGACACCTTTTGAATGTGGCAAGGTCTCTTTTGTTTCAGGGGGGACTTCCTCTCAGCTTATGGACTGAGTGTGTTCTCACTGCTTGTTATCTTATTAATAGACTTCCCTCTTCTGTTCTAAAAGGTAAATCTCCTTATGAGTTAGTATTTGGAAAATCTCCAAATATTGATCATCTTAGGAGTTTTGGTTGCCTCTGCTTTGCTACTTTTTTAAACAATTCTGATAAATTTTCTAAAAGAAGTGATAAATGTGTATTTGTTGGGTATTCTAATAATAAAAAAGGTTATAAAGTGTTCAGTTTAGAAAAGAAAACTTTATATTTCACTAGAGATATAAAATTTTATGAAAATATTTTTCCATTTAAAATGAATAATTCTGATAAAGTTTCTGGTACTCAATATTCTGAAAATGATTTTATAACCTTCTTTGATTCTCCTTATTCTTTCTCTATTCCAACAAATACACTACCCTATGATGATGCAGAGGCTATATCACAACCTGCAAGCCCATCTACATCTAGTGACAATGAGGAGAATGCCAGTGAAGCAAGTTCACTTGGTGATTTCCATGTCAATGATGAAGATGATGGCATGGCAGGTAATGATGATAATATTGCACAAGTTGCAATTCCTCCTGAGGGTAATAATCAAAATGATTTAGACAATAATTTAAGAAGGTCAGAAAGAAGAGCAGGTATGCATCCTAAGTTTGGTGACTATGTGTTGGATGGAAAGGTCAAATATGGTATTGAAAGACATGTCAATTACTCTCAGCTAAGTAAAGAAAATTTTTGTTTTTCTACAAGTATTAACAAAATAAGTGAACCAAAGACTTATCATGAAGCCTGCACCAATTCACATTGGATTGCAGCCATGAATGAGGAAATGGATGCACTTAGTAGGAATGATACTTGGGATATTACTGAGTTGCCACCTGGCAGAGAACCAATAGGCTGCAAGTGGGTCTATAAGGTTAAATATAGATCCACTGGTGAGGTTGAAAGGTTTAAAGCTAGGTTGGTAGCTAAAGGGTATAATCAAAGAGAGGGTATTGATTATGAGGAGACATTTTCTCCTGTGGTAAAGATTGTAACTGTTAGATGTTTAATTAGTATTGCTCTTTCAAATGATTGGCCTCTTTTTCAATTAGATATTAATAATGCTTTTTTATATGGTAGTCTTAAAGAAGAAGTCTATATGACTTTACCTCCAGGATATTTTCCAGAAAAAGATCATAGAGTTTGCAAATTAAAAAAGTCATTGTATGGACTTAAACAAGCTCCAAGACAATGGAATGAAAAACTTTGCTCAACTTTAATTCAAAATGGTTTTAAGCAAAGTAAAAGTGACTATTCTTTGTTTATTAAAACTGAGAATGATGTGTTCATTGTTCTATTGGTATATGTTGATGACATAGTTTTGACAGGAAATAATATTTCTGAAATTAACAAGGTTAAAGATTTCTTAAGAACTAAGTTCCTTATTAAGGATCTTGGTGAACTCAAATATTTTTTGGGTATTGAGGTAATGAAAACTGAGAAAGGCATTTGTCTTTCACAAAGAAAATATGCTCTTGAGTTACTTGCAGAATATGGGATGCTTGCTTGTAAACCTTCTAAGACTCCTATGGAATCCAAACTGGTAATTTCTGGTCATCCTTTGAATGATGATGATAAACCTGTTGAGAATATTACAGACTATCAGAAGCTACTTGGTAAGCTTATCTACCTTACTCACACCAGGCCAGATATTTCCTATGCTGTACAAAGTCTAAGTCAGTTTATGCATTCTCCTTATAATTCTCATTTGAAACTGGCTTTTAGATTGTTGAGGTATATTAAAGGTAGTCCAGGAACTGGTGTACATATTTTTAAGAGTCCACATATGAACATAACTGGTTACACAGACTCAGACTGGGCTAAATGCAAGTCCACAATGAGAAGTGTAACTGGTTATGCTGTGTATATGGGGGAATCACTCATTTCCTGGAAAAGCAAAAAACAGTCTGTTGTGTCAAGATCATCTGCAGAAGCAGAGTATAGGGCTCTTGCTTCTTTAACTTGTGAAGTTATGTGGGTTTCTAATTTACTTTCAGAATTGAAAATTCATGTTAGAAAACCTATTTCTTTGTTTTGTGATAATAAGGCTGCTATACAGATTAGTTCAAATCCTGTTTTTCATGAAAGGACAAAGCATTTTGAACTTGATTTACATTTCATTAGAGAAAAGATTTTGAGTGGTTTTATTAAACCAATAAAAATTGACTCTGCTGAGCAGACTGCTGATATATTCACAAAAGGCTTGTCATTTGACCAACATGATAAGTTGGTTAAAAAACTCAATCTCTTAGACATGTTTAAACCATAAAACTGAGGGGGTGTATTAAATCTAACATTCCAGTTTTAGTTTAAACATGTATGTTTATTTAGTTAAAATACTTATTGTATGATTAGAACAAAGTGCAGGGACTACTCTTGGACGTTTGAAGTATAAAGGACTAAAGATGGAAAAGGATTGAAGACAAGGACTTAAGATTGAGTCGGTGATATATACAAGGGGGTGTTTTGCATATCTGAAGACTTATATATATATACACAGATTATGTGTATAATATTCATTCATGTTTATTCTATATTTTTCGATTTCATTATTCTCTCTGAAATAGTTTTTTCCCGATTAGGGTTTTTAATACTTAATCAAATATTATCTTGATATTTGATTTATTTCTGTAATCTATAGATTCATATAATAATAATAATCATATCTCTCTTCATATCTCTATATTCTATACAGTGAAATCCTTAAGGTTTGATTCATATTCGTATTGTATTCAATCTATAATAATAAATTTCGCATGGTACGACCCTTGGGTGACTTGATCGATGATCTGTACTCATGATTTCCTTTCGTACTAACTTAGCTATGCATCTTTGGACCACAAGGTTGTTGGTTCAATATACATATATGTATATACTAGTTTTGTACTTACGCGATGCGACGGCGAAAATTTACATCGCATAAGATGTCATTACGATGATAATTTACAACGTGGTATTCCTGTTTTATGATAGTTAGAAATTGTGTTGTCGGTTTTAATTAGTCTAAGTACAACTATTAAGTTACCATCCATTAACTCTAAATCGAAAAGGGAGGGGGAGGTTTTGTTCCCCTTTTGAGCTCTCGCGACTAATTCCAGCTTCTCCCGAGAAATGATTCGTTTCATTAAGACTTTTAACACGAGACTCGTTCAAGTTGTTCGTTGACATATTATTATCTATTTCGAAATTACGTTTCTAATGGCTATTCATATGCCTACTTTTTGATTACAAAAGTTTATTTACTTCAATTTAACTAATTTCTGTTTTGCGAGTTCGCTAGCGTTGACCGGTCAAAGTGGCGGGTGTTACATATAATTAAACTGACAAAATACAAAACCTTAAATGTAAAAGAACAATAGCAAGACTGGGTGAATTCTGAAGAGTGTTCAATCATTGATATGTTAATTAATAATCAACCGATATTAGTATATTACTTTCTCTGTTAGTGTAACATAAGTGACATTTTCATAATCCATATAATTGGAACTTCTTAATATATAAGTTATTCAACTGGAATTTCAAATATCAGAATTAATTGACCAATATAAAATGTTTTAACAGACTGTGAGAAACAAGAAGGAAGAAGAGGAGATCAATACAACACAGAGCTATAAAAAATTAGAACAGCGGCGATGTTACATGCTGCTTGCATTAGTTTTACAAGAAAAGGCGCAGCTCAACTTACTCTTTTCGATATGTTTATAACATAGTAATACTTGTCCACCAAATGTCGCTCATGCTTCAGAAAGGCCTAACACTTTGTGTAGCTAATATTTGTGGAGTAGCGAATAGCAATTCTAACTGACTAAAACTATGAGATATATTGGGTTGCATCCAACAGACCATATCCTGTCCTGCCGCGTAACAAATTAATTGACTATAGTTGCTTATTTGGCCTAAACTTATAGTCGTCTATTGCTTTTCTTCCATATACCTCGTGTCTTGAAGGCCAATACAAGATAAATTACAAATAAATCTTTTTTTAGTCAAAGTCTACACAGCTGTGAGAGAGTTAATTCTTGTTCGTTAACCTTTGGATCGGGGAGATTTTTAATAAATCATAGGTTGAAGGCACATAAATGTAAAAGCTGATTGGAGAGACCTTGCAAATTGGAGGCTTTTACAGGAGATACACCTTGTTTAAGTTGCTATTTAAAACTGATTTGGTGATGTTTTTCATTTCGGTTATTGCTTGACCATTGCTGTGCTGATTAGGAAATGTTTGAGCTTTACAAGTTCAGGTTTTTGTTTCTTCATTACGTAGAGTTTGTTTTCAACAAAAATTCTAAGTAAGCTAATTGCCTAACAACGATACATAACTTACTCCCTCCGATTGTATACATACATGGAGAAGGTTAAGATATATGGTAAATTGGTAATCATTGTTCAAGAATAAATTGATCAGTTAAACAATATAAGCTGGTTAGAGTCAAAGTAAGTGATCTTATTGGAGATGATAGAAGTCTTTAGGTAAGATTGACTTAGCTCCGTGAGTTCCGTCTTCACTTCTTTCATAATTCCTGGCTCTTCTTTCCATTCCATCGTTGGTACTTGTACTTTTACGAAAGAATCCTGGGAAAGTTAATTGACGATCCCACTTTCGCGTTACCTTACTGGAACTG
>CM067172.1:29923992-29958865 GCA_034093135.1 Erigeron breviscapus | reverse complement strand
GTGATTTCTAAACCTTTGATTGTTGATTACAATGGGATTGTGATGAATCTTAAGAATAAACCTCTTGTTCGAAAACCTCATCTGTATACTTTGAATGATTCCACTAACCCAAAAGGACCCATTCAAAGGTGGGTACCTAGACAAACCTAATTTTGTTTTGCAGGTAATAAAGGTCTGTGTTTAGTATTTCAATCTCGGATACTGTTCAACACATGATCCTGGAATGAGTTTCTTTTCAAGAAACAATCTCAAATAAGTGCTCATTACCAATGCACTTACTTGCCTCTGCATGTTTTGTACAAATCCTTCATCTCTTTCTCTCTCATTCATTATCTGTCAAACATTGATGCTATCCCTATGTGCAATGTGCTTAAATATCATGCAATGTTTGAGGGGGAGAAAAAGGATAATTCATGAATCAAGGGGGAGTTTGTGTATTTGCACTATTTGAAGAGAAACTCATTGTTTTGTTAGAAAAACCAAAATATAAAATTTAAAAAAAAAAATTTCATAAAAATAAAAATTGTTTTTGTCAAGTGTTCTGTTTTTGTTCTGGTTAAATAAAAGTTTCTTTTATTATTATTGGTATGATAAAACAAAACATAAGCCCAAATTTTAAAAAAAAAAAATAAAAAAAAGAGGCACAATTTCAATAAGCCAATACCCACCCGACCCAACCAATTTGATTTCCTCTTCCTTAAGGAGGAGGGAAACTAATTTTTTTTCTCTTTCTTTCTTTTTTCCATTTCTTTATCATATCCCAGTTTCCCATAAAAAACTCTCAAATCACTTCAAATACAACTTTTGGCTGATCATTGAAACAAGATAAGGGTTTTGTTGGTGATTTCATACTGAGCATTTTATTCCATAACAACATTGTCTTCTGATCACTTATTCAAGTAAGAATCCGAACTTAAATGAAGAACTTATTTTTTTATTTCTTGAATTTTGAGCTACTGGTAATGATTCTGTATTGTTGGATTGATTTAGAAGCATGTTTAGGTTATATGTGTATGATTATTACATGTTTAAATGCTTAGTATTGTGGTTTCGAAAATTCAAAAACCTGCAACTCATTTTGTTTTGTGGAGAAGATGACCTAAGACGATCTTCGATTTGTTCTAGGTTATTTTTCTTGATTTAAGTGATTGGAGTAGTGTAAGTTTACTTACAGTGATTCATATAAATGTTTTGTTATGCTTAGATGTAAAAATGAATCATGTTGTGTTATGTGAAACCTGGTTGGAAATAAAACGACTTTGGCAAAGTCTTCGTAATTTCAAGTCATTTTGTTTCTAAGACGATCTTGCCCAAGACCGTCTTGGTTCCAGAACGACTTGGAAATAAGACGATCTTTCCAAGACCGTCTTAGTTCCATCTATTTGTTTGCCATGTAACCCTTGAGACCAAGACCAGGACGATCTTGTCAGGATCGTTCTAGGGTCTGTACGCTGTGTGGTTGATGAATTGATTTGAAAAACAAATGAATGGGTAACTGAACTCGTAAGAGATCGGTTTGCTCAAAACTAATACTTTTAAATTTAAGGGGAAATCATTGAGATGATTTCACTTTATATTTCAAAGTGTTAGAATTGTTTTTTAAAACGATCTTATATAAGATCGTCCCATTTTCCTTCACTTCAATATTTTTCTTTCAAGTAATAAAACTTTAAGACGATCTTATACAAGATCGTCCCATTTTTCCTTTTCTTAAACCTTTCTCAACATAACAAATGTTGAGACGATCTTATCCAAGATCGTCCCACGGTTCAAATTGTCCTTAAACTTTTTCAACAAAACAAATGTTGAGATGATCTTTCTTATGATCGTTTTGTTTTCCAAACTGAGTTCAACCTCAGGACGATCTCATCAAGATCGTCCTAGCTGTCTATACTTAGAAAAAAAAAATTCTTAAATTTTTTATTCTTTCCAATTTTTTTAAAATTTGTGTGGTGTGACAAAGTGCTTTGTATTATCATATAATCACAATATATTTGAAATACGGGGAATTGAACGCCTTTGTGTACTTCCTTACTATTTTCAAATATCTTGTACTTATATGATTTTACCTATTTTTCAAGTCATGTACACATGAAAATATATAAAAGTACAGAGAATTGATCGCCTTTGTGAACTTCTTTGTAAGTTTATATATGGAAATATGTATTTGACTGTTCTATGTTCATTTTCTCATAACAAGTTATTTATATAAAATACACTGAGTTGATCGCCTTTGTGAACCTCTTTGTATCTTATATAAATCACCTGTTTGAATCTTATTATTTGCTGTTCAAACTTTGTTTTATGTGTGCGTTAAACTCTTTTATGTCTTAAATCAGAAAAATAAAAATGGATCATCAAGAAGTTATTGAACATGATGAAGAGGTTGCTCTAAATGAATCGATTGAAGAAATTCTTATTGCCGGAAACACAAGGAACATGAGAAATAACAGAGCATTGTTTGATCCTTTCATGGCTCCTGGCTTTCAAATTGTTCCAAGAATTCTTCATAATCACCCTCTCACATATGTACTTACCGTTGAACAAGACTTAGCTGAAGCTCTATCTTTTTGATATGTGGAGATCCATTATCTTTGTTCAACCTCAAGATCCAACAAATCCAAGAGCCAAAGCTAAATCCAAATCACCTGATCTTCGTCGCCAAGGTTATTTCCAATATCAATTGAATTCTGGAGATAGAAGATATGAGTTTGAATTCAATCTTGATGACTTCAGAAGGATTTTAAGACTTCCTGAAGCAAACTTCAATGGACATGCTGATTATGATATGTTTGAGTCCAATGAGGAGATGTTTGCTGCCTTGATTTCTATTGGATATGAAGGTCCTTTAACCAAAACAAGAGATTTCAAATTAAAGAATCTACCAAAGATGTGGTATTATGTGTATTCCATCCTAAGCAACTGCTTAACTCCATACACAAGAGGGATGGACAATCTGACACAGGTTTTCTAGCATACACAAGAGGGATGGACAATCTGACACAGCCAATGCTGCACATTTTCTATGGTGTTGTCTTCAACAAACACTATGACATTGCTCAACTTCTGTGGGATCAATGATAGTATTAGTAAATGGCAAAGTCTCTGCTCCCAAGAAGTATATTCCATTCATAAGATTTCTCACAGCAATTGTCTACAGTGCAGTCAGACAGGAAAGAAGCATTCCAAGGCTTCCAGCCAGCAGCCAAGTGACCATACACTTTTATAAGTATGTTAGAGATTCAGGAACTGCTAACTATACTTTCCTGATTCCATCATTTCTATTAGATATGGTTTCAGATTCTGATGATGATAAGATTGCTTATCTGGACTGGATTAGAACAGCACTGGGACCGGAAAGCCTCCCGGTTCCTACCCAAGCTGTACATAGGACACCTGGTGAGGGGTCAAGTAAAAGAAAAGAGCGTGAGGGTGAATCCAGTTCCAGTAAGCCAAAAAGAAAGAAACAAAAAGGAGAAATGTTTGTGTTACGATTGAGTAAACAAGTGCATCAAAAGAAGAAGAAGAAGAGTTCATCAAAGAAACTCAAAAGCAAAGTTACAGCTGAAACTTCTTCTCCAAGATCTTCTGAGGAAACAATATCTGTTTCTGGGTCTCAAAGACCAATCCGATCACCACTCCCTAAAACAATCAATTTAATCCGATCACCCAGAACACCATCACCTCAAAAACCATCATCTCCATCTTCACCCAAATTACATCAAACACCAATTAATCAATCTTCACCACTTCCGGAAATTACAACACCTGAACAACCAATCATACCTCAATCTATCTCAACCATACCTTTATCATCCTTTGTTCGATCTCCTCCACCAACTTATACTCAGAGCAGAAAGAAATCAATTCCAGTAAACATTAGGAAAACTTTTAAAAGATCTCGCTTTGAGTATGACCGATTTCAAGAACCCGAACAGAAGATACGATTACTTCTGATAATGATGCATCTGATGATGATGCAAATCAATTTGCTGATGATGTCATAGACATCCCGGAGGAACAAGGAAGGAATGAGGGAGGAGTTGAAAATACCAGAGAGGATGTGCGGTCCGGGTTAGGACAAAGGCAAAAAGAAAACGTTAGCCCTCCATTAGTTAAAACAAATGTGTCTAGCCGGGTTCGCCGTAGGGTAGAAGACGAGAGCTCCCAACTCTCGCATGAACAAACCTCCATAAGCCATTCGGAAGTCTCTCTACAGACTGACGTCTCATTTTTGCACAGGCAAAAACCACGTACTCCATTCCATTCTCCTTCAGAGTCTGTGAATGTTGAAGCAAAAGAGACACCTACCCCTCTCTTGAATTTCGTTTCTGCACGTGTGTCTAGTACCCTTAGGACACCAATTGTGATACCATTTGCACATCTAAGTGATGTTGCCGGAACAAACATAGAGAGATCGGCTCTTGTGCCCTCTCGAAGATTGTTTGGAAATCCTTCCATTGCTAACATCATGCCAGCTTTGAACGAAGGTGCCCTAGTTGTGCGACAGTCTGAATTCTTACGAGCTCAAACTGTTGCATCAGCTCTTCGTGCTATGGGCTTAACGGTTCGTCTAAGTGACTCCGGTGTTATTTATATCCATTTTTCAAAAGATTCTGGTTGCAAAGCCGAATCATCAACTGTTGCTCATACTTTTGAACCAACAGGAAATCCTGAGACAGTCATGATGTCTTCAGGTCAATCAGTAGAATCACTTGAGACTACTGATTTGCCAATTTCTGATATTCCATTACCACCTGAGGCTCAAAGGTTAATTTCTCATTTTGTTGAAGGGATTGAAGAGGGACAAAGAAGTGAGTTACTTATCTCGAGAAACACTATCACTGGTAAACTTCCTGCATCTCAAACATCATCTCAATCACCTAGATTGCTTACTGGAGGTGCTTTACGCATTCTTTCTCCAGAAGAGACTCCAACACCAACACAAACAACACCAACACCCCCACATATTACAACAACAACAACAACCATACCACCAACACCACTATCACAATCATTTCCTGATCCAAATTCACCACATCATTCTTCCAGCTCTTCTTCTGAATCATCTGATTCATCCGAATACTTAAGTGATTGTTCACCAAACAGAATTGCCACCAGTGGGTTATCTACCGATACTCTAATTGTTGCTCTCATGAATCGGTTGAGATCAGAAGAACCCCATCTTTCTTCGCATAAAAGATCTATTTTTCAATCACTTCTTGCATATTTGTCTTTTCAAAGTACACAACAGGAACAACAGACTCAAATTGAAGCTCTTCAAAAGCGAGTCATTGAGCTTGATCAACAATGTCGACTGGCTAATATCTCAAGGCGTCGGGATGATCAAGAACCTGATGATCAACCCGAGGGGGAGAATATGAGAGATATTAGAGAGGGTCATGAGACACAAGCTCAAGATGGTCAAGAAACTGTTCAAGAAGTTGTTACAAAGACTCAAGGAGGAACTCAAGAAGATTCGGATGATTTACCTCACTCATCAGAAATATTTCTCATTATTATTCTTCCACATCAAGTTCTGATGAGTCAAGTGATCCTGATCCATTTCAACCAGAAAATGGTAATGATGATGAGTCTGATTCTGATAAACCTGATGATCTCCAGCAAGTATAGTTCAAGAAGAATATGGAGAAGATATCTTTGAAGAGATAGTTTATCATCTCAGAAACACAGAAAATCTTGAGACTCCCAATAAACTTGGACAAGGAATTAGACATCCAAGGATCTCAAGAAATAAGATATGGCAGATCAATGAGGGCTATTTTGCTGAGAATTATGAACAAATCTTGGATTTGAGCACAAGACCTGAAGAAATTGTGTGCAGAGCAAGATATCTTGAAAAAAGAGCCTTTCAAATCTATTGCTCACCAAGTGAAAGACTCAACATGACCTTGAACCGATTAAGAGCATTCTTTCTGTTCAGACATCAAGGTCAAAGAGATGCATATATGGAGCTAATGAATGCTGAAAGTTCTGTAAGAGCTTAATGGTGGTATCAGCAATTTCAAATCCCAATCACTAAAATCCTTCAGTTGTTTACTCCTCTCAAATCACAATCTTAGACTTGTTTGATTCAGAGTTCGTCGAGCAGATGGCAATATCTATGTTGTTCAAGAAGAATCTTTTCAACATATGACAATCTCAGACATCTTATTTCTCTACAATCAATATGCCTATCTGATCATCAAGACTCCAGATCAACTTCTAGCCTACGAAGCATTGAAAAGTCATATTCAAGCATTGATCAGATTTTATGAGTTCAATGACTTTCAATTGGATTAGAAAGAAGAACTAGCAGGATTAACCTTACAAAACCAAACCAAAGAGCCAGAGGTTATGAGCTAGATTCATATCAGATTGGAGATCCAATTGAAAATTTGGATGGATTTGTCTTCATTAATCGACTGAAGAAAAAGATCTTCATTCGTGCCTCTGATTTTCCAAATATTCAGATGGTACCTTGAAATATTGTCAATCAATTCTGAATGCAATAGATGAAGATTCTGACAATGAAGAAGATGAACAAATCAAGTCTCAAGAGAAGATCATATAAGATGTATCAAAGATACTCTTGATATGCGTCAAAGGATTAAAGATCTCATTGTCACAAGAACTCCCAAGCCTCAAGAAGGAATCATTCACACCAAGACAGGTTCATGGGTTCTTTGGAATCCTAGTCATGAACGTGGCCCTCATAACATTCCTCCTGTAAACTTTCCAAGATAATATCAAATTGCCAGATGAACGTCCTGTAGGTGATAATTGGCACTTCATCCCTAAGAAGTTTTGGAATGATTCATGGAACAGTTATAAGAAGAGAGCCTTCTGGAGTTCAAAGATTGACAAGCCATCAACCTCAAATGCTGCACGACGATATAAGAAAAGGAAGAACAAGCAAAGACGTGCAAACAAGAGGAGGAGACAACATAGAAAGTATGATGGACAACCAAGCACTAAGGGGGAGAATGTTAGAAATATAAAATAGTGCTTAGTTGTATTTCCAAACATTGTATTTTATGTATATAATGTAAGGTTGAGGGGGAGCTTTTGTAATATACTTAGAGTATAAATACCCCTCAAGCCTTCAATTTTGTAAGCCTTTTACACACTTATGATAATCAATCATTCCTGCTTCCCACACACACATCTTTCTCTCTCAAGAACACACACTAACACACACACTTTCCACCATTGTTGATTACCTTACTTCCGCACTATACAACACGAATTATAATAGTTTTAACTTTCACAGTGACTAGTTGTTGATTGTTGTGGACTACGCCGAGGTAAGATACACTACTTTGACACGCTGGGAGATTCAACGAAAAGCTGGTTTCAAATCATAAATACTTCCATTTGGTATCTTTATATTGCATGTGGGCATATGGGGTTACACGGGAGGTATTATGGGTTATGTAGTTGACCATGAGACCTGAAATGCAGTCCCTAATGTAGTGAAATGAAGTATTGCTTAATGTAGTGTATTGTTATGAAGTTTATGTAGTATTACGAAGTATCTCTTTATGCATGAAATGTAGAAATGAAGTTGATGTGTGATATATGCATGCTTACATGGCTTGTACACCTAGCTCACTAGACTTAGTAGGTTGCCATGTCACTTGCACGTTTAAGGATCCAAACGTAATGAAGATAAAGTGTGTGGATGTCTAGGAATGTGTGTTACCTAGACTATATGTGTGTGACGGTTTAGGAATGTGTGTTACCTAAACCATATGTGTGAAACCGAGCTCGTAAATATAATGCAGGAAAGTGTTAAGCTTAACCCGTACTAGTCTTAGCCGGACGAGTGCGTTGACGTAGTTGTTGCTTGGGTGGCTCCTTGCAACATGGTCATTATAATGCAGGGCGAGTAATACGAGGGGTTTGACCAACCTCCATATACGGATTACTCTTGGATTGGCTTGCCATTCCTTAACGACGAAGTATGACTCGCCTTTTGGTGAAGCATCTAGTCGGGTGTGACTTATGTTACACTTATATGCAGTTAACGAAGATATGTGTGTATAAAATGAAGGATAGGCACATTTAGGGGATTCGCCCTAATTGATATGAAGTTGATATGCAGTTATGTGTGAACGTGTGATGTGTGTTGTGCCTAAATAAACTTGTCTAATAATGAAGATTGTTTTAATTGGACAAATGCTTTAATAACATAGTGATATCTTACTTAGCTAATTCGTTAGCTAACACTTGTTTCTTAAATGTGGTTGTTCCCTCAGGTTTAGCTTGAAGGACTAGTTGATGCAGGAATAAGAGTGAGAGTTGGGTAGATGCATGCAGGAGGACTTAGCTACCCATAGACGATTGTCTCTTTAGACATTTATTTACATTTCGTACTTGATGTCGAATTATGTAGTATTGTTGAACGGTTGTTTTGTGTTGGGCAACCGTTGGGTTTTCATTTTAAACTATTTGATGGTATTGCATGTAACACCAACTAAACGTAGAAACCGAACAGTTTTTATCGGTTTGACTTTTAAAGTCTTTTCTTCCGCAATTTGACACCGTTAGGTGAAAGTTTTTGAAAACCCATATTTTTAAATGACGGGTGTTACACTTTATCCTTGTACCTTAACCAATGCATTTAATGACCTTGTCGGTTCATTAAATGCATGCAACCATATTTGTACGGCACAAATTCAGTGGTGAATTTGTTTGCCTATAAATACAAAGTCATTTCCTTGTTAAAATTACTTTTATCATTAAAGGTGAATTTGTCTAAATACTCTCGATCTTAAACAGGGATACTTCACAACTTTAAGTATCTCGATCTAAAAGAGTTATTTGGCAAATATAGATCATTTGTAATTCATAGGTTGTTAGGATACTTACATATTGTATTATCTTGATTCCGCACAACCTTGTATTTTATTTAACATCATAAATAAAATACACTTGAAAATATTACATTGTGTTTCACCTTTATTTTATTGCTTTTAGTCTTGTATTACTTTGTTTATATACTTGCATTTATATTCAAGTAATACTAGTCCAATCTAGTGCTTATTAGACTTGTTGTATTTTACATTCTGGGTTAACCATCTAGAGAGTTTGGGGACACAAACTGACAGCTTTCTGAATGGTTGTAGCCTTTGCCTTGAGAACCTGCTGATCACGATTTATTACATTGTGAGCCAGCAGGTAGGCTCTTGTTTGATTATTAGCCAGTGTTTCAGTATTGGACTTGATAATTTCAATATCCTGGCTGTTGGCTTCTTGTTTCTTATACCAGGTAGTTAGAGTTTTCACTAGCTGATCATCTTCTTTATCTTTTATTTCGACCGATTGTTCAGCAGCCTTTGTAAGATCAACAAGACCTTTTTCAACCTTTTCTAATCTTTCACTAGCAGATAGAGGAATCTGAACAGGAATGAGGTGTTCCTCAGCACTTGTTGATTCTGTAGCAACATGGACTTGAGCAATGGTTGCAGTTTCTGTGTCCATGTCACTGGTTTGTTCCTCAGTGGGTGCCACCACATCAAAGTCATCAGCATTCAGTCCCTCCAAATCATACTCATCATCTTCAGTGGATTCACCATTTTCCACATCAACCATGTCCACAACATCATCAATTGTTTCAACATTTTCACTAGAGATAACTACAACATTTCCAGCATCTGCATTTCCTTCAACATTTTCATCAATAGTTTGTACATTTTTACCACCAGCATCCACATTTTCACCATCAACAACAACCATTTCATCATTATGAACCACTTCATCTGTTTCCCTTTCACCACCAGCGACTTCTGTATCAAATCTGCCCTCATAATCAACATCATCATTTTCACCCTCATCTCTACCTTCATAGTTACACAAGGCATCCAGAGCCCCACAATCATCAGTGAACATTGTAGTAGTGGCAACTCTGGCAGCCGCTGGCAGTGTTTCAGTCCCTGTCGAAACAGTTTCTGAAACAGAACAATTTAAAGGGTTTGGAGATATGGGTGCCTCTGGTTCAGTGTGTTGTAGCACCAAACCATCATCGGCCGTAGAATGTGTTGTCTCTAGCATCACCTGTGATCTGGCTGCTGACAACGACTCAGAGGGTTGAGAAGAAGATGGAATAGTTTGTACGGTGGACTCAACTCTAGAGGGCTGGGGTGACCCTTGATCTTCACCAACCTCTCCTACAGAAATTTGAGGTGGCTGCTTGTGAGGCCCTTTTGTCTCGTCAGCACCCTATTTGGAGGATGCTGATGGGTTGGCTGGTTCACTAATGTCCTTGGGCTGTGAGGACTCCCTAACCTTAGTGGTTAAGCCCTTTGATACTCGTTGTTTCTGTTTTGGGACAGCAGCAGGAGGTGAAGTGGAAGTAGATGTTTTTGTTTTAACTTTAGACTTTTTGGTTTGTTTGGGAGCTTTGGAGGTTGCTGGGGGGTTTACCAGCGAACCAGCTCCAGAGGGGTTTTCAGAGAGTGAGCCAGCAGTCACAGGAGGTTGTGATGCTGATCCACTAGTACCAACTTTCTTGTAGATAGAAGGATAAGATGAGAATAGTACATGTTTCATCTGGGGAGTGAGAGCAGCGAATTTGCTGTCAAAGAATTCAGGATCACAGGCTGGCTGCTTATACACAGAAGGACCAATTCTTGGTGGTTTGCATACAGTAGCACCAAATTGGTTATACTTTTCCTTCAGCGCCTGTTTGAATATCAGTGACAAGAATCTGGTAAAAGGAGTTGTATGTGATCGGTTGCTGGCTTGAACCTTTGTCTTCTAGTCCTCGAATATGACTGAAGCAAAATCAATAAACCTTCCAATTGCCAGAGCATGAATGATTTGCATGTTGGTAGATGTTGCTTGATCATACGATCCAGAATTGCCTCCCAAACATTGAATGACGTGTGCAAAAAGTAATCTCCAAACACCAGGAGATGTTTCTTAGTGGGATTGCTGGGTACTGGCTCAGGATTAGCCAGATCGGTTCCATATCCAATGAAAGGCAACCATTCCTTCCACTGTTCAGCAGTTGCTGGATCAAAAAATGGTTTTTCTTCAGTTTGATCAGGGAGACAAGGAGCAGCTCGAATGATCTTGGGTGTGATTGAGATAGTGTGCTACTTCTTCATCACAGTACCAGAGATAGCATCAATTCCTACCTGGTAGTCACACGTCCACCAAAATTCTCTAAGGAGATAGACATACATGTCCTCAGGGTCAAAATAGATAGCATTCTTAACCGGACATGCTTTTATAAAATCAAGCATTTGTTGATACCCTTTAACCCCAGAAGGCACTTCTAGCGAATCAAGATGGTTATTTGATTTGATGGCAATTTTTTGTGCTTGGAAAATGACTTTAGAAGAAGGAGTAATGGGTTATGGGTCAAAGATTTTGGAGTGCATATAAAGAGGAACCTTTTTGAGAGCTTCTTGAGTTGCAAGATCCTCGGCAGACAACTCAATGTGAGTGGGTGATTCCGGTTGGTTTGCAGGTGGAGGATTCTGGGTTTGAAGTTGGGGTTGGTTTTCAGTAGTTTCTTGGTTAGAAGTTTGAGGTTCAGATGAGGAAGCCATTGATAGAGATATGAGGAAGAAGATGAACAGTTAAGGAAAATGAGAGGATTTTAGAGATTTTGAGAGAGAATATGAATGTGAAAGAGAAATGAAAGAAAATGGAAGCGTAAAAGATGGAAAGGAGAAGAATGAGGGTATATACGAGGTATGGTTATGGGCCCACACTTCTGCAAAAGGTAACCGTCAACACATTCTCTCTCATACGTAATAAATAAATATACGTATATAATTAATTAAAAACTGCTAGCAAAGGGCATTTTTTCGTGTAAAATAATTGCAATATACGAATATATATATATATAAAAATACGTTATATGTACATATGTGAGTAACGTATAAAAGTAACTTGATGTGACAACTTGTACCACGATTTCAAAGGTACTCGAGTGGTTACGGCGTATAGACTGTACAAGTTGCCCATTAGGGAGGAAATCGAGGTAACGTTTGAAATTCTAATAAAATATTAATAAAGATACATGGTGGATATGCTCACACGTTAAAATGGTTGAGATTGAAGTATATCCACTGACAATTTAGAAAATTTGGTTACCTTATATAGAAAATTTCATCTGTTATAACACGATTTTATCACTGAATTCGATTCAACAATGGCGGTTTGATAGTGTGTGTTCTTGGTGTGTGTGTGTGTGTTTTGAGAGAGAAAGATCGATTAAACTGAAAGCTTGGGATTAATGTGTGTAAGAAATGAAGTGTTGGTTGTTGTTGTGTTGTTGTTGTTGTTATGATTTCTAAGGTATGAGGGCTATATATAGTCTAACAATACAACTATTCTAATTATCACAATTAGCCCCTCAACCTTAGTAATCATTTATCTATGACTTAACAACAAGAATGTCTTCTAATCTTAATTACAATTTATCACTATTTTTGGATTTCTAACACAGTCAGCGACTTCACAACTAATGTTGGTCGCTGATGAATAAAGAGTACAATTTTTAGCAAACTGTCAGCTATTAACGGATTTGATAAGTCTTTACCAGAGCCGTTTGCTGCTGGACTAGATGAAGACTTTTAGCTCTTCATTGCTTTTATTTTGCTTTTTCCCAAAGCAACAGGGATAAATGGATTTGATAAGTCTTTACCAGAGCCGTTTGCTGCTGGACTAGATGAAGACTTTTAGCTCTTCATTGCTTTTATTTTGCTTTTTCCCAAAGCAACAGGGATAAATGGATTTGATAAGTCTTTACCAGAGTCGTTTGCTGCTGGACTAGATGAAGACTTTTAGCTCTTCATTGCTTTTATTTTGCTTTTTCCCAAAGCAACAGGGATAAATGGATTTGATAAGTCTTTACCAGAGCCGTTTGCTGCTGGACTAGATGAAGACTTTAAGCTCTCCATTACTTTTAAGTTCAGCGAGCAAGAAAAACTTAAACTCGCTGATTAACTTCAGCAGACATGACATGTCATGTCGCTGACTCTCCATTCAGCATTCCCAACTTGCTGACCAGATACTTAAATCTGGTTTCATCTAAAGGTTTAGTGAATATGTCAGCAAGTTGGTCATCGGTGGGGATGAAGTAAATTTCAACATCCCCTTTCATGACATGGTTGCGAATAAAGTGGTACCTAATGTCAATGTGTTTAGTCTTGGAATGCTGAACAGGGTTGTGTGTGATAGCAATTGCACTTGTATTATCACACATAATGGGAATCTTAGAAAATTCTAGGTCATAGTCAGCGAGTTGGTTTTTCATCCAAAGGACTTGTGCACAACAACTCGCTGCTGATACATACTCTGCTTCAGCAGTGGAGATGGACACTGTGTGCTGTTTCTTACTAGACCAACTAGTCAGCTTCCCCCCCAACAGTTGACATCCTCCACTGGTGCTTTTTCGATCTAACATGCAACCAGCATAGTCAGAGTCAGAGTATGCAACAAGGTCAAAACTAGAATCTTTGGGATACCAAAGACCCAGCGAGGAAGTACCTTTTAGATACTTAAAGATTCTCTTGACAGCGAGAAGATGGGATTCCCTAGGAGACGCTTGGTATCTTGCACATAAGCAAGTAGCAAACATGATATCAGGACGACTCGCTGTGAGATACATCAGCGAGCCAATCTTTCCCCGATAGTGAGTGGGGTTCACATGCTTACCATCAGGATCAGCATGGAGATTATTTGGTGGAGACATAGGAGTGGCTTTAGGAGTGATATTGGACATGTCAAACTTAGCCAGCATGTCTCGAATATACTTCTCCTGATTGATAAAAATGTCATTAGAGAGTTGGCGAATTTGAAGACCAAGAAAGAAGGTCAGCTCACCCATCATGCTCATCTCAAAATGAGAGGACATCAGTGAGCTGAACTTGGTGCAAAGTTTCTTGTTGGAGGATCAAAAAATGATGTCATCCACATATATCTGAACATAAAGTACATCAGCACCCTTTCTATAGATGAAGAGGGTGCTGTCAATGGACCCTCGCTGAAACTTATTAGAAAGAAGAAATTCAGAGAGAGTGTCATACCAGGCTCTAGGAGCCTGTTTAAGACCATAGAGTGCCTTATAAAGACGATAGACATGGTGTGGCTTGGCTGGATCTTCAAAACCAGGTGGCTGCTAACATAAACTTCCTCATCGAGTTTTCCATTTAGGAAAGCACTCTTGACATCCATTTGATATACAGTGAAGTTTCTGTAAGCAGCATGTTCCAAGAATAAGCGAATTGCTTCTAGAGGGGCCACTGGTGCAAATGTTTCGTCGTAATCGACACCTTCTTCTTGAAGGTATCCTTGTGCAACCAGCCTAGCCTTGTTACGGGTAACAACACCGTCTTCGTCCATTTTGTTCCTATAAACCCATTTAGTTCCAATGGGCTCTTTGCCAGCAGGTAGAGGAACCAAAAACCAGACATGCTGTCTTTGAAATTGGGTAAGTTCTTCTTGCATGGCATCAACCCAAGAAGGGTCAGCCATTGCTTCTCCTATATTCTTGGGAGTGATCATGGACAAGAAGTTAACATAGAGACAAGTGTTTCTTGTCGCTGATCGAGTAATGATCCCTTGAGAAGGATCACCAATGACTTGGTGAGCTGGATGACTAGATGTCCATCGAAGTGCTGGAACACTTGATGAACCTAGTTGAGTGTCAGCGGAAGACTGAGAGATGGAAATAGAAGAGAGATCATTGTAAGAAGAGAAGTCAATGGTAAGAATGGGTTCAGTGGGTGTGTGATCAGTTGGGCCATTCGACTGAGTTGAGTTATCATCGATGTTGGAGTCATCAGCTGACTCCATATCATCAGCATTTGCTGATGCATCATGAAACTCCTCCTCAGCAGAATCATCAGCATGCTCGTCATCAGCCAGTGATCTAGGTTTGGCTGAGGCAGCATGGATTGATCTTAAGATAGGCTCAACTGGCTCAATCGAGTAGATATGAGCAGCAACTTGCTCTAGTTCAGTGTCAGCTGAACTATCCTGTGAGACATGCTGATTATTTTCAGGCAGCGAGCAAGAAGCATCAACAAATGAGTCAGCTTCCTCAGTAAGAGGATCAGCGAGTTCATTGAAAATGACTTCAGATGAAGAAGGTTGGATGTCCTTAAGGGCAGATGAACTTTCATCAAAAGTGACATGAATGGATTCATCTACCTTTTGAAGGCGAGTATTGAATACTCTGAAAGCCTTGCTGATAGAAGAATAGCCAAGAAAGTAGCCATCATCAGCTTTTGGATCAAATTTACCTAAGTGGTCCTTGTTATTAAGAATGAAAGCAGGATATCCAAAGACATGGAAATAATTTATTTGAGTTTTCTTTCCTTTCAAAACCTCATATGCTGTCTTATCATGCCTTTTAACAATGAGGCATCTATTTTGAGTATGACAAGCAGTGCTGACAGCTTCTGCCCAGAATTTACTAGGCAGACATGATTCACTGAGCATGGTGCGTGCTGCTTCAATGAGTGTTCTATTTCTTCTTTCAGCAACACCATTTTGCTCAGGAGTTCTAGTAGAAGAGAAGTTTTGTGAGATCCCTTGATCAGCACAAAAGGACTCAAGAGTGTGGTTTCTGAACTCAGTGCCATGATCACTTCTGAGTTCTTTGACCCTTATGCTGTTGAGATTCTCCATTTTCTTAATGAAATTGATAATCTCTTCAGCAGTATCACTCTTGGAGCGGAGAAAGATGGTCCAAGTATATCGTGAATATTCATCCACAATAACTAAAGTGTATCTGCTACCCTTTAGACTTTGGACATTCACTGGACCAAATAGGTCCATGTGAAGAAGATGAAAGCAACCCTTAATAGAGTTGGCTTGCTTTGTTTTAAAGGTAGATCTATGGCTTTTACCTTTTTCACAAGCACCACAAAGTCTATCTTTTTCAAAAGAAAGGTGAGGAAGGCCACGAACAAGATTCTTTTTGGCCAGAGAGTTGATTGTTTTGAAATTCACATGCGACATACGCTTGTGCCACAACCAATTTAGTTCAGCTGCTGACTTAGCAAAGAAACAAGTCTCACTGTCAGTCTTGACAGGAGTGAAGTCAACAAGATAGACATCTCGTTTTCTTGGAGCAACCAAGACGACTTCCTTGTTTACATTGACAACAGTGCCTTGATGCTTATCAAGAATCACTTTGTAGTCAGCATCACATAGTTGACTTATGCTGATAAGGTTATGTTTCAACCCATTTACATAAGCAACCTTGGTGAACTTTATAAGACCATTTGAGAGAAGTCCATAACCTTCAGTTTGTCCAGTGGAGTTATCACCAAACACTACAGTAGGGCCAGCAGCCTCTACATAGTTATCCAGCAGGGTCTTAGAGCCAGTCATGTGTTTTGAACATCCACTGTCCAAATACCACACTCCTTTTCCCAGCGAGCCCTACATGGATATAACAGAAGGATTTAGATGGATTCATTGTTAGCCTCACAGACAGATTCATCAGCAGAGGCAGCAGGAATAGCTTCAGAGTTTTCATCTTCAACTTGTGTAGAAGGGTAAGGAGGTAGAGAATCAACAGGAAAGGTGCCATAAGATTCTTGATCACCATCGAATGGTGTAGTGGTGCTGGCACTATCAAGAAAGATCATGTGGCTGACAACATTTGTATCACTGAACTCAACTATGATAGCTGGTTCACCAAATTCATTGGGTATAACCCTTTGTGAATGAGGAATAGATACATGTTGTGCTGAAATGAAGTCAGCAATGTTTTCCTCAGTGAGAACAGTTGCATCTCCTACACTGTTTTCAAGTTCAGCAGAGAGAGGGCTCTCGCTTACCATAGTGGAGGAGGAAGCAGCAGTTGAGGAAGGAGGATTGGGTTGAATGACAACTTCAGGAGCATCCCTGGAATTATCTTCATCACATTCAGAGGCAACATGACCTCTGCTGCCACATAGGTAGCATTTTTTACCAGAGGTGCTGCCCTTTTGGTTCTGAATGAGAAATTCCCTTAACTGAGAAGAAAGATCATTAACTCGCTGAGTAAGCTCGTTAATTTGAGGCTCAGAAGAAGAAGAAGATGCCTTGTTCCTTTGCTTGGACTTATGCTTATGCTTAAGTGTCAGCTGAGGCATCTTAGGAGCAGGACCCAAAATGGACTTACCATTTTGTTCCTGAGATTGAGAGGTAGAGGGATTTTGTGATCCTTTAACTACACTCCATGCTTGCTTGACAGCAGGATGAGAAGAGGGACCCTGTTGTTTAGACTGATGCACTCTTTTAGGAGTGATAGCTCTTGGTTGCTGATTTGGAGTTGCTGACCTCATTTGCCTATGAGGTAGATACTCCCTTTTTGGAGTAGTGGATCTCACTTGCTGATGTGGCAAGTGTCCTCTTTGAGGAGTGACAGGTCTTACTTGCTGATGTGGCAAGTATCCTCTCTGAGGAGTTGTAGACCTATTTTGAGAATGAGGCATTCTTTCTCTTTGAGGAGTACTGTGCCTCATCTTAGAAGGAGCAGGCATAGATTGGGGTGCCTGCTGATGGAGCTGCCTATCAGCAGGTTTGACCTGAGAAGGTCCTACTTGCTGATACCGAGCATCGCCGAACCCGATGCGTCTTTTCATGAGACGATCATGATGATCAGCTTTACTGTTAGCATGGGCAGGAGCTTGCTGAGAAGATGAGGTAGAGGGTTGAAGATCAATTTGTTGAGGTTGCTGACTGACAGGATTAGCTCGTTGAGGCGTGCTATAGTCATAAGGGACAGCAACCTTACTTCTTTTGAAGGGTTCAGCAGCTTTGATAGTAAGCTGCTGAGGAGCGACAAGTTTGAAACCATCACTGGAAATGTCACCTTCAAAGGACTCCCCAGAAGAGTATTGAACTCTTCCTTCATTTGGCATCATGCCAATAATGGGAAGATGAGGATAGGGATTGCTGGTGCTTGCTGAAGAGCTTGCACCATTTGCCTCAGCAGAGGAGATGGGTCGCTGGAGGTAGAAGAGGTAGAACCAGCTTCCATTTCAGTGTGGTAATCATTAAGACCTCTAATGAAGTACCATTTCTTCATCTCCTCAGGAGACATGACTGCTGATGGAGGAATGGAAATTTCAGGTTTCACATCATCAGCGAACAAGTCAGGGAGTGTGGCAGCAGCCTCAAAGTCACCGCCTATGATTGCCTAAACTTGAGCAGGGACTTGTTCATTTAAGCACTTATGATGAAACCTAGAAGCTTTTGACCAAGATGTCACAATCTTCTTTAGGTTTATGACTTCAAGCTTGAGTTTTTCATTCTCAACTTGAAGTCTTTGTGCCAGCAACTCATGAGATTGGAGTTCAACATGAACATTCCTCAGCTCATTGAGTTTTTCAGATTTTTCACTTAACTCTAAGCAGACAGAGTCAAGTTTAGACTGTAGTTCAGCTCTTATGGATTCTACAAACTGAATATCACATGATAAGGACTCAAAGATTTTAGATTTGTCCTCACCAGTGGCTGCTGAATGAGCACATACCTTTTTGATGGTGACGTTAACCCACTGATAGGAGGAGACTTGGTCTTTTATCAGTGCATCGCCATCAACTAGTGCCATCAGGCACATGTCATCAACGTACTCCTCACTGTCTGAATCATCTGATTCAGCCCAGTCATGCTCTTCAGCGACCAGACCTTTTGCTGGTGTTTTGGCCTCCTCCATTTCGGCCACTTTTGCCTTGAGTTGGTAGTACTTGTTTCTGTACTCATCAGCAGGTTTAGAAGGGTTAGGTTTAGGAGCAGCAGGAGTTGGAATAGCAACTCTGCACTCCTTTTGGTAGTGTCCCTTCCTACCACATCTCCAGCACTCTTCTTGAGATTTATCAACAAGAGGCTTATATGGAGCAACCGACTTACGGTTGTTCCATTTTCTGGAGTACCTCTTTCCAGCGACTAGGGCAAATTCCATGAAGTCGCTGAACATCTCTTGTTTCTCTTCAGCATCGAGATCATTAACAAGAGATTGAATAGAGGGTGGAAGATTAGAGGGGCTGGCACCAATATTAAGATTAATGGGCTCAGCAGAGACAAGGGCAAGGGGGTCAGTAACAGAATAAGCAGAAGAGATATTAGAAGAAGAAGAACCAGCACTTCGTCGTGCATCAGCAGCAACTCTTAAGTTTTGAGCAAGTGCTCTTTCTTCAAATTGAAGCATACCAAAGAGAGACTCTAAGTCATGAGTCTGAAGCTGCTTGGTGGTTCTTAAAATTTGTCTTAACCCTTTCCACTTGATAGGTAGACTATCAATAAACTTGTGGCACACTTCAAAAGTGTCATGGGTTATGCCCATATTCGTCATATCATTCAGCAACCCTTTGAATCGGGTATAAGTGCTGTCAAGACGTTCATCAGGTAAAGAAAAGAAATTTTCATAAGCTCATTTAAGATCAATTCTTTTAGTAGCAATTGTGTCAGCAGTACCTTCATACATGCTGCACAATCTTTCCTAGACTTGTTTAGAAGTGGGATATTTGATGACGAGTTTCATGATGTCAGTGGGAAAAGTGCTGACAATCATGTTTTTGAGTCTAGCATCTAGATTTACTAGCCTCCTCTCATCATCAGTCCATTGTACTTCTGGTTTGACCATGTCAATCACAATCTCAGGAGCATCAGTAGTTTCTCCTGGTGTTCTTTGTACCAGAGTGGGTACATATGGACCTATGGTCAGTATGGACATAAGATATGGTTCTACACCCACGATGTGTAGTAGCATTCTTTCCTTCCAAGATCCAAAGTCCTCAGGCTCGAATCTTGGAGGTATTGACACATAACCAAAGTCACGTGTATTCACAAGAGTGGGTACAGCAGTCATACTTTTGTTTTAAGAAATGATAAGAAGGTTTTGATAAGGAAAGAAAAGAAGAGAAAAGAACAGTACATAATTTAAGAAGAATACAAGTATGCAAACAGATCTTGTTTCAATAGATTAGAAACAGTGGCTCTGATACCACTTGACAGTCCACGATTTGCAATACTTATATTAAATTATCTAGACAAGAAAATAAGTAAAGAACAATAACAAGAGTAAAGTTCAAATACAAGATTGTTGTGGAATCAAGATAATACACAAGTGTAAATATCCTAACAAACTATGAATTACAAATGATCTATACTTGATAAATAATCTCCTTAGATCGAAATACTTAAAGTTGTGAAGTATTCCTTTTTGCGATCGAGAGTATTTTATCAAGTTTACCAAATTGTAAAAAAGTAATTTGGCCAAGGAATAGGCTAAAAAGTGTAAATTAAGTATTTAGTGAGACTAAAAAGTGTAAATTAAGTAATTTGGCCAAGGAATAGGCTAAAAAGTGTAAATTAAGTATTTAGTGAGACTAAAAAGTGTAAATTAAGTATTTAGTGAGACTAAAAAGTGTAAATTATTGATGAAATAAAAAAGTGTAAATTATGATGAAATCTAAAAAAGTAAATTTGGCCAAGGAATAGGCTAAAAAGTGTAAATTAAGTATTTAGTGAGACTAAAAAGTGTAAATTAAGTATTTAGTGAGACTAAAAAGTGTAAATTATTGATGAAATAAAAAAGTGTAAATTATGTAAGACTTTTTCTACAAAAATATAAATTATATAAATTGTAAAAAAGTAATTTGGCCAAGGAATAGGCTAAAAAGTGTAAATTAAGTATTTAGTGAGACTAAAAAGTGTAAATTATTGATGAAATTAAAAAAGTGTAAATTAAGTATTTAGTGAGACTAAAAAGTGTAAATTATTGATGAAATAAAAAAGTGTAAATTATTGATAAATAAAAAAGTTAAATTAAGTATTTAGTGAGACTAAAAAGTGTAAATTATTGATGAAAAAAAAAGTGTAAATTATTGATGAAATTAAAAAAGTGTAAATTAGTAAGACTTTTCTACAAATCCAATATATATATAATATATATATATATATATATATAATATATTTAAAATATATATATATATAGATACGTAATTTTATAACAAAGATATATACTACTATATATAGATTATTATTTGTGCACACATCATTATCCATTATTCAGTTGTTTTACATCCTATATTGCTATCATTTATTAATCTAAAATAAAAAATCACTATGTTATTAAATTGACATTTAAATTATTAACGTAAATAAATTTATACTGCGTATATATATGTAAATCATTGTATTCAAATAATATTACTTAAGGATACTATAGGTAATATAATCAAATTATTACTTAAGGTGTTATATTACTGGAGTTGTGCATCGCACGGGGCATAATCCAGTTGTTAAATATATAAAATCTAAATTCTGAAAATTATAATTCTAAAACATTGAATGCATAATTCGTATTTTTTTTGAACAACGAGTTAGAAGTGTAAGTCCCAAACTTGATGGTACTATCCGAAATCACCTCTATGATAATGTAAATCAAGAAACAATATCTCTAAATAAGACTTTCTTATTTAGAGATACAATACTAGAATAGGACTAGTATTACTTAAATATAAATGCAAGAATATAAATAAAGTAGTACAAGACTTAAAGCAATAAGTAAATAATTGTTGGAACACAATGTAATTTTCTAGTGTATTTTACTTATTGATGTTAAATAGAATACAAGATTGTTGTGGAATCAAGATAATACACAAGTGTAAATATCCTAACAAACTATGAATTACAAATGATCTATACTTGATAAATAATCTCCTTAGATCGAAATACTTAAAGTTGTGAAGTATTCCTTTTTGCGATCGAGAGTATTTTATCAAGTTTACCAAATTGTAAAAAAGTAATTTGGCCAAGGAATAGGCTAAAAAGTGTAAATTAAGTATTTAGTGAGACTAAAAAGTGTAAATTATTGATGAAATTAAAAAAGTGTAAATTAGTGAGACTTTTTCTACAAAAATATAAATTATATAATATAAAAAAGTGTAAATTATTGATGAATTAAAAAAGTGTAAATTATTGATGAAATTAAAAAAGTGTAAATTATTGATGAAATTAAAAAAGTGTAAATTATTGATGAAATTAAAAAAGTGTAAATTATTGATGAAATTAAAAAAGTGTAAATTATTGATGAAATTAAAAAAGTGTAAATTATTGATGAAATTAAAAAAGTGTAAATTATTGATGAAATTAAAAAAGTGTAAATTATTGATGAAATTAAAAAAGTGTAAATTATTGATGAAATTAAAAAAGTGTAAATTATTGATGAAATTAAAAAAGTGTAAATTATTGATGAAATTAAAAAAGTGTAAATTATTGATGAAATTAAAAAAGTGTAAATTATTGATGAAATTAAAAAAGTGTAAATTATTGATGAAATTAAAAAAGTGTAAATTATTGATGAAATTAAAAAAGTGTAAATTATTGATGAAATTAAAAAAGTGTAAATTATTGATGAAATTAAAAAAGTGTAAATTATTGATGAAATTAAAAAAGTGTAAATTATTGATGAAATTAAAAAAGTGTAAATTATTGATGAAATTAAAAAAGTGTAAATTATTGATGAAATTAAAAAAGTGTAAATTATTGATGAAATTAAAAAAGTGTAAATTATTGATGAAATTAAAAAAGTGTAAATTATTGATGAAATTAAAAAAGTGTAAATTATTGATGAAATTAAAAAAGTGTAAATTATTGATGAAATTAAAAAAGTGTAAATTATTGATGAAATTAAAAAAGTGTAAATTATTGATGAAATTAAAAAAGTGTAAATTATTGATGAAATTAAAAAAGTGTAAATTATTGATGAAATTAAAAAAGTGTAAATTATTGATGAAATTAAAAAAGTGTAAATTATTGATGAAATTAAAAAAGTGTAAATTATTGATGAAATTAAAAAAGTGTAAATTATTGATGAAATTAAAAAAGTGTAAATTATTGATGAAATTAAAAAAGTGTAAATTATTGATGAAATTAAAAAAGTGTAAATTATTGATGAAATTAAAAAAGTGTAAATTATTGATGAAATTACAAAAAGTGTAAATTATTGATGAAATCTAAAAAATGTAAATTATGAATATCGAAACTAGAGATACTGGTACAGGTATTTTCGGTTCCATATATATTATTCATTCTTCACAAATTCCACCATAATGCAAAATATGTGCTAGTTGTTAAATTCGGACAATAGAGTATGTAAGATATAGCTCGTGCCTCTTAGGCTTAACAAGATGGGGTTCGGATGAAAACGGATCTCGCTAATCCAGTCTATTCTATTTTTCATAGACTGATGTTGGACTAGCTGACTCCCTAAGCTTTGCCGTATTGCATTAGAAAATGGGGAATTCCATCGTCTTTGGTATGCGAACTTCAAGCTGCTACTGCTCCGATAGCTGCTTTAGAGGTTGCTTAGCCGGTATCTGACTGAACTAGCTGGTTTAGATTTCATTAGTTGAAAGTCTCGCACTATTTACACTATTTCAACAAAGACTGTGTAAAATGGATATTATATAAGGGAAGGATTGACCTGTTAGTTGACTTCTCAATTGAGAAAAAATTGGAATGCAACTGGCAATGCTCTCTTCGGTTTTCATCCGGTTGGCAATCCTCTCTTCGGTCCTAGCTGAGTTTCTGTCTTAGCTTTACGGCAAAGGGATAGGCTTAGCCTATTGAATGGGGAGAGCTAGGCTGCATTCGGGGTAAAAGGCTACTTTCAGATCTCTTTCCCTGTAGTCGTACTATGACTTTCTGAGGGATTGAACTCTAGTCGTACTATTCGATATCATCTAGCAAAGAAGTCAGCTATGGGCAAGACTTGGGGCGGGCCACCAAAGTTTAGTTAGAGCTCAAGAGAATCGCTTCACGCCTTGCTTGCAAGAGCTAGACAGCAAAACAATTCCTAGCCAACATTGCTTTCGAAATAGCTTAATTTCAGGGAACATCTACTTTCGAATTTTCTATAGTGAAAGCCTTTTTTCCAGACAAAGACCCCACTCATAGGGTGAAGGCAGCCTGGAGAATAGCTCCTAGCCTTATTCTAAGAAGGCGCATGCCATCAAACGAAAGGAAGGGCCCAAACCGTTAGAGAGCATATGTTTCCAATAGCAAGAGTCAGTCCAAGCAGCGGAACACGTTACCCATTTCAACTAGGGAAGTTTCCAAACTCAAATTCGAAATGAGATCTTCCATCTTGATTAGCATGGTAGGTAGGCATGAAAGATGAGGCAAAGAATGTTCCGCATCTCCCCGGCCAGAAGCTTTCAAGACAGGCAAAGGTAAGGGGAAAAACAGTTAATAATGACTTTGCTAGGAGTTAGGACCTTTCATCCAATACATGTCAGGGATTTTTATCCCAATAGAATGCTATTTTACCTAGGTCAAAACCACGTTAAGGATACCTTTATACCCTTTCGATTATAGGCTTAAAGCATGAGGGTGGACCCTTTTTTTAGCTTGCCTATAGCAAGAGAAGGATGACCCGCATGTGGGTGAAAAGCCTCTCTAATAGCGGAGAGTGATAGTACGATGGATAGGTCTCTTCAGAGGTTCTGGCTGGTATTGCTGCTATAAGTCCGTTCGGGGAAGGGCTCTCTGTGGCTCGGATGTCGATGACAAGCGACTCTGTGCTTCGGTGTACTAGCATGTGTACTAGAGCGGCTGAGTATGAATTCCATAAGGGCTGGCGAGTCAGCCAAGCTATTTTATATTCTCGGAACATGGGTGAAGGTGATCTCCCTAAAGCGCTTGATCAGGTCAATGCCAAGTTCTTGGTACGATATGAGTTGGGTCTCTTTGGTCTTCCATTCTCCTATACCTCTCTCTATAAAAAAAGCCTTTCCCCTTTTCATAATACCCACGGTAAGCATCCCGTTAGCTCTTCATATTTCCTAGGCCATCTATCCCCACTATCTCCGAATTCTGTAAGCCGTAAGAAGTCCGTAAAATGTGAATAAAGTCCTCACGCGAAAGTTCATCGCCTTCGCTTATCTTGTTTTTTAAGGTCAGTTCTTGTATGATGTCGACGAAGGTCTCATGTTCACGATTATTATTCTTGCAAAACTCGGAAAGTATTAAAGCACATTTATTCCTCAAGCTGTCGATTGTGTCAGTCGGAAGTGCATACGGCAGATCAGCTTCCTCTACCTAGGTACGGATTGGATGCTCCTCCTGCTCGGGCGGGACTCTCAGACGGCTATGATCGGACAATAGAGTATGTAAGCTATGGGCAAGACTTGGGGCGGGCCACCAAAGTTTAGTTAGAGCTCAAGAGAATCGCTTCACGCCTTGCTTGCAAGAGCTAGACATTCCAATGTTGAGTTTTTATAATTTTATGCCAACACCACAATTCATGACAATCTGATTACCCTTTGTAATATACTCTTTAAGGTTTGTTGATTTTTTTCCCCCTCATACCAGGAAATTATCAACGCCAAATTAATAGTTTAAAGCAATATCAGTTATTACATAAGATTAAGTATTAAGTTCTAACCACATACAGTTGATTATATGATTTTGATTTGTACATTTAAAAAACAAAAAAAAAAAAAAAAAAAAAAAAAAAAAAAAAAAAAAAAAAAAAAAAAAAAAAAAAAAAAAAAAAAAAAAAAAAAAAAAAAAAAAAAAAAAAAAAAAAAAAAAAAAAAAAAAAAAAAAAAAAAAAAAAAAAAAAAAAAAAAAAAAAAAAAAAAAAAAAAAAAAAAAAAAAAAAAAAAAAAAAAAAAAAAAAAAAAAAAAAAAAAAAAAAAAAAAAAAAAAAAAAAAAAAAAAAAAAAAAAAAAAAAAAAAAAAAAAAAAAAAAAAAAAAAAAAAAAAAAAAAAAAAAAAAAAAAAAAAAAAAAAAAAAAAAAAAAAAAAAAAAAAAAAAAAAAAAAAAAAAAAAAAAAAAAAAAAAAAAAAAAAAAAAAAAAAAAAAAAAAAAAAAAAAAAAAAAAAAAAAAAAAAAAAAAAAAAAAAAAAAAAAAAAAAAAAAAAAAAAAAAAAAAAAAAAAAAAAAAAAAAAAAAAAAAAAAAAAAAAAAAAAAAAAAAAAAAAAAAAAAAAAAAAAAAAAAAAAAAAAAAAAAAAAAAAAAAAAAAAAAAAAAAAAAAAAAAAAAAAAAAAAAAAAAAAAAAAAAAAAAAAAAAAAAAAAAAAAAAAAAAAAAAAAAAAAAAAAAAAAAAAAAAAAAAAAAAAAAAAAAAAAAAAAAAAAAAAAAAAAAAAAAAAAAAAAAAAAAAAAAAAAAAAAAAAAAAAAAAAAAAAAAAAAAAAAAAAAAAAAAAAAAAAAAAAAAAAAAAAAAAAAAAAAAAAAAAAAAAAAAAAAAAAAAAAAAAAAAAAAAAAAAAAAAAAAAAAAAAAAAAAAAAAAAAAAAAAAAAAAAAAAAAAAAAAAAAAAAAAAAAAAAAAAAAAAAAAAAAAAAAAAAAAAAAAAAAAAAAAAAAAAAAAAAAAAAAAAAAAAAAAAAAAAAAAAAAAAAAAAAAAAAAAAAAAAAAAAAAAAAAAAAAAAAAAAAAAAAAAAAAAAAAAAAAAAAAAAAAAAAAAAAAAAAAAAAAAAAAAAAAAAAAAAAAAAAAAAAAAAAAAAAAAAAAAAAAAAAAAAAAAAAAAAAAAAAAAAAAAAAAAAAAAAAAAAAAAAAAAAAAAAAAAAAAAAAAAAAAAAAAAAAAAAAAAAAAAAAAAAAAAAAAAAAAAAAAAAAAAAAAAAAAAAAAAAAAAAAAAAAAAAAAAAAAAAAAAAAAAAAAAAAAAAAAAAAAAAAAAAAAAAAAAAAAAAAAAAAAAAAAAAAAAAAAAAAAAAAAAAAAAAAAAAAAAAAAAAAAAAAAAAAAAAAAAAAAAAAAAAAAAAAAAAAAAAAAAAAAAAAAAAAAAAAAAAAAAAAAAAAAAAAAAAAAAAAAAAAAAAAAAAAAAAAAAAAAAAAAAAAAAAAAAAAAAAAAAAAAAAAAAAAAAAAAAAAAAAAAAAAAAAAAAAAAAAAAAAAAAAAAAAAAAAAAAAAAAAAAAAAAAAAAAAAAAAAAAAAAAAAAAAAAAAAAAAAAAAAAAAAAAAAAAAAAAAAAAAAAAAAAAAAAAAAAAAAAAAAAAAAAAAAAAAAAAAAAAAAAAAAAAAAAAAAAAAAAAAAAAAAAAAAAAAAAAAAAAAAAAAAAAAAAAAAAAAAAAAAAAAAAAAAAAAAAAAAAAAAAAAAAAAAAAAAAAAAAAAAAAAAAAAAAAAAAAAAAAAAAAAAAAAAAAAAAAAAAAAAAAAAAAAAAAAAAAAAAAAAAAAAAAAAAAAAAAAAAAAAAAAAAAAAAAAAAAAAAAAAAAAAAAAAAAAAAAAAAAAAAAAAAAAAAAAAAAAAAAAAAAAAAAAAAAAAAAAAAAAAAAAAAAAAAAAAAAAAAAAAAAAAAAAAAAAAAAAAAAAAAAAAAAAAAAAAAAATGCTATAACAAAACGTGTATATATATATATGTACAAAAATCTCAAAAACCGAAGAATATATTTATATGAATAAAAACCGGGTTAGATCCGAGTTAGATCCGTGTAAGAGTTGTGGTTTGGGTCTCTTATTGTCTTCTTCCTCTTCTTCTTCTTCTTCTTCTTCTTCTTCTTCTTCTTCTTCTTCTTCTTCTTCTTCTTCTTCTTCTTCTTCTTCTTCTTCTTCTTCTTCTTCTTCTTCTTCTTCTTCTTCTTCTTCTTCTTCTTCTTCTTCTTCTTCTTCTTCTTCTTCTTCTTCTTCTTCTTCTTCTTCTTCTTCTTCTTCTTCTTCTTCTTCTTCTTCTTCTTCTTCTTCTTCTTCTTCTTCTTCTTCTTCTTCTTCTTCTTCTTCTTCTTCTTCTTCTTCTTCTTCTTCTTCTTCTTCTTCTTCTTCTTCTTCTTCTTCTTCTTCTTCTTCTTCTTCTTCTTCTTCTTCTTCTTCTTCTTCTTCTTCTTCTTCTTCTTCTTCTTCTTCTTCTTCTTCTTCTTCTTCTTCTTCTTCTTCTTCTTCTTCTTCTTCTTCTTCTTCTTCTTCTTCTTCTTCTTCTTCTTCTTCTTCTTCTTCTTCTTCTTCTTCTTCTTCTTCTTCTTCTTCTTCTTCTTCTTCTTCTTCTTCTTCTTCTTCTTCTTCTTCTTCTTCTTCTTCTTCTTCTTCTTCTTCTTCTTCTTCTTCTTCTTCTTCTTCTTCTTCTTCTTCTTCTTCTTCTTCTTCTTCTTCTTCTTCTTCTTCTTCTTCTTCTTCTTCTTCTTCTTCTTCTTCTTCTTCTTCTTCTTCTTCTTCTTCTTCTTCTTCTTCTTCTTCTTCTTCTTCTTCTTCTTCTTCTTCTTCTTCTTCTTCTTCTTCTTCTTCTTCTTCTTCTTCTTCTTCTTCTTCTTCTTCTTCTTCTTCTTCTTCTTCTTCTTCTTCTTCTTCTTCTTCTTCTTCTTCTTCTTCTTCTTCTTCTTCTTCTTCTTCTTCTTCTTCTTCTTCTTCTTCTTCTTCTTCTTCTTCTTCTTCTTCTTCTTCTTCTTCTTCTTCTTCTTCTTCTTCTTCTTCTTCTTCTTCTTCTTCTTCTTCTTCTTCTTCTTCTTCTTCTTCTTCTTCTTCTTCTTCTTCTTCTTCTTCTTCTTCTTCTTCTTCTTCTTCTTCTTCTTCTTCTTCTTCTTCTTCTTCTTCTTCTTCTTCTTCTTCTTCTTCTTCTTCTTCTTCTTCTTCTTCTTCTTCTTCTTCTTCTTCTTCTTCTTCTTCTTCTTCTTCTTCTTCTTCTTCTTCTTCTTCTTCTTCTTCTTCTTCTTCTTCTTCTTCTTCTTCTTCTTCTTCTTCTTCTTCTTCTTCTTCTTCTTCTTCTTCTTCTTCTTCTTCTTCTTCTTCTTCTTCTTCTTCTTCTTCTTCTTCTTCTTCTTCTTCTTCTTCTTCTTCTTCTTCTTCTTCTTCTTCTTCTTCTTCTTCTTCTTCTTCTTCTTCTTCTTCTTCTTCTTCTTCTTCTTCTTCTTCTTCTTCTTCTTCTTCTTCTTCTTCTTCTTCTTCTTCTTCTTCTTCTTCTTCTTCTTCTTCTTCTTCTTCTTCTTCTTCTTCTTCTTCTTCTTCTTCTTCTTCTTCTTCTTCTTCTTCTTCTTCTTCTTCTTCTTCTTCTTCTTCTTCTTCTTCTTCTTCTTCTTCTTCTTCTTCTTCTTCTTCTTCTTCTTCTTCTTCTTCTTCTTCTTCTTCTTCTTCTTCTTCTTCTTCTTCTTCTTCTTCTTCTTCTTCTTCTTCTTCTTCTTCTTCTTCTTCTTCTTCTTCTTCTTCTTCTTCTTCTTCTTCTTCTTCTTCTTCTTCTTCTTCTTCTTCTTCTTCTTCTTCTTCTTCTTCTTCTTCTTCTTCTTCTTCTTCTTCTTCTTCTTCTTCTTCTTCTTCTTCTTCTTCTTCTTCTTCTTCTTCTTCTTCTCCTTCTTCTTCTTCTTCTTCTTCTTCTTCTCTACAAAAACTTTCATTTTTTTTTAAGATCTTGGTAACTAATAGCTAATGGATTTCATAATAACAACGTTTTTTCTTCAAAAAACTGCCATTTAAACTCGGTTTATGCTATATACAACAAAACGTGTATATATATATGTACAAAAATCTCAAAAACCGAAGAATATATTTATATGAATAAAAACCGGGTTAGATCCGAGTTAGATACGTGTAAGAATTGTGGTTTGGGTCTCTTATTCGTGTTCTTCTTCTTCTTTGTGTGTAGATCTCATTAGATCGGGAAGTTCGTACGGATCTGGTCTAAAAGTGGTCGAGTTTTTGTGTTTCATGACATCTAAGCACATATTTTGGTCAGATCTAGGTTTGCTTGTTGGACTTCTTCGAGATTCCGGTCTAGTGCTACGGATCTTATGCGTTTTTTTTATAAATTATTTAACATCTTTTATGTAAATAATTGATTAAAGGTGTTTTTCTTTTATCACATAATATTATGTTAGTATAATATTATTATAAGTCATTGTTACTCACGTATTATCATTTATATTAATACTGCATGTTTTTGTATGACTTTTTAAAATACATTATAATTTTATATATTATCACACACAATAAATGTTTTGTCTAGTCTGAGGTTATTTTACCAACATATTATTTTAATAGTTCATTACATTATTGTTATATAGGTGTCATTATTTGCATCAATATAGTTATTATATAATGTTTCTAACGCACATTCTAATTTTATGTCTTATCATACACAATAAACGTTACGTCTCCCGGGGCAACGCCCGGGGACAAATCTAGTTATTATTATTATTTTATTTTTATTTTTTTAAATCACTTTCATTATTATTATTATTATTATTATTTTATTATTATTATTATTATTATTATTATTATTATTATTATTATTATTATTATTATTATTATTATTATTATTAATTATTAATATTAATATTTGCTTAATGATGGAATTTACTAGAAACAAAAAGAATAAGATATGATTTAAGAAAAGGAAAAGATTAAAATGGAGGTGGGAGTCAAACAAGCCCAAGGCTTGAAATGGTAAAACAAAAGCCCCATTTCCTTCACAAACTTTTCCCATTTCCACCTCCCCCTCTCTCTCCTCCCTCCTTTCCCTCTCCACCCGTTCTTTCTTTCTCTCTCTACAAAAACTTTCATTTTTTTTTAAGATCTTGGTAACTAATAGCTAATGGATTTCATAATAACAACGTTTTTTCTTCAAAAAACTGCCATTTAAACTCGGTTTATGCTATATACAACAAAACGTGTATATATATATGTACAAAAATCTCAAAAACCGAAGAATATATTTATATGAATAAAAACCGGGTTAGATCCGAGTTAGATCCGTGTAAGAATTGTGGTTTGGGTCTCTTATTCGTGTTCTTCTTCTTCTTCTTTGTGTGTAGATCTCATTAGATCGGGAAGTTCGTACGGATCTGGTCTAAAAGTGGTCGAGTTTTTGTGTTTCATGACATCTAAGCACATATTTTGGTCAGATCTAGGTTTGCTTGTTGGACTTCTTCGAGATTCCGGTCTAGTGCTACGGATCTTATGCGTTTTTTTTGTTTTATAAATCTAGTATATACTCTTGTATATTTACTAACTTTTGTTTTCATCTTTTTGTATATAATATTTTTTTCCTTATGTTTTAGACAGGAACTTCATATTATATATTTTGAACATTAGCAGGTATTTAAATAGTTTTATTTCTGTATTTTTCCAATATTTTGTAACTTTTATTATGTATTGTGATATATTTGGTTTTATGTTTTTAATAAATCTATGTTTCATGTTCTTTGTGTTTCAGATCTGAACCAATTAATTACATGGTTTAAATGGTGGAAAAGAAAAGAAGATTTTGGTTGTATCTTGATTAAATATCATGTTGCAAATGAGATTTAGATGTAAATATTAGTGTATAAATGAATATTTTTATATGTAATTGAGATTTTTTTGGTTGAATATTAGTGTAAATGAGATTTATTTCTCTGAGATTGAAAGTTTTGTTCTATTTGTTTTATGGGTTTGTAATATTGGGTATTTAAAAACGTAAATATATGTATTAAAAAAAAATTTTATTTTTTGTTTGAGATCTGTCGGAAATCCGTAGCTAAGATATCTGTCAGAAAATTTATCACTAAAAATAATCCGTCGGTAATTTGTCGCTAAATATTTGGATTTCCGACGGAATTGATTTTATTCTAAAAATTTTTTCCCACGCAATTCCGACCGAAATTTCTGTATTTTCCGACGAAAATGAATTACCCACGGTTTTATTCCGACGGCAACTTTCCGTCGGTAATCCGTCGGTAAAGGCCTTTACTGACGGATTTCCGACAGAAATTTCCGTCGAAATATTCCAATTTTGTAGTAGTGTTTAGGTTTTAGGTTTTCCAGTTCGATTTTTGTTCAACCCTACTGGCTATGAATATCTTTCGGGGATAACTCATATGTTTAATTATATTAGCATATAATTAGGTGCTTTTAAAGCAAATTATTTTTTAAAGCAAATTTATATTTTCGGTCCTTCAGCTATTTATACGTACATATAATCATACATTTAAAGCACCTAAATTTCTCATGTTTTTTGCATGTTACAAACTACAGTTTAATACTTTAATGAAAATGAATTAAAAAAAAAAGTAAAAAGAAAAACCCTCTCAGGTTGAACAAAATTGATTAAAAATTCTTAAATTCTCTTATTTCATTCTAATCTAACTTTTTGGTTTGAATTTTTAAAATTAATATATTGCTGAGCTCAAATCGTTTTGGTAAAGAATGAATTAACAATATTTGTAAACAAGTAGCTAAACAAATGAACATATTTGTTGACAAATGAACATGTAAACATGTGTATTAAGTTGTTAACATGTAAAAAAATGTATTTTAATTTGTGAACATTTGATCATATTTCTTAACTTGCGAATCTACAATCGAATTTAATAACATAACGTGCATATTGTAACAGCTTATAAGTAGCTAGTCACAGTCATAAGTTCCATTTTGTGCACATTTGAATATGTCGTTCACGTATAATTACATTTATTTATTTTTTTGTAATGTGATTATGTGAATGTTCATGGTCACATAAAAAAATTTACGTTGCATAGTAATATAAATGCCACATGTTCACTTATATGAGAACATTTGAAGGAAAATTTGTAAATTACTCACTGATGAATTTTAGTTTTGGTCTATATATGTTATAATTTTCACAGTATAAGTGATTGACTAGTAAAGTTAGTCGGGTTTAACTTGGATATAATACATTATGATTTCTTTGTACGTACAGTGTTACTTATAAAGGTTCACAATAAAAAGAAAATATGTTTTGTATGAAATGTAAAGGTTGAAAAGCATATGTTCGAATTTTTCTGGTTTGTAGTATTGCTAATAAATTATGGCATCTTATTATTGGATGGCATGATATCCCTTGGTTGTTACAATACTACAAGAAAATCTGATATTACCGACAGATTTGCGACGGAAAAAATTTCCGTCCCAAATTAGCGACGGCTTTCCGACGGATTTCAAACAACAAGACAACTAAACTGATACAAAAGTATTTACGACGGATTAGGGACAGATTACCGACAGATATACAAACCGTCGGAAATCCGTCCCTAAATATATAATTTCTCGACGGATTTACGACGGATGAATTTAATAACAGTAAAATAAATCCAAATAAATTAATATAATACATCCGTCCCAAATCGTCGGTATTAGGGACGGATTTACGACGGACTTCGATTTGGCCGTCCCTAATCCGTCGGTATTAGGGACGGATTTGGGACGGACCCAATTTAATTTTTTACGACGGATTTACGGCGGACATAAATTTAGCCGTCCCTAATCCGTCGCTATATTTTTATTTTTTCGAGTATACGGGCACTAATATGCATATACAAGTAATGATAAAGTGTATTTATATTTTAGAGTTCTCATGGTACGATATACGCACTAATTGGCTCTTGTTTGTGGCGTTCACACGTTCAACAGAGTCGGTGTATATGTAGTTTTATACTCGAAAGTTACTGTTTGTACATGAAGTCGCGGAGTTGTGTGAGTTTTTACACTTTTTAAATTTTAAATATGTTCATTTAGTTAATATGACTCTATTTAAGAATGAATATTCATTCCTTTTTGCGAAAATTTGATTTTTAAAAAATAAAAATTCAATTAGTCGTCCCTAATCCGTCGCTATTAGGGACGGATTTGGGACGGACCAAATGTAATTTTTTGTTTTTTCGAGTATACGAGCAATGATTTGCATATACAAGTAATGATAAAGTATATTTATACAATTAGAGTTCTAATGACACGATCTACGCACCAATAAACGATTTGTTTGTGACGTTTACACGTTCAACCGAGTCGGTGTATATGTAGTTTTATAGTCGAAAGTTACTGTTTGTACATAAAGTCGCAGAGTTGTGTGAGTTTTTACACTTTTTAAATTTTAAATATGTTTATTTAGTTATATGACTGTATTTAGGAATGAATGTTCATTTGTTTTTGAGAAAATTTGATTTTTAAAAAATAAAAATTCAATTGGTCGTCCCTAATCCGTCGCTATTAGGGACGGATTTGGGACGGACCAAATGTAATTTTTTGTTTTTTCGAGTATACGAGCAATGATTTGCATATAATATGTGACAACCACCAAATTTGAGGTTAGCTAAACTTAGAAAGTTTACTATGCATATGCTATTTATAGAAAGTTAAATTTAAATATTGTAACATCCCAAACTTTTCTTTACTAGTTGACTAATGCCGTTAAGTCAATATTGTGTGTGTCGTTAAGTCTATTTTAGATTTAATGTTTATATGTAGCTAATATGTGTTATGTGTGAGGCTTGTAAGCCTAAATGTTAATGTAGTATAAATGTGTGTAATATGAAGATCAATGTCTATGTAGTGACATTTAATGAAGGATTAATGATGTATATGGTCAATAAAGTAGTTTGTGACCAGTAATGAAGGATTAGGAAGCTTAGGGGCTAGTTTTGACATGTGTGCAAAGTTAAAAACACGTTTAGAGGCTTAGGGGTTGTCTTTAGAGAGCCATTATGCAGGTTTTCTTCCTCCTAAACAAGCCCTAGCTGATCCCTTCCCTTCCCCTCAAGTTTCTCGCTAGATCTATTCGTGTTGGAGCCAAATCGATCGTGCATTGCTTAGGTCTTGGATCTTTATCACCTAATACAGGTAATATAGGTGTTCCTCTTTGAGATATGATTGTTTGAGTCTTATATTAGTCTTAATCCGGGCCATAAGGGTTTGGGTTGGGTTATTAGATAAACATTCACCGATTTCATGTTATTTGGGTGATTAAACGATGGATTTATGATGTAAAGGATTAAAGGATTAATAGGATGGTTAAAGATGATGAAAGTGCAATTAAAAAGGGTTAATTTTAGGTCCCAGGTTGGATTTGGGGTATGGGTTCGTATGGAAATCGTTTGATCAAAGAACAAAAATTGATTTGCTGGTCTGCACCCCAGGTGCGGCGCACCACAGCCCAGTTTGGGTTTTTGGTGAACCCCGATATGCGACGCACCACA
>CM067172.1:29876574-29922992 GCA_034093135.1 Erigeron breviscapus | reverse complement strand
ATGTATTTTAAAAAGTCATACAAAAACATGCAGTATTAATATAAATGATAATACGTGAGTAGCAATGACTTATAATAATATGATACTAACATAATATTATGTGATAAAAGAAAAACACCTTTAATCAATTATTTACATAAAAGATGTTAAATAAATTTATTTTACAAATTCTACAAATAAAGATGTAACATAATTTAAAAAGTTGAATATAGGATACTTTAAAATATTTAAATATGTTTACTTTGAAATATAAAAGATAACTTAAATATTTTACATAAAGAAAAGTTTAAAAAGAACAGTAAATAAATATGCCAAAAAGAATGATTAAAGATGTTTTTACATAAAAAAATGTTAATTAAATTTATTTTACAAATCTACAAATAAAGATGCAACATAATTTAAAAAATTGAATGTAAGACATCTTAAAATATATTTGAATCTATTATTTTTATGAAAAATCTATGTGAGGTATTGGGGATCGGCTTTTTGTTGACGACAACATATTGGGCCCATTAGGCCCAATGATGAAACGAACACTATAAATGAAGCTTATGAAAGTTAAGAAAGACATACATACAGTACATACACACACATGAGATAACAACGATGTTTAAGGCCCAACATGCCCATTTGAGTGAAAGGCAAACGCACGGCCAATAAGCCCAAATACGCGAGTTATGTGCATACTAGTCTCGTTAGGCCCGGACGAATGAAACAAAAAAATATTGGGCCCAATAGACACAATGATGAGACAAACACTAGAAATGAATCTTATGAAGATATATATACACATGAGACAATAAACGATATTTAAGGCCCAACAGGCTCATTCGAGTGAAAGATGAACACACATGGCCCAACAGGCCCAAAATACGCGAGTTATATGCATACTTATCCTATTAGGCCCATACAAATGAAAGAAAAACATATTGGGCCCAATATGCCAATGATGAGACGAACACTTAAAATGAAGCTTATGAAAGTTAAGTGAGACATACATACACACATATCTACACATGAGATAACAAACGAGGTACAAACTGGGTGAGGTCAAAAACAAATGACAATTAGCAAAAACAGATGTTTTAAGGTAAACTTCTTTTAACTAGTGATTTTAGTGATTTTACAATATATATTTCAAAGAATAAATTACTACATATATAATATATTTAACTAGTCTTAATACCGTACGATGTACGAATTTAATATAAGATTTCTAATTAATATGATTTTTAATATAAGATTTCTAATCATATTAAGAATTTATATCATATAGATATTTTACCCGCACAATGCGCGAGTTTTTATAATTATTGTTTAAAAAAGATTGAAAAATAAAAGTTTAGATATACATTATGTTTTTTTCATTTTTATGTCACCATTTAAACAAAATCTTTATAACTTAATATAAAAAAAAGTAAAACAAATACTAAACACATCCACATTTTACATTAATTTAATCATATTTGCTTGCCATTTATTCATAAATGGGATCTTGTATATAACAACTAGTATATAATGGTTTATTATTATAAAGGTATAATCTAAATTGGAAAGGATACTCTCTTTTTGTTTATCATATAATACATACGGGATTTATATTTATAATTTAATATATATTTTTTAATATTTTATGATAAGTGTGCAAAACATGATAGCAAAACATGGTAAGTATGCAAATTTGTTGGAAAATTCCTATGGATAATTTTTTTTTTGACATTTTTAAAAATATTTCCGACGGATTCCCGACGGATATAATTACGATTTTTTTAAAAATAAATATATTTTCGACGGATATCCGACGGAGATTAAAAATCCGTCGGTATTCCTTCGAAAATTTCCGACAGATTCCCTACGGATATAGTAATAAAATTTAACTTTCTTAAACAAAATATATTTCCGACGAAGATTTCAAATCCGTCGGTGTTCCGTCGGAAATTTCCGACAGATTACCGACGGATACAATAATAAAATTTAATTTTTTTAAAACAATTATAGTTCCGACGGATTTCCGACGAAGATTTATTAGCCGTCGGTATTCCATCGGGATTCTATCATAAATTTTCCAATATGTAAATTAAATGGCATGCCGTCGGAACTTCGTCGGTAATCTGTCGAAAATTTCCGACAAATTTTTTCCGTCCGAAAAATCCGTCGGTATTCTTCAGTTTTGTAGTAGTGAAAAACTCAAGAAAACCAAACCGCCAAAACCGAACCAAACTAATTGGTTTGGATTTGTTTTCTAAAAATCAAATAGATTGGTTCAAGTTTCGGTTTCATATGAAAAAAGAACAACACAAAAACCTAACCGAACCAGATATATTTTAATTTATTTCATATTCATTTTTTATAATTTTATCTATATCTATTACTTATATCTTTTGTTTAGAAAATATATTAATATATTTAAACTTTTTGTTTTTTAAATGTACAAATCAAAATCATATAATCAACTGTATGTGGTTAGAACTTAATACTTAATCTTATGTAATAACTGATATTGCTTTAAACTATTAATTTGGCGTTGATAATTTCCTGGTATGAGGGGGAAAAAAATCAACAAACCTTAAAGAGTATATTACAAAGGGTAATCAGATTGTCATGAATTGTGGTGTTGGCATAAAATTATAAAAACTCAACATTGGAAATAAAGTCTAGCTCTTGCAAGCAAGGCGTGAAGCGATTCTCTTGAGCTCTAACTAAACTTTGGTGGCCCGCCCCAAGTCTTGCCCATAGCTGACTTCTTTGCTAGATGATATCGAATAGTACGACTAGAGTTCAATCCCTCAGAAAGTCATAGTACGACTACAGGGAAAGAGATCTGAAAGTAGCCTTTTACCCCGAATGCAGCCTAGCTCTCCCCATTCAATAGGCTAAGCCTATCCCTTTGCCGTAAAGCTAAGACAGAAACTCAGCTAGGACCGAAGAGAGGATTGCCAACCGGATGAAAACCGAAGAGAGCATTGCCAGTTGCATTCCAATTTTTTCTCAATTGAGAAGTCAACTAACAGGTCAATCCTTCCCTTATATAATATCCATTTTACACAGTCTTTGTTGAAATAGTGTAAATAGTGCGAGACTTTCAACTAATGAAATCTAAACCAGCTAGTTCAGTCAGATACCGGCTAAGCAACCTCTAAAGCAGCTATCGGAGCAGTAGCAGCTTGAAGTTCGCATACCAAAGACGATGGAATTCCCCATTTTCTAATGCAATACGGCAAAGCTTAGGGAGTCAGCTAGTCCAACATCAGTCTATGAAAAATAGAATAGACTGGATTAGCGAGATCCGTTTTCATCCGAACCCCATCTTGTTAAGCCTAAGAGGCACGAGCTATATCTTACATACTCTATTGTCCGATCATAGCCGTCTGAGAGTCCCGCCCGAGCAGGAGGAGCATCCAATCCGTACCTAGGTAGAGGAAGCTGATCTGCCGTATGCACTTCCGACTGACACAATCGACAGCTTGAGGAATAAATGTGCTTTAATACTTTCCGAGTTTTGCAAGAATAATAATCGTGAACATGAGACCTTCGTCGACATCATACAAGAACTGACCTTAAAAAACAAGATAAGCGAAGGCGATGAACTTTCGCGTGAGGACTTTATTCACATTTTACGGACTTCTTACGGCTTACAGAATTCGGAGATAGTGGGGATAGATGGCCTAGGAAATATGAAGAGCTAACGGGATGCTTACCGTGGGTATTATGAAAAGGGGAAAGGCTTTTTTTATAGAGAGAGGTATAGGAGAATGGAAGACCAAAGAGACCCAACTCATATCGTACCAAGAACTTGGCATTGACCTGATCAAGCGCTTTAGGGAGATCACCTTCACCCATGTTCCGAGAATATAAAATAGCTTGGCTGACTCGCCAGCCCTTATGGAATTCATACTCAGCCGCTCTAGTACACATGCTAGTACACCGAAGCACAGAGTCGCTTGTCATCGACATCCGAGCCACAGAGAGCCCTTCCGCCGAACGGGACTCATTTATCTTCTTGGATGAAGACTATCGGGAGTTGGAACATGATGAACTATCACCAGTCAAGACGAGGAAGATTACGAGGACGATGGGAACCATGGTATTATTCTTTCTACAATTACCTCAAGACGGGTTCATACCGGAGTACGCCACTCGTGGTCAGAGGAGAGCCCGGAGGGAACTTTCCCGACGATTTGTGATCTTGGGAGATGTCCTTTACAAAAGGTCACTCGCCCTTCCGAAATAAGGAGCATTGTTGAACAAGCTCATTCAAGTGGGTGCGGAGGACACGTCAACAGCCAAATGCTTGCCAAGAAAATCATGAGGCAAGGCCCCCTATTAAAAGTAAGGGTGTCAAGAGATGTCAGAAATGTCAACTCCTTTGATTTGATGGAATTTTCTTTCAAAATGCTGCATCATGTCGAATGGCGGGTCCATCGTCTATCCCCAAGGTAAGACCCCGAATGAAAAAAACGTACCTTCGAAGGCATGATTGCTGCGATCAGGAGCTGCTTAACATCATTGAGAACAGGAGATCAGAAGATTTCGTGGAGGATAAAGTAAAAAGCGAACCAACACTGGGATCTGATCATAGCCGCCGTGAAGTGTTTGGATGCAAAGGCGATGGTTTTTAGATTCGGCAAACATGAGATGTGTCCTGCACGAAGTACATCGAATTTTGGAGATATCCCGTAATGTCCTTTTTGTACCTATATAAGGACGACCTCGAGAGAGCAGACGACCAGTAGAGTAGGTGCTCCATCTCGTTCCTGCTGCGTAGGTCTAAGGTAATTCACAGTGCTAGCAGATCAGAAGTACGGAAGTGGGCCCTCACCCTTCTCTAATAGGGGCAGTGCTACCTATAGAACGGGAATGTTCATCCTCTCTTAAAGTCCGTTATGGATTTCAAGTCGGGAATAGAGCTGTGGTAAAAAAAAAAAAAAAAAAAAAAAAAAAAAAAAAAAAAAAAAAAAAAAAAAAAAAAAAAAAAAAAAAAAAAAAAAAAAACAAACAGAAAAAGAAAAAAAATTGAATTAAAAATAAAACAGAATAATAAAAAGATCTTTAAAATTAAAAAAATTGATGATCTCATTATCAATATAACTTAAAAATCCTAATAATCATTATCCAAATTCTATATTTATATATATATTGGGATTTGTAGAAAAGTCTTACTAATTTACACTTTTTTAATTTCATCAATAATTTACACTTTTTAGTCTCACTAAATACTTAATTTACACTTTTTAGCCTATTCCTTGGCCAAATTACTTTTTTACAATTTGGTAAACTTGATAAAATACTCTCGATCGCAAAAAGGAATACTTCACAACTTTAAGTATTTCGATCTAAGGAGATTATTTATCAAGTATAGATCATTTGTAATTCATAGTTTGTTAGGATATTTACACTTGTGTATTATCTTGATTCCACAACAATCTTGTATTCTATTTAACATCAATAAGTAAAATACACTAGAAAATTACATTGTGTTCCAACAATTATTTACTTATTGCTTTAAGTCTTGTACTACTTTATTTATATTCTTGCATTTATATTTAAGTAATACTAGTCCTATTCTAGTATTGTATCTCTAAATAAGAAAGTCTTATTTAGAGATATTGTTTCTTGATTTACATTATCATAGAGGTGATTTCGGATAGTACCATCAAGTTTGGGACTTACACTTCTAACTCGTTGTTCAAAAAAAATACGAATTATGCATTCAATGTTTTAGAATTATAATTTTCAGAATTTAGATTTTATATATTTAACAACTGGATTATGCCCCGTGCGATGCACAACTCCAGTAATATAACACCTTAAGTAATAATTTGATTATATTACCTATAGTATCCTTAAGTAATATTATTTGAATACAATGATTTACATATATATACGCAGTATAAATTTATTTACGTTAATAATTTAAATGTCAATTTAATAACATATGATTTTTTATTTTAGATTAATAAATGATAGCAATATATGATGTAAAACAACTGAATAATGGATAATGATGTGTGCACAAATAATAATCTATATATAGTACGTATATATCTTTGTTATAAAATTACTTATATATATATTATATTTTCTTAAACATGTGATATACAATATATATTATAATGATATTGTTGAGTCAATGATTCGCTGATCAGACTTGGTCGCTGATGTGTTTCTTCAGCAAGTCATCAGCGAGTCCAGTGACTCTTAATCAGCGAATGGTTTCTTTCCAATTTGTAAGTCAAGGAGGGAAGAATTCAAATCGGAAGAAGACAAGAGTCACATGGCGGTTCTTCCAATTGTATTTTACCTTGTATGACAAAGATACAGTTGGATCAAAAGAGAAGGGTTTCTCTCTCATACCCGATTTGGTAAAGAAGACAAAGGGCGTCTGTCGCAAGTACTTCAAGCCAATGAGATCTCGACAACCACCATCCATCAACATCAAAGAAAGGCTGTGTTGCCCTAATTCCTCTCCTATATAAGGCAACACAGCCGCAACACAAACACTTTGTGTTTGTCACCACAAGTGTGTGTCACTTATATTTTCTCTTACAATTGTTTAAGTTTCTAGTTAGTCTAAACATAAACAATTGTATGTTCATTTATTTTCTTGTAAGACAAGTTGTAATATCGACCATGTATTCACTGTTTAAATCAATGATACATATGATTAGACTTGCATAGATTCTTGTATTTGAACTTTACTCTTGTTATTGTTCTTTACTTATTTTCTTGTCTAGATAATTTAATATAAGTATTGCAAATCGTGGACTGTCAAGTGGTATCAGAGCCACTGTTTCTAATCTATTGAAACAAGATCTGTTTGCATACTTGTATTCTTCTTAAATTATGTACTGTTCTTTTCTCTTCTTTTCTTTCCTTATCAAAACCTTCTTATCATTTCTTAAAACAAAAGTATGACTGCTGTACCCACTCTTGTGAATACACGTGACTTTGGTTATGTGTCAATACCTCCAAGATTCGAGCCTGAGGACTTTGGATCTTAGAAGGAAAGAATGCTACTACACATCGTGGGTGTAGAACCATATCTTATGTCCATACTGACCATAGGTCCATATGTACCCACTCTGGTACAAAGAACACCAGGAGAAACTACTGATGCTCCTGAGATTGTGATTGACATGGTCAAACCAGAAGTACAATGGACTGATGATGAGAGGAGGCTAGTAAATCTAGATGCTAGACTCAAAAACATGATTGTCAGCACTCTTCCCACTGACATCATGAAACTCGTCATCAAATATCCCACTTCTAAACAAGTCTAGGAAAGATTGTGCAGCATGTATGAAGGTACTGCTGACACAATTGCTACTAAAAGAATTGATCTTAAACGAGCTTATGAAAATTTCTTTTCTTTACCTGATGAACGTCTTGACAGCACTTATACCCGATTCAAAGGGTTGCTGAATGATATGACGAATATGGGCATAACCCATGACACTTTTGAAGTGTGCCACAAGTTTATTGATAGTCTACCTATCAAGTGGAAAGGGTTAAGACAAATTTTAAGAACCACCAAGCAGCTTCAGACTCATGACTTAGAGTCTCTCTTTGGTATGCTTCAATTTGAAGAGAGAGCACTTGCTCAAAACATAAGAGCTGCTGCTGATGCTCGACGAAGTGATGGTTCTTCTTCTTCTAATATCTCTTCTGCTTATTCTGTTACTGACCCCCTTGCCCTTGTCTCTGCTGAGCCTATTAATCTTAATATTGGTGCCAGCCCCTCTAATCTTCCACCCCCTATTCAATCTCTTGTTAATGATCTCGATGCTGAAGAGAAACAAGAGATGTTCAGCGACTTCATGGAATTTGCCCTAGTCGCTGGAAAGAGGTACTCCAGAAAATGGAACAACCGTAAGTCGGTTGCTCCATATAAGCCTCTTGTTGATAAATCTCAAGAAGAGTGCTGGAGATGTGGTAGGAAGGGACACTACCAAAAGGAGTGCAGAGTTGCTATTCCAACTCCTGCTGCTCCTAAACCTAACCCTTCTAAACCTGCTGATGAGTACAGGAACAAGTACTACCAGCTCAAGGCAAAAGTGGCCGAAATGGAGGAGGCCAAAACACCAGCAAAAGGTCTGGTCGCTGAAGAGCATGACTGGGCTGAATCAGATGATTCAGACAGTGAGGAGTACGTTGATGACATGTGCCTGATGGCACTAGTTGATGGCGATGCACTGATAAAAGACCAAGTCTCCTCCTATCAGTGGGTTAACGTCACCATCAAAAAGGTATGTGCTCATTCAGCAGCCACTGGTGAGGACAAATCTAAAATCTTTGAGTCCTTATCATGTGATATTCAGTTTGTAGAATCCATAAGAGCTGAACTACAGTCTAAACTTGACTCTGTCTGCTTAGAGTTAAGTGAAAAATCTGAAAAACTCAATGAGCTGAGGAATGTTCATGTTGAACTCCAATCTTATGAGTTGCTGGCACAAAGACTTCAAGTTGAGAATGAAAAACTCAAGCTTGAACTCATAAACCTAAAGAAGATTGTGACATCTTGGTCAAAAGCTTCTAGGTTTCATCATAAGTGCTTAAATGAACAAGTCCCTGCTCAAGTTTAGGCAATCATAGGCGGTGACTTTGAGGCTGCTGCCACACTCCCTGACTTGTTCGCTGATGATGTGAAACCTGAAATTTCCATTCCTCCATCAGCAGTCATGTCTCCTGAGGAAATGAAGAAATGGTACTTCATTTGAGGTCTTAATGATTACCACACTGAAATGGAAGCTGGTTCTACCTCTTCTACCTCCAGCGACCCATTTCCCTCTGCTGAGGCAAATGGTGCAAGCTCTTCAGCAAGCACCAGCAATCCCTATCCTCATCTTCCCATTATTGGCATGATGCCAAATGAAGGAAGAGTTCAATACTCTTCTGGGGAGTCCTTTGAAGGTGACATTTCCAGTGATAGTTTCAAACTTGTCGCTCCTCAGCAGCTTACTATCGAAGCTGCTGAACCCTTCAAAAGAAGTAAGGTTGCTATCCCTTATGACTATAGCACGCCTCAGCGAGCTAATCCTGTCAGTCAGCAACCTCAACAAATTGATCTTCAACCCTCTACCTCATCTTCTCAGCAAGCTCCTGCCCATGCTAACAGTAAAGCTGATCATCATGATCGTCTCATGAAAAGACGCATCGGGTTCGGCGATGCTCGGTATCAGCAAGTAGGACCTTCTCAGGTCAAACCTGCTGATAGGCACCTCCATCAGCAGGCACCCCAATCTATGCCTGCTCCTTCTAAGATGAGGCACAGTACTCCTCAAAGAGAAAGAATGCATCATTCTCAAAATAGGTCTACAACTCATCAGAGAGGATACTTGCCACATCAGCAAGTAAGACATGTCACTCCTCAAAGGGGACACTTGCCACATCAGCAAGTGAGATCCACTACTCCAAAAAGGGAGTATCTACCTCATAGGCAAATGAGGTCAGCAACTCCAAATCAGCAACCAAGAGCTATCACTCCTAAAAGAGTGCATCAGTCTAAACAGCAGGGTCCCTCTTCTCATCCTGCTGTCAAGCAAGCATGGAGTGTAGTTAAAGGATCACAAAATCCCTCTACCTCTCAATCTCAGGAACAAAATGGTAAGTCCATTTTGGGTCCTGCTCCTAAGATGCCTCAGCTGACACTTAAGCATAAGCATAAGTCCAAGCAAAGGAACAAGGCATCTTCTTCTTCTTCTGAGCCTCAAATTAACGAGCTTACTCAGCGAGTTAATGATCTTTCTTCTCAGTTAAGGGAATTTCTCATTCAGAACCAAAAGGGCAGCACCTCTGGTAAAAAATGCTACCTATGTGGCAGCAGAGGTCATGTTGCCTCTGAATGTGATGAAGATAATTCCAGGGATGCTCCTGAAGTTGTCATTCAACCCAATCCTCCTTCCTCAACTGCTGCTTCCTCCTCCACTATGGTAAGCGAGAGCCCTCTCTCTGCTGAACTTGAAAACAGTGTAGGAGATGCAACTGTTCTCACTGAGGAAAACATTGATGACTCCATTCCTCATTCACAAAGGATTATACCCAATGAATTTGGTGAACCAGCTATCATAGTTGAGTTCAGTGATACAAATGTTGTCAGCCACATGATCTTTCTTGATAGTGCCAGCACCACTACACCATTCGATGGTGATCAAGAATCTTATGGCACCTTTCCTGTTGATTCTCTACCTCCTTACCCTTCTACACAAGTTGAAGATGAAAACTCTGAAGCTATTCCTGCTGCCTCTGCTGATGAATCTGTCTGTGAGGCTAACAATGAATCCATCTAAATCCTTCTGTTATATCCATGTAGGGCTCGCTGGGAAAAGGAGTGTGGTATTTGGACAGTGGATGTTCAAAACACATGGCTGGCTCTAAGACCCTGTTGGATAACTATGTAGAGGCTGCTGGCCCTACTGTAGTGTTTAGTGATAACTCCAATGGACAAACTGAAGGTTATGGACTTCTCTCAAATGGTCTTATAAAGTTTACCAAGGTTGCTTATGTAAATGGGTTGAAACATAACCTTATCAGCATAAGTCAACTATGTGATGCTGACTACAAAGTGATTCTTGATAAACATCAAGGCATTGTTGTCAATGTAAACAAGGAAGTCGTATTGGTTGCTCCAAGAAAACGAGATGTCTATCTTGTTGACTTCACTCCTGTCAAGACTGACAGTGAGACTTGTTTCTTTGCTAAGTCAGCAGCTGAACTCAATTGGTTATGGCACAAGCGTATGTCGCATGTGAATTTCAAAACAATCAACTCTCTGGCCAAAAAGAATCTTGTTCGTGGCCTTCCTCACCTTTCTTTTGAAAAAGATAGACTTTGTGGTGCTTGTGAAAAAGGTAAAAGCCATAGATCTACCTTTAAAACAAAGCAAGCCAGCTCTATTAAGGGTTGCTTTCATCTTCTTCACATGGACCTATTTGGTCCAGTGAATGTCCAAAGTCTAAAGGGTAGCAGATACACTTTAGTTATTGTGGATGAATATTCACGATATACTTGGACCATCTTTCTCCGCTCCAAGAGTGATACTGCTGAAGAGATTATCAATTTCATTAAGAAAATGGAGAATCTCAACAGCATAAGGGTCAAAGAACTCAGAAGTGATCATGGCACTGAGTTCAGAAACCACACTCTTGAGTCCTTTTGTGCTGATCAAGGGATCTCACAAAACTTCTCTTCTACTAGAACTCCTGAGCAAAATGGTGTTGCTGAAAGAAGAAATAGAACACTCATTGAAGCAGCACGCACCATGCTCAGTGAATCATGTCTGCCTAGTAAATTCTGGGCAGAAGCTGTCAGCACTGCTTGTCATACTCAAAATAGATGCCTCATTGTTAAAAGGCATGATAAGACAGCATATGAGGTTTTGAAAGGAAAGAAACCTCAAATAAATTATTTCCATGTCTTTGGATATCCTGCTTTCATTCTTAATAACAAGGACCACTTAGGTAAATTTGATCCAAAAGCTGATGATGGCTACTTTCTTGGCTATTCTTCTATCAGCAAGGCTTTCAGAGTATTCAATACTCGCCTTCAAAAGGTAGATGAATCCATTCATGTCACTTTTGATGAAAGTTCATCTGCCCTTAAGGACATCCAACCTTCTTCATCTGAAGTCATTCTCAATGAGCTCGCTGATCCTCTTATTGAGGAAGCTGACTCATTTGTTGATGCTTCCTGCTCGTTGCCTGAAAATAATCAGCATGCTACTCAGGATAATTCAGCTGATGCTGAACAAAAGCAAGTTGCTGCTCATATCTACTCGATTGAGCCAGTTGAGCCTATCTTAAGATCAATCCATGCTGCCTCAGCCAAACCTAGATCACTGGCTGATGACGAGCATGCTGATGATTCTGCTGAGGAGGAGTTTCATGATGCATCAGCAAATGCTGATGATATGGAGTCAGCTGATGACTCCAACATCGATGATAACTCAACTCAGTCGAATGGCCCAACTGATCACACACCCACTGAACCCATTCTTACCATTGACTTCTCTTCTTACAATGATCTCTCTTCTATTTCCATCTCTCAGTCTTCCGCTGACACTCAACTAGGTTCATCAAGTGTTCCAGCACTTCGATGGACATCTAGTCATCTAGCTCACCAAGTCATTGGTGATCCTTCTCAAGGGATCATTACTCGATCAGCGACAAGAAACACTTGTCTCTATGTCAACTTCTTGTCTATGATCACTCCCAAGAATATAAGAGAAGCAATGGCTGACCCTTCTTGGGTTGATGCCATGCAAGAAGAACTTACACAATTTCAAAGACAGCATGTCTGGTTTTTGGTTCCTCTACCTGCTGGCAAAGAGCCCATTGGAACTAAATGGGTTTATAGGAACAAAATGGACGAAGACGGTGTTGTTACCCGTAACAAGGCTAGGCTGGTTGCACAAGGATACCTTCAAGAAGAAGGTGTCGATTACGACGAAACATTTGCACCAGTGGCCCCTCTAGAAGCAATTCGCTTATTCTTGGAACATGCTGCTTACAGAAACTTCACTGTATATCAAATGGATGTCAAGAGTGCTTTCCTAAATGGAAAACTCGATGAGGAAGTTTATGTTAAGCAGCCACCTGGTTTTGAAGATCCAGCCAAGCCACACCATGTCTATCGTCTTTATAAGGCACTCTATGGTCTTAAACATGCTCCTAGAGCCTGGTATGACACTCTCTAAATTTCTTCTCTCTAATAAGTTTCAGCGAGGGTCCATTGATAGCACCCTCTTCATCTATAGAAAGGGTGCTGATGTACTTTATGTTCAGATATATGTGGATGACATCATTTTTTGATCCTCCAACAAGAAACTTTGCACCAAGTTCAGCTCACTGATGTCCTCTCATTTTGAGATGAGCATGATGGGTGAGCTGACCTTCTTTCTTGGTCTTCAAATTCGCCAACTCTCTAATGACATTTTTATCAATCAGGAGAAGTATATTCGAGACATGCTGGCTAAGTTTGACATGTCCAATATCACTCCTAAAGCCACTCCTATGTCTCCACCAAATAATCTCCATGCTGATCCTGATGGTAAGCATGTGAACCCCACTCACTATCTGGGAAAGATTGGCTCGCTGATGTATCTCACATCGAGTCGTCCTGATATCATGTTTGCTACTTGCTTATGTGCAAGATACCAAGCGTCTCCTAGGGAATCCCATCTTCTCGCTGTCAAGAGAATCTTTAAGTATCTAAAAGGTACTTCCTCGCTGGGTCTTTGGTATCCCAAAGATTCTAGTTTTGACCTTGTTGCATACTCTGACTCTGACTATGCTGGTTGCATGTTAGATAGGAAAAGCACCAGTGGAGGATGTCAACTGTTGGGGGGGAAGCTGACTAGTTGGTCTAGTAAGAAACAGCACACAATGTCCATCTCCACTGCTGAAGCAGAGTATGTATCAGCAGCGAGTTGTTGTGCACAAGTCCTTTGGATGAAAAACCAACTCGCTGACTATGACCTAGAATTTTCTAAGATTCCCATTATGTGTGATAATACAAGTGCAATTGCTATCACACACAACCCTGTTCAGCATTCCAAGACTAAACACATTGACATTAGGTACCACTTTATTCGCAACCATGTCATGAAAGGGGATGTTGAAATTTACTTCATCCCCACCGATGACCAACTTGCTGACATATTCACTAAACCTTTAGATGAAACCAGATTTAAGTATCTGGTCAGCAAGTTGGGAATGCTGAATGGAGAGTCAGCGACATGACATGTCATGTCTGCTGAAGTTAATCAGCGAGTTTAAGTTTTTCTTGCTCGCTGAACTTAAAAGTAATGGAGAGCTTAAAGTCTTCATCTAGTCCAGCAGCAAACGGCTCTGGTAAAGACTTATAAAATCCGTTTATCCCTGTTGCTTTGGGAAAAAGAAAAATAAAAGCAATGAAGAGCTAAAAGTCTTCATCTAGTCCAGCAGCAAACGACTATGGTAAAGACTTATCAAATCCATTTATCCCTGTTGCTTTGGGAAAAAGCAAAATAAAAGCAATGAAGAGCTATACGTCTTCATCTAGTCCAGCAGCAAACGGCTCTGGTAAAGACTCATAAAATCCGTTTATCCCTGTTGCTTTGGGAAAAAGCAAAATAAAAGTAATGAAGAGCTAAAAGTCTTCATCTAGTCCAGCAGCAAACGGCTCTAGTAAAGACCTATCAAATCCGTTAATAGCTGACAGTTTGCTAAAAATTGTACTCTTTATTCATCAGCGGCCAACATTAGTTGTGAAGTCCCTGACTGAAACCCATTTTGTATATAAGGTAACCAAATTTTCTAAATTGTCAGTGGATATACTTCAATCTCAACCATTTTAACGTGTGAGCATATCCACCATGTATCTTTATTAATATTTTATTAGAATTTCAAACGTTACCTCGATTTCCTCCCTAATGGGCAACTTGTACAGTCTATACGCCGTAACCACTCGAGTACCTTTGAAATCGTGGTACAAGTTGTCACATCAAGTTACTTTTATACGTTACTCACATATGTACATATAACGTATTTTTATATATATATATATTCGTATATTGCAATTATTTTACACGAAAAAATGCCCTTTGCTAGCAGTTTTTAATTAATTATATACGTATATTTATTTATTACGTATGAGAGAGAATGTGTTGACGGTTACCTTTTGCAGAAGTGAGGGTCCACAACCATACCTCATATATACCCTCATTCTTCTCCTTTCCATCTTTTATGCTTCCATTTTCTTTCATTTCTCTTTCACATTCATAATCTCTCTCAAAATCTCTAAAATCCTCTCATTTTCCTTAACTGTTCATCTTCTTCCTCATATCTCTATCAATGGCTTCCTCATCTGAACCTCAAACTTCTAACCAAGAAACTACTGAAAACCAACCCTAACTTCAAACCCAGAATCCTCCACCTGCAAACCAACCGGAATCACCCACTCACATTGAGTTGTCTGCCGAGGATCTTGCAACTCAAGAAGCTCTCAAAAAGGTTCCTCTTTATATGCACTCCAAAATCTTTGACCCATAACCCATTACTCCTTCTTCTAAAGTCATTTTCCAAGCACAAAAAATTGCCATCAAATCAAATAACCATCTTGATTCGCTAGAAGTGCCTTCTGGGGTTAAAGGGTATCAACAAATGCTTGATTTTATAAAAGCATATCCGGTTAAGAATGCTATCTATTCTGACCCTGAGGACATGTATGTCTATCTTCTTAGAGAATTTTGGTGGACATGTGACTACCAGGTAGGAATTGATGCTATCTCTGGTACTGTGATGAAGAAGTAGCACACTATCTCAATCACACCCAAGATCATTCGAGCTGCTCCTTGTCTCCCTGATCAAACTGAAGAAAAACCATTTTTTGATCCAGCAACTGCTGAACAGTGGAAGGAATGGTTGCCTTCCATTGGATATGGAACCGATTTGGCTAATCCTGAGCCAGTACCCAACATTCCCACTAAGAAACATCTCTCTGGTGTTTGGAGATTACTTTTTGCACACGTCATTCAATGTTTGGGAGGCAATTCTGGATCGTATGATCAAGCAACATCTACCAACATGCAAATCATTCATGCTCTGGCAATTGGAAGGTTTATTGATTTTGCTTCAGTCATATTCGAGGACTAGAAGACAAAGGTTCAAGCCAGCAACCGATCACATACAACTCCTTTTACCAGATTCTTGTCACTGATCTTCAAACAGGCGCTGAAGGAAAAGTATAACCAATTTGGTGCTACTGTATGCAAACCACCAAGAATTGGTCCTTCTGTGTATAAGCAGCCAGCCTGTGATCCTGAATTCTTTGACAGCAAATTCGCTGCTCTCACTCCCCAGATGAAACATGTACTATTCTCATCTTATCCTTCTATCTACAAGAAAGTTGGTACTAGTGGATCAGCATCACAACCTCCTGTGACTGCTGGCTCACTCTCTGAAAACCCCTCTGGAGCTGGTTCGCTGGTAAACCCCCCAGCAACCTCCAAAGCTCCCAAACAAACCAAAAAGTCTAAAGTTAAAACAAAAACATCTACTTCCACTTCACCTCCTGCTGCTGTCCCAAAACAGAAACAACGAGTATCAAAGGGCTTAACCACTAAGGTTAGGGAGTCCTCACAGCCCAAGGACATTAGTGAACCAGCCAACCCATCAGCATCCTCCAAATAGGGTGCTGACGAGACAAAAGGGCCTCACAAGCAGCCACCTCAAATTTCTGTAGGAGAGGTTGGTGAAGATCAAGGGTCACCCCAGCCCTCTAGAGTTGAGTCCACCGTACAAACTATTCCATCTTCTTCTCAACCCTCTGAGTCATTGTCAGCAGCCAGATCATAGTTGATGCTAGAAACAACACATTCTACGGCCGATGATGGTTTGGTGCTACAACACACTGAACCAGGGGCACCCATATCTCCAAACCCTTTAAATTGTTCTGTTTCAGAAACTGTTTCGACAGGGACTGAAACACTGCCAGCGGCTGCCAGAGTTGCCACTACTACAATGTTCACTGATGATTGTGGGGCTCTGGATGCCTTGTGTAACTATGAAGGTAGAGATGAGGGTGAAAATGATGATGTTGATTATGAGGGCAGATTTGATACAGAAGTCGCTGGTGGTGAAAGGGAAACAGATGAAGTGGTTCATAATGATGAAATGGTTGTTGTTGATGGTGAAAATGTGGATGCTGGTGGTAAAAATGTACAAACTATTGATGAAAATGTTGAAGGAAATGCAGATGCTGGAAATGTTGTAGTTATCTCTAGTGAAAATGTTGAAACAATTGATGATGTTGTGGACATGGTTGATGTGGAAAATGGTGAATCCACTGAAGATGATGAGTATGATTTGGAGGGACTGAATGCTGATGACTTTGATGTGGTGGCACCCACTGAGGAACAAACCAGTGACATGGACACAGAAACTGCAACCATTGCTCAAGTCCATGTTGTTACAGAATCAACAAGTGCTGAGGAACATATCATTCCTGTTCAGATTCCTCTATCTGCTAGTGAAAGATTAGAAAAGGTTGAAAAAGGTCTTGTTGATCTTACAAAGGCTGCTGAACAATCGGTCGAAATAAAAGATAAAGAAGATGATCAGCTAGTGAAAACTCTAACTACCTGGTATAAGAAACAAGAAGCCAACAGCCAGGATATTGAAATTATCAAGTCCAATACTGAAACACTGGCTAATAATCAAACAAGAGCCTACCTGCTGGCTCACAATGTAATAAATCGTGATCAGCAGGTTCTCAAGGCAAAGGCTACAACCATTCAGAAAGCTGTCAGTTTGTGAGTCCCAAACTCTCTAGATGGTTAACCCAGAATGTAAAATACAACAAGTCTAATAAGCACTAGATTGGACTAGTATTACTTGAATATAAATGCAAGTATATAAACAAAGTAATACAAGACTAAAAGCAATAAAATAAAGGTGGAACACAATATAATATTTTCAAGTGTATTTTATTTATGATGTTAAATAAAATACAAGGTTGTGCGGTATCAAGATAATACAAATATGTAAGTATCCTAACAACCTATGAATTACAAATGATCTATATTTGCCAAATAACTCTTTTAGATCGAGATACTTAAAGTTGTGAAGTATCCCTGTTTAAGATCGAGAGTATTTAGACAAATTCACCTTTAATGATAAAAGTAATTTTAACAAGGAAATGACTTTGTATTTATAGGCAAACAAATTCACCACTGAATTTGTGCCGTACAAATATGGTTGCATGCATTTAATGAACCGACAAGGTCATTAAATGCATTGGTTAAGGTACAAGGATAAAGTGTAACACCCGTCATTTAAAAATATGGGTTTTCAAAAACTTTCACCTAACGGTGTCAAATTGCGGAAGAAAAGACTTTAAAAGTCAAAACCGATAAAAACTGTTCGGTTTCTACGTTTAGTTGGTGTTACATGCAATACCATCAAAAAGTTTAAAATGAAAACCCAACGGTTGCCCAACACAAAACAACCGTTCAACAATACTACATAAATTCGACATCAAGTACGAAATGTAAATAAATGTCTAAAGAGACAATCGTCTATGGGTAGCTAAGTCCTCCTGCATGCATCTACCCAACTCTCACTCTTATTCCTGCATCAACTAGTCCTTCAAGCTAAACCTGAGGGAACAACTACATTTAAGAAACAAGTGTTAGCTAACGAATTAGCTAAGTAAGATATCACTATGTTATTAAAGCATTTGTCCAATTAAAACAATCTTCATTATTAGACAAGTTTATTTAGGCACAATACACATCACACGTTCACACATAACTGCATATCAACTTCATATCAATTAGGGCAAATACCCTAAATGTGCCTATCCTTCATTTTATACACACATATCTTCGTTAACTGCATACAAGTGTAACATAAGTCACACCCGACTAGATGCTTCACCAAAAGGCGAGTCACACTTCGTCGTTAAGGAATGGCAAGCCAATCCAAGAGTAATACGTATGTGGAGGTTGGTCAAACCCCTCGTATTACTCGCCCTGCATTATAATGACCATTTTGCAAGGAGCCACCCAAGCAACAACTACGTCAACGCACTCGTCCGGCTAAGACTAGTACGGGTTAAGCTTAACACTTTCCCTGCATTATATTTACGAGCTCGGTTTCACACATATGGTTTAGGTAACACACAATCCTAAACCGTCACACACATATAGTCTAGGTAACACACATTCCTAGACATCCACACACTTTATCTTCATTACGTTTGGATCCTTAAACGTGCAAGTGACATGGCAACCTACTAAGTCTAGTGAGCTAGGTGTACAAGCCATGTAAGCATGCATATATCACACATCAACTTCATTTCTACATTTCATGCATAAAGAGATACTTCGTAATACTACATAAACTGCATAACAATACACTACATTAAGCAATACTTCATTTCACTACATTAGGGACTGCATTTCAGGTCTCATGGTCAACTACATAACCCATAATACCTCCCGTGTAACCCCATATGCCCACATGCAATATAAAGATACCAAATGGAAGTATTTATGATTTGAAACCAGCTTTTCGTTGAATCCCCCAGCGTGTCAAAGTAGTGTATCTTACCTCGGCGTAGTTCACAACAATCACAACTAGTCACTGTGTAAAGCAACTATGCTCGTCTACCTATAATTAGTAAACGATTATTAGACAAGCTACATACTCACGTAATTAAGGCCAATAACTAGACCCACATATAATAACGACTCACTTTAGTTTCAGGTCTAATCTACATGTCAAACGACGTTACGGTTCAAAACTAACTTTTCTGAAAACTGGTGAGTTGCGCCGCAACATAGGGTTGCGCCGCAGCTCAAGCCTCCAGTTGCGCCGCAACACAATAAGTTGTGCCGCAACTTATCTTTCTGGAATTGAGTTGCGCCGCAACTATGAGTTGCGCTGCAACTCGATGCGATTCTGCACAAAGTTGGTCGATTACACCCCAACCAGATCCAAAAACCTCTAAATCAAATACATGACTTTCACACATCAAAATCCTTCATATTCAAATCATTATAAAGTATTTCAACCATTACTTACACCATATATGACTTTAATCCATCAAAATCACCATTAATCTTCGTTAAACGATTCCCCCATATTCCAATAATTATTCCTAATGACTCATATAATCAAAAGGACCAGAAATCAAGGAAATATTACCTTCTATACACGAAGATCACACTAGAGATGCAAAACACTTGATTAAACGCACCCGAATCACACGTTGGAAGGCTTTTCGGCTTGCAACTAGATGGAGGAATGCTATGGGGTGGCTTAGGGCTTGTTTCAAGAATGTAATGGCTGCAAATTATGATCTAGTGACACCCTCTAATTCCCTAATCCCGTTTTTGACTTTGCCTCCATGTCAAAACTAGCCCCTAAGCTTCCTAATGCTTCATTATTGGTCACAAACTACTTTATTGACCATATACATCATTAATCCTTCATTAAATGTCACTACATGGACATTAACCTTCATATTACACACATTTATACTACATAAACATTTAGGCTTTCAAGCCTCACACATATCACACAATAACTACATATAAGCATTAAATCTAAAATAGACTTAACGACACACACAATATTGACTTAACGACATTAGTCAACTAGTAAAGAAAAGTTTGGGATGTTACAATTACCTCCCCCTTAAGAGGATTCCGTCCCCAGAATCTCATCATTAAGGAACAACTCGGGATATTTCTCCTTCACCACTGCTTCAGTTTCCCAAGTCAAGCTTTCTCCATGATTATGCTTCCACTTTATCAAGACAAGATCTATCACCTTTCTGCGTAACTTCTTTTGCTTTCTTCCAAGTATCGCCACCGGTTCATCAACCATTCTCTTCATTGGGTCAATGCTCACGTCTTGATTTGGAATCACACTTGACTCCTCGGCTAGACACTTCCTTAGGTAGGATACATGGAAAGTGTTGTGAATTCCTTCCAATTCTGGAGACAATTCCAACTGATAAGCTAGATCTTTTATGCGTTTCAACACTTTGAAAGGTCCAATAAATCTTGGACTCAACTTGCCCTTCTTTCCAAACTGGATAACTCCTTTCCATGGCGACACTTTCAGCATCACTAAGTCACCTACACTAAACTCCATTGGTCTCCTTTTCTTATCGGCATAAGTTTTCTGCCTTTCTCTAGCCACACGTAAAGCTTCTTTAGCCACATTGACTTTTTCAGCCGTAACTTCAACAATTTCAGGACCGGTTAACTGCTTTTCACCGGGTTCCATCCAACAACTTGGAGTCCTGCATTTCCTTCCATACAACATTTCAAATGGTGGCATACCAATACTAGCATGGTGACTATTATTATAAGCAAATTCAATCAACTTCAAGTGATTATCCCATGCTCCACCATATTCAAGTACACACGTTCTCAACATATCCTCCAAGGTTTGAATGGTTCTCTCACTTTGCCCATCGGTTTGAGGATGATAGGCGGTACTCAAATTTATTCTACTACCCAACTCCCGTTGAAGACCCTTCCGAAAATTGGACACAAACCTAGAGTCTCGATCCGAAACAATAGACAAAGGAACCCCATGCTTCAACACTACTTCATCAATGTAAATCTTTGCCATCTTCGTTAGAGGCTCATCTTGTCGGGTAGCTAGAAAATGAGCACTCTTCGTCAATCTATCTACAATCACCCATATCATATCATTCCCTTTCGGCGTTTTAGGTAGCTTCGTTACAAAGTCCATGGTAATATGATCCCATTTCCACTCGGGAATGTCTAATTGATGCAACAAACCATACGGCTTTTGATGGTCCGTTTTCACACGTGCACACGTCAAACACTTTGCTACATCCTCCTTCTTAACCTTCAATTGATGATAACCGGACCGCAAATCTATCTTTGAAAAATATCAAGCACCATGTAGTTGATCAAAGAGATCATCAATTCGTGGGAGAGGGTATTTATTCTTAACCGTTCGCTTATTCAGCTCACGGTAGTCTATGCACATGCGCATAGATCCATCCTTCTTTTTAACAAAGAGAACCGGAGCTCCCCAAGGCGAGGAACTAGGTTGAATGAACCCTTTGTCAAGCAATTCCTGAAGTTGGGACATTAACTCTTTCATTTCTGTAGGAGCTAATCGGTAAGGTGCTTTAGCAACAGGTGTAGCACCGGGAATAAGATCTATCTGAAAAGTAACTTCACGATCGGGAGGAATACCGGGAAGATCCTCGGGAAACACATCGGGAAAATCGGATACTACATCAACACTAGCAATAGAAGGCTTCTCCTTTCTTACATCAATAACATAGGCCAAGAAATGACTCTTATTCTTCCTTATACATTTAATAGCCTTCATCATACTAATGATCTTTATCCCCCCTCTCTTCTTATCTCCATAAACCGTTACCACATTACCATCGGGTGTAGAAAACCGAATAATCTTTTGTGAACACAAAATACTAGCTTCATTTCTAGACAACCAATCCATACCAATCACTACATCAAAACCGGCTAAGGTAGTAGGCAATAACTGGACCGGAAACAAACGACCTTCAATTTCAATGTCACAATCATCATATCCCACACGTATATCACTAACCATACCATTAGCAATCTCTACCTCTATCGAGCAATCTAAAGGGGTAATGACACTTCCTAGCTTAGGAGCAAATAAAGTAGATACAAACGACCTATTTGCACCCGAATCAAATAAAACAGAGGCAAGTTTTGAATTAACAAGGAAAGTACCACTTACCACCTCGTCGTTGTTCTTAGCATCATCAACAGTCATCTGCAAGGCTCTCACTTTTGTTGCTGAAGTGGCTGCTTTCTTCCCGTCATTCTTTATTTGTGGGCAATCGGCAATAAGATGACCCGTTTCTTGACACTTGTAGCAACGAGTTTTGTCCCTACATTCTGTTGCAAGATGTCCCGACTTCCCACACTTATGACACCTTCTTGTCTTGTCGGAACATTGACCTTCATGAACATTCTTGCAAAAAGCACACCAAGACCTATTCTTCTTTTTATCTTTGTCACCACTTGAGCTAGAATTCCCACGTAACTTCTTCTTATTATTGTTGTTGTTAGATGACCAATTTGACCTTCTTTTGAACCCTGCTTTCTTGTCATCAACTTTCTCCACTACTTTCTCGCCTTTGAAATCATCATCCAACCTCTTTGACTCCTTAATAGCCGCCGACAAAGTCACATGTTGTCTACATAATCCACGATGACTAGCGGGGAGACCATCACAATAAGCCTCAATTTGGTCCTCCTGCCTTCGAACCAAGTGCCCAACAAACTTCAACTTCTCCATAAATGAATGTGCATATTCAGAAATTGCACCGGGTTTCGCAACCAATGATCTAAACTCCTTTTCAATCAACCTTAACTCACGAGTTCCCACATACTCCTCTAGAAACTTCTCCTTAAATGTTCCCCAAGGCATAACTGCAAGTACCTCAGGGGCCATAGAAACTGTAGTAGCCCTCCACCAATTACGGGCATTCTTTTTCAACATCCTACTAGCACACAAAACCTTTATATCATCGGGACAATAGCAAGATGCAAATACTACTTCAATGTCCTCAATCCACTCCATAGCACTCACTGCATTTTGGGTACCATCAAACTCCTTGGCACCACATTTCTGAAAGCTTTCATATTTGAAGTTATTAACACGAGGTGCATTAACAACTCCAAGTCCTCCACCATTAACTCCATTAACACCCACGGCTTCAATGGATGGTGCACCACTTTGGGAGGGATTAGAGTAATTCCCTTCCGAACGTTCCCCTCTACTTCTCTCTGCATCTCTTTCGGCTCTCATTTGAGCCAACTCTTCTTCGTTCCTCATCAAAAGAGCTCGGATAGCTCTCAACTCTTCATGTAATTCTGCTTGGTTGGGAACATGTTCAATCACCGGGTTTGCCCTATCTACTTCAGAGGCGGTTGGTGGATCACCAAGACGACTATTTTGTACACGGGGTGGCCTTTGCTCCACTTCATTTCCAGCCCCGTTTCCATTAGGAGGAACACCACCACCATTTCCTCCTCCTCTCTAGTTACTGGCTCTAGTGTTTGCCATTAACTCTACAAGGCAACGACGACGGTTAGCAAGAGTTAAAGTGAGACTACATTTATCAAGGCCATACATCATTTAGGTACATTATCACACACAATATTTAAGCCTTAAATTTACACTCTCACTCACTCCCCAACCCGTCCTATAGTACTTCATCTCAAAGCTAGGCACAGCTGCATAAGCCTAACTTATCCTACATCGGTTTAAGTCCAAAATCCTACGGTCAAAGTCGAATCTTGGTTCACTTAAATCATTTCTCTGATACCAACTTGTAACACCCGTCATTTAAAAATATGGGTTTTCAAAAACTTTCACCTAACGGTGTCAAATTGCGGAAGAAAAGACTTTAAAATTTAAAACCGATAAAAACTGTTCGGTTTCTACGTTTAGTTGGTGTTACATGCAATACCATCAAAAAGTTTAAAATGAAAACCCAACGGTTGCCCAACACAAAACAACCGTTCAACAATACTACATAAATTCGACATCAAGTACGAAATGTAAATAAATGTCTAAAGAGACAATCGTCTATGGGTAGCTAAGTCCTCCTGCATGCATCTACCCAACTCTCACTCTTATTCCTGCATCAACTAGTCCTTCAAGCTAAACCTGAGGGAACAACCACATTTAAGAAACAAGTGTTAGCTAACGAATTAGCTAAGTAAGATATCACTATGTTATTAAAGCATTTGTCCAATTAAAACAATCTTCATTATTAGACAAGTTTATTTAGGCACAACACACATCACACGTTCACACATAACTGCATATCAACTTCATATCAATTAGGGCGAATCCCCTAAATGAGTCTATCCTTCATTTTATACACACATTATCACACATATCTTCGTTAACAGCATTCAAGTGTAACATAAGTCACACCCGACTAGATGCTTCACCAAAAGGCGAGTCACACTTCGTCGTTAAGGAATGGCAAGCCAATCCAAGAGTAATACGTATGTGGAGGTTGGTCAAACCCCTCGTATTACTCGCCCTGCATTATAATGACCATTTTGCAAGGAGCCACCCAAGCAACAACTACGTCAACGCACTCGTCCGGCTAAGACTAGTACGGGTTAAGCTAAACACTTTCCCTGCATTATATTTACGAGCTCGGTTTCACACATATGGTTTAGGTAACACACAATCCTAAACCGTCACACACATATAGTCTAGGTAACACACATTCCTAGACATCCACACACTTTATCTTCATTACGTTTGGATCCTTAAACGTGCAAGTGACATGGCAACCTACTAAGTCTAGTGAGCTAGATGTACAAGCCATGTAAGCATGCATATATCACACATCAACTTCATTTCTATATTTCATGCATAAAGAGATACTTCGTAATACTACATAAATTCGACATCAAGTACGAAATGTAAATAAATGTCTAAAGAGACAATCGTCTATGGGTAGCTAAGTCCTCCTGCATGCATCTACCCAACTCTCACTCTTATTCCTGCATCAACTAGTCCTTCAAGCTAAACCTGAGGGAACAACCACATTTAAGAAACAAGTGTTAGCTAACGAATTAGCTAAGTAAGATATCACTATGTTATTAAAGCATTTGTCCAATTAAAACAATCTTCATTATTAGACAAGTTTATTTAGGCACAACACACATCACACGTTCACACATAACTGCATATCAACTTCATTTCTATATTTCATGCATAAAGAGATACTTCGTAATACTACATAAACTGCATAACAATACACTACATTAAGCAATACTTCATTTCACTACATTAGGGACTGCATTTCAGGTCTCATGGTCAACTACATAACCCATAATACCTCCCGTGTAATCCCATATGCCCACATGCAATATAAAGATACCAAATGGAAGTATTTATGATTTGAAACCAGCTTTTCGTTGAATCCCCCAGCGTGTCAAAGTAGTGTATCTTACCTCGGCGTAGTTCACAACAATCACAACTAGTCACTGTGTAAAGCAACTATGCTCGTCTACCTATAATTAGTAAACGATTATTAGACAAGCTACATACTCACGTAATTAAGGCCAATAACTAGACCCACATACAATAACGACTCACTTTAGTTTCAGGTCTAATCTACATGTCAAACGACGTTACGGTTCAAAACTAACTTTTCTGAAAACTGGTGAGTTGCGCCGCAACATAGGGTTGCGCCGCAGCTCAAGCCTCCAGTTACGCCGCAACACAATAAGTTGTGCCGCAACTTATCTTTCTGGAATTTAGTTGCGCCACAACTATGAGTTGCGCTGCAACTCGATGCGATTCTGCACAAAGTTGGTCGATTACACCCCAACCAGATCCAAAAACCTCTAAATCAAATACATGACTTTCACACATCAAAATCCTTCATATTCAAATCATTATAAAGTATTTCAACCATTACTTACACCATATATGACTTTAATCCATCAAAATCACCATTAATCTTCGTTAAACGATTCCCCCATATTCCAATAATTATTCCTAATGACTCATATAATCAAAAGGACCAGAAATCAAGGAAATATTACCTTCTATACACGAAGATCACACTAGAGATGCAAAACACTTGATTAAACGCACCCGAATCACACGTTGGAAGGCTTTTCGGCTTGCAATTAGATGGAGGAATGCTATGGGGTGGCTTAGGGCTTGTTTAGAGAATGTAATGGCTGCAAATTATGATCTAGTGACACCCTCTAATTCCCTAATCCCGTTTTTGACTTTGCCTCCATGTCAAAACTAGCCCCTAAGCTTCCTAATGCTTCATTATTGGTCACAAACTACTTTATTGACCATATACATCATTAATCCTTCATTAAATGTCACTACATGGACATTAACCTTCATATTACACACATTTATACTACATTAACATTTAGGCTTTCAAGCCTCACACATATCACACAATAACTACATATAAGCATTAAATCTAAAATAGACTTAACGACACACACAATATTGACTTAACGGCATTAGTCAACTAGTAAAGAAAAGTTTGGGATGTTACATAAAGTCACATCAATATGACAATAATCTTTTTAACCAACCACCTTTACACACGTAAGCACTTTAGTAAAGAACAAGTTTGGGATGTTACATAAAGTCACATCAATATGACAATAATCTTTTTAACCAACCACCTTTACACACGTAAGCACTTTAGTAAAGAACAAGTGGAATGTTCTTTGGAAAGTGTGTAAAGGCAAAAAGTCAATTCCTCGATATCAGTGTTTAGACTTGTAAGGTCTAGAACACTGACAATCCTCCAGTCGTAGATCTGGTAAGACTTCCAGTGGACTCCGCCATTTGTCAGTCTTCTTTATTCTAAATTCAGTCTTTGACTTCAGTGAGAATGTCTTCAGTAGAATAGATCTGGACTGAGGTGAAGTCCAGTGACCTAATCTGGAGGATGTCTCCAGATTTTCTATACAAGTATTTGCTCACTGGTCTTCCATTTTTTCTGAACAAATTTTCAGAGGGACTCATGTTTCCAATCTGGAGTAGGTCCAGTAAATATCATTTCTGGACAGATCTTCAGTAAGGCTCCAGTAGTCGAGTCTGGAGCGAGTCCAGTAAATCTGGACCTAACATAGTTCATCCACCTACGCTGCAAGAAAGGTTGCTTCCTCAAGCCTTGCAGCTTCTTCAAAAATTGAACAAGTTCATGAACATATTACCCCACTGAAAGATCAAATTGAGAAGCAAGCCTCTGCTATCTCTTTAGTGTGTAAAGGCAAAAAGTCAATTCCTCGATATCAGTGTTTAGACTTGTAAGGTCTAGAACACTGACAATCCTCCAGTCGTAGATCTGGTAAGACTTCCAGTGGACTCCGCCATTTGTCAGTCTTCTTTATTCTAAATTCAGTCTTTGACTTCAGTGAGAATGTCTTCAGTAGAATAGATCTGGACTGAGGTGAAGTCCAGTGACCTAATCTGGAGGATGTCTCCAGATTTTCTATACAAGTATTTGCTCACTGGTCTTCCATTTTTTCTGAACAAATTTTCAGAGGGACTCATGTTTCCAATCTGGAGTAGGTCCAGTAAATATCATTTCTGGACAGATCTTCAGTAAGGCTCCAGTAGTCGAGTCTGGAGCGAGTCCAGTAAATCTGGACCTAACATAGTTCATCCACCTACGCTGCAAGAAAGGTTGCTTCCTCAAGCCTTGCAGCTTCTTCAAAAATTGAACAAGTTCATGAACATATTACCCCACTGAAAGATCAAATTGAGAAGCAAGCCTCTGCTATCTCTTCTCTTGAAAAGAAGGTCGCTGAGCTTCCAAAGCCTTATGCCTCTTTCACTGAACTTGATAGGCAAAGGCATGAAAGAATGGAGACTGAAATGAGAGAAATCAAAACTTTGCTTCAGCAGCTTGTTAGTCAAGCTGCTGACAAGGAGAAGCCAGTTGTGGAAGCTGTTGATGGTGATGCAACTTCCAAGGGGGAGAAAGCTGATGATGAGGTCACTGCCACTACTGCCACTACTAGTGAAGTTGAAAATGCAGAAATGACAATAGTGGCTGTAAACACTGAAAAAGATGTGACCCCTGCTGGTATGTATATCAAAAGTGCGAATGAGAATGAAGTGCCTCCTGCTGGTGAAAAGGAGGTTACTGATCAAATGAAGGAAGGAATGAACGCTGGTACATAGGAGGGCCATATCATCAATGAAGAAGAGGCTCCTGCAAATGTTGAGGGGGAGCAACCAGCTCAAGGGGTGCTGGCTATTGCTCAGGGGGAGCAAGTTGACCCAAATGACCCCAAAGCGATCAAGGAAGCATGGGAAGCTGGTATGGCTGCTGAAATGGCCACTAATAGGTCTAAGGAAATGCTTCTAGTTTTCCATAGACGATATCTTACTTAAGCTGAAATTACTTCCCTCACTGAAGCTCAAAGGCAAAATATCTCCAGAGCTCTCAAGAAACCCTTATCTTATCATCCAGCAAATAAAGAAAGTTCCTCATCAACTGCCCATCCCATCCTTGATGTTCTTACTTTGGCTGCTGGTGGGAAAACACAAGAAGAGGTTGTTGATGAGTTGGAAAGAAGAAAAAAGGAGAAGGAAGAAGAAGAAAGAAAAAGCTAGTCCAAGAAGAAAGAAAAGAGCTTGATGCTGAAGAACTTCTGATGCTGGAAACCTCTGGACATCTAGCAGTCTACCAAAAGAAATATGCTGATGTAGAAGCAAGACTGCTAGAGAAGCAGGGGAAACTTGATGAGGAAAAACAGAAGTTCATCAGGAATATGTGGAGGAGAACCCTGCCTCAAAAGATTGTTTCAATTACGGTGAATTTAGCCAAGGAAGGGAAAGAGACAAATGTAAAGATTCAGAGAGATGATGGTCATATTTCACATGTGCAGAATGTTCAGAGACCACATCTGGGGGCTACTGAATGGATGGAAGTCTATACGCTGATAAAAGATAAAATTGCCCCCAAGTACTCTCCTATCAAAGATTTGATCCATGGCTACTTCACCAATGCAAGGGAATTTGAAAGAAGGCTGAAGACTAAGCTGCTAGTGATCAAAAATTACTTTGATGCCTGTTCAGCAAGCCACCCTTAAGCACAATCTTCAGCAGCCAAGAAGAAAACCACTCTGAAGAGAAAAAGAGATGACCAAATGGTTCATGTAGATCTCCCTCCTATCTCTGGAGATGCTACCTTGGACACCAGATTGCCCACAAGGGTGGTGTTTCAAGAAGGACTTTTGAAAGAAGGCTGAAGACTAAGCTGCTAGTGATCAAAAATTACTTTGATGCCTGTTCAGCAAGCCACCCTTAAGCACAATCTTCAGCAGCCAAGAAGAAAACCACTCTGAAGAGAAAAAGAGATGACCAAATGGTTCATGTAGATCTCCCTCCTATCTCTGGAGATGCTACCTTGGACACCAGATTGCCCACAAGGGTGGTGTTTCAAGAAGGACTTTTGAAGAACCATTTGGCATGTTCTATACCAACTTTCAAAATCAGCAACTCTTCTTCAGAGTGAGTGAGATTGGGAAGGCATCTGTTGGGTTTTTACTTGCTATTAGAAGAAGGTATGTTGACACCACTAACAATAGAGCCTTCATTGACATACTTGATCATGAGCTGCTGCTGCCACATCGACAAGCTGATCCATCGCTGAGGATCATCAAGAATGAAGATATCTGGAAAGATTTGGCAAGAAGACAAGTGTAATAGAGTAGTTTATGTTTGTCAGCATGTAACACTCTGTTATGATATAAAAGATATCTTTCCTCACTTGTGCAATTTTTTTTAAGTACAAATTCACTCAGCAAGTCTCCTCAGCGAATAGGGGGAGATTGTTGAGTCAAGGATTCGCTGATCAGACTTGGTCGCTGATGTGTTTCTTCAGCAAGCCGCCCTCAAGCACAATCTTCAGCAGCCAAGAAGAAAACCACTCTGAAGAGAAAAAGAGATGACCAAATGGTTCATGTAGATCTCCCTCCTATCTCTGGAGATGCTACCTTGGACACCAGATTGCCCACAAGGGTGGTGTTTCAAGAAGGACTTTTGAAAGAAGGCTGAAGACTAAGCTGCTAGTGATCAAAAATTACTTTGATGCCTGTTCAGCAAGCCACCCTTAAGCACAATCTTCAGCAGCCAAGAAGAAAACCACTCTGAAGAGAAAAAGAGATGACCAAATGGTTCATGTAGATCTCCCTCCTATCTCTGGAGATGCTACCTTGGACACCAGATTGCCCACAAGGGTGGTGTTTCAAGAAGGACTTTTGAAGAACCATTTGGCATGTTCTATACCAACTTTCAAAATCAGCAACTCTTCTTCAGAGTGAGTGAGATTGGGAAGGCATCTGTTGGGTTTTTACTTGCTATTAGAAGAAGGTATGTTGACACCACTAACAATAGAGCCTTCATTGACATACTTGATCATGAGCTGCTGCTGCCACATCGACAAGCTGATCCATCGCTGAGGATCATCAAGAATGAAGATATCTGGAAAGATTTGGCAAGAAGACAAGTGTAATAGAGTAGTTTATGTTTGTCAGCATGTAACACTCTGTTATGATATAAAAGATATCTTTCCTCACTTGTGCAATTTTTTTTAAGTACAAATTCACTCAGCAAGTCTCCTCAGCGAATAGGGGGAGATTGTTGAGTCAAGGATTCGCTGATCAGACTTGGTCGCTGATGTGTTTCTTCAGCAAGTCATCAGCGAGTCCAGTGACTCTTAATCAGCGAATGGTTTCTTTCCAATTTGTAAGTCAAGGCGGGAAGAATTCAAATCGGAAGAAGACAAGAGGGCGTCTGTCGCAAGTACTTCAGGCCAATGAGATCTCGACAACCACCATCCATCAACATCAAAGAAAGGTTGTGTTGCCCTAATTCCTCTCCTATATAAGGCAACACAGCCGCAACACAAACACTTTGTGTTTGTCACCACAAGTGTGTGTCACTTATATTTTCTCTTACAATTGTTTAAGTTTCTAGTTAGTCTAAACATAAACAATTGTATGTTCATTTATTTTCTTGTAAGACAAGTTGTAATATCGACCATGTATTCACTGTTTAAATCAATGATACATATGATTAGACTTGCATAGATTCTTATATTTGAACTTTACTCTTGTTCTTGTTCTTTACTTATTTTCTTGTAAGACAAGTTGTAATATCGACCATGTATTCACTGTTTAAATCAATGATACATATGATTAGACTTGCATAGATTCTTATATTTGAACTTTACTCTTGTTCTTGTTCTTTACTTATTTTCTTGTAAGACAAGTTGTAATATCGACCATGTATTCACTGTTTAAATCAATGATACATATGATTAGACTTGCATAGATTCTTATATTTGAACTTTACTCTTGTTCTTGTTCTTTACTTATTTTCTTGTAAGACAAGTTGTAATATCGACCATGTATTCACTGTTTAAATCAATGATACATATGATTAGACTTGCATAGATTCTTATATTTGAACTTTACTCTTGTTCTTGTTCTTTACTTATTTTCTTGTAAGACAAGTTGTAATATCGACCATGTATTCACTGTTTAAATCAATGATACATATGATTAGACTTGCATAGATTCTTATATTTGAACTTTACTCTTGTTCTTGTTCTTTACTTATTTTCTTGTAAGACAAGTTGTAATATCGACCATGTATTCACTGTTTAAATCAATGATACATATGATTAGACTTGCATAGATTCTTATATTTGAACTTTACTCTTGTTCTTGTTCTTTACTTATTTTCTTGTAAGACAAGTTGTAATATCGACCATGTATTCACTGTTTAAATCAATGATACATATGATTAGACTTGCATAGATTCTTATATTTGAACTTTACTCTTGTTCTTGTTCTTTACTTATTTTCTTGTAAGACAAGTTGTAATATCGACCATGTATTCACTGTTTAAATCAATGATACATATGATTAGACTTGCATAGATTCTTATATTTGAACTTTACTCTTGTTCTTGTTCTTTACTTATTTTCTTGTAAGACAAGTTGTAATATCGACCATGTATTCACTGTTTAAATCAATGATACATATGATTAGACTTGCATAGATTCTTATATTTGAACTTTACTCTTGTTCTTGTTCTTTACTTATTTTCTTGTAAGACAAGTTGTAATATCGACCATGTATTCACTGTTTAAATCAATGATACATATGATTAGACTTGCATAGATTCTTATATTTGAACTTTACTCTTGTTCTTGTTCTTTACTTATTTTCTTGTAAGACAAGTTGTAATATCGACCATGTATTCACTGTTTAAATCAATGATACATATGATTAGACTTGCATAGATTCTTATATTTGAACTTTACTCTTGTTCTTGTTCTTTACTTATTTTCTTGTAAGACAAGTTGTAATATCGACCATGTATTCACTGTTTAAATCAATGATACATATGATTAGACTTGCATAGATTCTTATATTTGAACTTTACTCTTGTTCTTGTTCTTTACTTATTTTCTTGTAAGACAAGTTGTAATATCGACCATGTATTCACTGTTTAAATCAATGATACATATGATTAGACTTGCATAGATTCTTATATTTGAACTTTACTCTTGTTCTTGTTCTTTACTTATTTTCTTGTCTAGATAACTTAATATAAGTATTGCAAATCGTGGACTGTCACATATTAATTATATCTTTGCGACGTGTATATTTTTTTTAAAAATAATGGACACATTGGAATTAGAAACCCATAAATAAACCTTATGTATGTATACGTATAAATTTTCTTGATTTTGACGCATTAATGTGTTGTTAAACACTCAAATAATGATAATTAGTTATATACTATGATACTTTATGGACATTTAATGCATCAAAATGAAGTTTTTGAATGTTCTCACCGTGTTCTAATTCTAAGGGTGTTCTCACCGGAAAAACATCTTATATATAAGAACGCAAATACCATGAACATATGTAACACCTCGAGCTAGGCTCGAAATACTACCGAAAAGATATAGCGTATGCATGGAATTATCGTAGAATAAGACTAAATGAACGAAAAGGATCCGGTGAATCCAAACATCGAATATAAGGTACAAGATGCACAAGGAGCAAATAACCATCAAACGTTTACAAAAGACTATCAAAAGATGGCTATTGATCCAAAGCAATGGGCAAATGAATCCTTGATCCACATAAGTCCGAGCCCGAGACAAGTATCAATCAAACTTCACGTCTTGGATTCTCTTGAATACCTGAAAAGTGTACTAAACAAGGTCAACACTAGGTTGGTGAGGTCGTAGTAATGGTTCACAAGGAACCATCGTCAATCAATCACAATATGTACAAGAATAAGGCAAGTAACAACTTACGAGACGTCCATATATTACATATGAACGTATATTTGGTTTGCTCAGTGCACAACCTAGCCACACACATAAGTACTCGTACAAAGAACTACACAAGATAGTTAGAGAACGCGTAATAAGTGTGCACAAGTAATAGTACGCCAATTAAAAGTATCATAAGTATCCCACGACAAACAACAATACAACCACAACCACAATCATTCATCAAGTATAAGATACTTGGGAGTACGTCGTACCGAACAATATCATCAAGTGTAAAACACTTGGGAGTACATTGCGTAAACCATATCATCAAGTGTATGACACTTGGGAGTACGTAGCACTATTCATCAAGTAAGAATACTTGGGAGTACGTCGAACCAATCAATAAGTACATGCATAACCAATTCCATTCACAAGTCCATCGTACAACAATTCATCCAAAACCACCATGCACATACACTTCATACGACTTTACATTTAAGGAATCATAGATGCTTATATATAGGGTCACCCGCAACCTTCCCACCACATCTATAACTCTTTAAAGGTATCATCGTCTTCCATGTATGTACAACTATCCTAAACATATCATAATAATTGAAAACAAATGCATAAACAACCAAACAATAAGTTAAACCGTCAATCAAACAATCAAACAACCAAACAAGTATGTGTACACTTTTCAGCCCGAATCTCAGTCGAGTAGGGGACTACGGAACTCACCTTGATCGGCAATGACAAGTTATGTAACAACCAACAACGTCCAACGATAGTCCAAAGTTCACCACCTATTCACATAAGCACCACAATACTCTTTAAGGTCCTTACAAGGCTCTAGACACGACTCACAACCCTTGGTCGACTCTAGAAACTTGATTTGACATCATTTGGACCAAAAGAATGTTTACAAGGAAGTACGGTACAACCCAAGGATCACGGAAGGTCAAAAAGTTCAAAAGAAGACAAAACAGGAAAACGAGGAATGGGGGCCATCGTCGGGGACGCCCCAGACAACCGTCTGCGATGGTGGCTAAGAAAAGTCATTTTTAGTGTCTTGGTCAGCGTAAAACAGAAGAAATCAGCGTCTGAGGGGGGAAATCATCGTCTGAGACGCCATAACCAGCGTCTCAGACGCCTTAGAGACTGGCCTAGCATCTGAGATGCCAGAACCACCATCTGAGATGGTGGCTCAGAAAACCCAATTTCTTGCACACCCAAAACTAAGCCAAACACGACCCAAATTCGATAAAAACTCGTTTTCGAACATCCAAAGACAATTTTGAAGCTAAGAAACATGTTACAAACATATTTTTGACAATACCCATCACCAAATCCGTTTCAAAACACAAATCCAACAAGAATCCAACCCTAGAACTCAAACCAAAACCCTAGAAAACTCAAAAACCGATTTTGACAACCAACGAAGCAAAGGATGTTTAGATTCGACCAAGAAACATATTATGCAATGTAAAATGATGAATTTAAGCCAAGAAATACTTATCAAATTGACCCGAAGCTTTAAATCCCAATTTGGAGCCAAAATGGTGAAGAACACTTGAAATACCCAAAAATTCTTGAAGATGGAAGATGAGGAAATGATATTTAACTAATTTCTAACACTTTTGATGTTAACTAAGGCCTTGAATCCAAAATTTTGATGAAAATATAACTAGTGTGTCTTTTGTGTGTGTTCTTGGATAGATAGAGGGAAAAAAGGAGAGTGTGAAGTGTGTGTGTGCGTTTTTTGAGATAAGGAAGGAAAGGGAAATGAGAGGTGGGAAGGGTTTACACCCTTCCACCCACACTCTTGCATCAATAGCCAACTAGTTACCACATAATACCCCGTCCAAACACGTAAATGCTAAAAAAAATTTACCGAAAACACTAAGGATCGTGTAATCACATTCGACTCTTAATAATCACATATATTCTAAAACATCGATATTCCCACTATAATCACAATTAATCACATAGTCAAATAAAGTCAACATAGTCAAACATCTTGGGTGTTACAAAATGGGCCTCAATTATCTTACTAATCACAATTCGTTAGTCAAAATACATGATTAGGCAAACGGTAAAAATCACGGGTGTTACATCATTCCCCCGTTAAAAGAATTTCATCCCGAAATTCGGCAAAACTCTAGTTATTAAACAATGTGGGTACCTAGATCTTATATGGTCCTCTCGCTCCCAAGTGAACTCGGTTTCGCGTCTAGTATTTCCTCCGACTTTGACAATCATGTAGCGTTTGTCCCTTAGTGTCTTAGTCTCGCGGTCCCAAAACCTATACCGGTCCTACAACATAGTTAAGTTCCTCGTCTACTTGGATTTCATTTTTAGTCACACGGAGAGTAGGATCCGCTAAACGCATGCGTAAATTACAAATGTGAAACACGTCATGCACACCACTAAGTTCTTGTGGTAGTTCTAATGGATATGCCACTTTTCCAACCCGTTCAAGAATTTTAAAAGCCTTATGAATCTTGGCCCGAGTTTGCCTCGCTTCACAATACGTACCACGCCTTTCCAAGGGGATACTTTCAAAAGTACGTGATCACCAACGTCAACTCCAACGATCTACGCCTCACATCGATGTACTTCTTTTGTCTCTCACGGGCTAGTTGCGATCTCTCATTTATTTTTGAGAAGTTACCTTTGTCGTTTCAAATCACTATCTCCGGCCCGAGCTAGGGGATCACGACATTTCCTACCATAAGGTGTCCTAAATGGTGCAATTTGTATGCTAGCATAATAACTATTATTAAACGGGGACTCAACCAATGATAATTGATCTCCTCAAGTACTACCAAAATCATTAACACAAGATCTCAACACGCCTTCAAACGTTGGTGTCGTTCTTTCGCTTGTCCATCCGTTGAGGGTGAAACGTCATACTCATGTCAAGTTGAGCATCCATGCTCGTTGAAAAGCTCCTCTGAAGTTTGAATTAAACCAGGTGTCTTTTCCGGAGATGATAGAAATTGAAATTTTGCGTTTAGACACCACTTTTTTAATGTAAATGATCACCCAAATCGTACTACGACCATTTCTTGTCTTTGGTGACTTCGTGATGAAGTCCATTGATTCGTTTCCTTTCAACTTCCTCTCTTTCCGAGTTGAGCGGGTAAGTGGTTGTGCAATTCTCGGGAATTATCTGGCACCTCGTGGCTGGTCATGCAAATCATCAATTCAGGGAAAACGGATACCGTTTCTTCATCATGTGTTTATTTAATCCCCGGCAATCAACACGCATTCAAACGACCCATCTTTCTTCCCCACAATAAGGTAATTGCTCTCCACGGCGACCGGTTAGGACGAATGAATTTCCTCTTCTTGATGTTCTTTAAGTCGCGTCTCCAACTCTTGTACCTCGGTTATGGCAAGTCTATTTAGGCTTTAGCCATGGGCGCGACGTTAGAAGAATCAAGTTGATACGAAAGCCAATTTATCGAGATGAAGGGGGGCATACTTAGTAAATCATCCAGGAACACTCTAGGAAAATCACTCACATTAGGGACGACGTTTAATTCTACTTTTAAGGCGGTAGCACTAAGACTTTAGAGTTAGAAGGATCGAAATTTTTTGCATTGAAACCTAAGAATCCTACCATTAGGCAATGATGTATCAATAACTTTATCACCAAAATCAATAACCGCATTAACCGTCGACATCCAACCCGTACTCACTATAATGTTAAAGTCCTCGATGCCATAAGACATAAGGTAAAAAAACGGATTTGTCGTCGTTTAGAGTCAAATACCATCACGGAGTACATGACTAAGCTTAGTTAGCGAATCGTTGTTTATCTTAAGATGAAGCACATAATTCAAAACACACACAAATGAACATAGGACAAAGGAGCACGTTAGAGAAAACGGGGTCATGATCGGCTTTGGAATCAAATAACATTATGGCATAAGGACCGTTTAGAAGAAATGTACCTTCAACAACATTGGGATCGTTGTGGACCTCGTTTGGATTAACCGCGAAAGCTCGTCCTCGGGGTTGAACTTGGTGACCTTGTTGGCCACGGTTTTGATTCGGTCCAGCGACTTGAAGTTGGTTGGGGTGGACCGCCACTTGAACTTGTTGTCCAACCCATTGTGGACAATTGTTTCGGTAGTGATTGGGGCTTCCACATCCAAAGCATGTACCCCATGGGAAGTTGCCTTGAGGCGAACGGCTTGAAGAGGAGCTACATTCAATGGTGCCGCCTTCGGTTCCCTATACTCTTTAGCCTCGTGTCCGGGTCAATTACAATTAAAGCATGTCCCACATTGGATGGTGGGAGAATGATGACTATTACATTTCACACAAAATGGGTGAGGTCCAAAATAAGTTTTCCTCACCGGCTCTACCGCCGCCATGACTCTATCCCTATTAGCATTCTTGGGGTCAAATCTACCCGTCTTTCTTGCCTTGCTAGATTCTCCATCATCTTTCCTCTTCGATGAAGGCTTGCTCAATACCCCACTTCTCAACAAGTCCTCGGTAACACTACCGACGCGGTTTATGGCTTCGGCCAATGAAGTAGGCATGACCGAATTTACTAGAGAACGGAGTTGTGGAGTCAAGCCCATGACAAATTTTTCAATTGCCCGCGGTTCGGGGTTCACCAAATGAGGGACAAGGGTTGACAAGTCTTGAAATCGTCTAATATACCCCTTGTAGTATGCCCCGGCCATTTGAAGATGGACGAACTCCAAGGTAAGAGTTTGAAGTTCATACGGGGGACAAAATTTCTCCCTCACCATATTTTTGAAGTCGGCCCATGTCAAGTGGTTGGCCCGATCCAAGCCCATGAAGCTTACTTCTTTGTTCCACCAACTAAGTACTTATTCCTTGAACATACCGGATGCATAAGTGATCCTATCCTCATAAATGCAATGACTTCAAGCAATCACCGCCTCTATCCTCTCCAACCACCTAATACAAGTCATAGGGCCGCCCTCACCATCAAACTCCGGCGCCCCACAATCTTTGCAATCTTTGAATAAACAACCTTGGCAGTACACTCCATGTTGATTATACATGGGAACATAGTTACCTTGCACCGCCGGTGCCCCATCTTCCTCCACTACCTCCCGTTGTACCCCACCATTATTCACATTCACCGGAGCTTCAACATTTTGAGGCACATGGTTTGGTGCCACATTGGTGCCTTGAAGTGTTGCCGAGACTTGGGCAACAATAGTTGGCATGATGTTGGTGACCGTTTGAGCAATCACCGCCGCCAAGTTCGGCACGGGAGCTTCACCTCTACCTCTACCTCGGCCCCGACCACGACCTCTACCACCACGGCCACCACCACGGCCGCCTTGAGCTTCCGCTTCTTGAGGTTCCTGCGAATTTTCCATATAATTAGCCCCAGCTCTTCTTGGTCTCACCATTTCTATAAAATTAGTAACACGTCGACCCGAAGGTTAGTTCTCGAGAGACTCACATGTTAGTCACACAAGTAGTCAATGCTCTCATATCGACATAACATACCTATTTCATATCATTACGCTAAGGCAAATGTACTAATGTCCTAAGGGGATCGTTATCTATCATGCCATCATGCCAAGTTCACAACAATTATCCATCAACCTAACCAAGTACTCAAGTTCAACACATTACACAAACAAGCAACTAAAACAAGCGGTTTAAAGTATAATCTGAATCCGATATGCTCTCTAGTTATTGATTGGGTTTGTATACAGGTGATACCAGCGGCTTTCCCTCCACCCAATCAACTCCCATTAAGCATATCGGTTCCTTATTATACCCTAAGCCAAGCATGTGCAATCCGTGACGTCATTAACTTGCATATAACACCGGATGACCATAAAATAGTTGATCAGGCTGTTTTAGGGTTGCCACAATGTTATACTACGTTAATGCCATAACTTCATCTTGCCCTAATTCATCAAACTATCATCAATCAACAACAATAATCCATCATAATCACAACCAAGTTCACATCAATGTTTACGTTGACCACATCGTGCTCATCAAACATTCATCACATTGTACTTACCATAATATAACACATTGTTCACATTGTACACGTCACAAAACAACACGTTGCTCAATTGTACTCGCATTGTCACATAAATGGTCCCGTCTACGAACTCACAATGTATACTTCTCAGGGTTCATACAATTCACGTTGCACACAAAATTCCTAACCATGCATGCTATATGAAGAGTTTTTACTTAAAATGTAGTCTAGGTCAAACCGCTTAATTCTCTACGACCAAGCATGGGTCACCATTCTGTAATACCTCGAGCTAGGCTCGAAATACTACCGAAAAGATATAGCGTATGCATGGAATTATCGTAGAATAAGACTAAATGAACGAAAAGGATCCGGTGAATCCAAACATCGAATATAAGGTACAAGATACACAAGGAGCAAATAACCATCAAACGTTTACAAAAGACTATCAAAAGATGGATATCGATCCTAAGCATAATGCAAAGCATTGTCTGATATAAATACTTTAACAGTTTTACCAAATTGATTTTTTAGAAGATTATAAAATACTTCTACATTTTCTAATACTTCAGATTTTTTTTTTTTTTTTTTTTTTTTTTTTTTTTTTTTTTTTTTTTTTTTTTTTTTTTTTTTTTTTTTTTTTTTTTTTTTTTTTTTTTTTTTTTTTTTTTTTTTTTTTTTTTTTTTTTTTTTTTTTTTTTTTTTTTTTTTTTTTTTTTTTTTTTTTTTTTTTTTTTTTTTTTTTTTTTTTTTTTTTTTTTTTTTTTTTTTTTTTTTTTTTTTTTTTTTTTTTTTTTTTTTTTTTTTTTTTTTTTTTTTTTTTTTTTTTTTTTTTTTTTTTTTTTTTTTTTTTTTTTTTTTTTTTTTTTTTTTTTTTTTTTTTTTTTTTTTTTTTTTTTTTTTTTTTTTTTTTTTTTTTTTTTTTTTTTTTTTTTTTTTTTTTTTTTTTTTTTTTTTTTTTTTTTTTTTTTTTTTTTTTTTTTTTTTTTTTTTTTTTTTTTTTTTTTTTTTTTTTTTTTTTTTTTTTTTTTTTTTTTTTTTTTTTTTTTTTTTTTTTTTTTTTTTTTTTTTTTTTTTTTTTTTTTTTTTTTTTTTTTTTTTTTTTTTTTTTTTTTTTTTTTTTTTTTTTTTTTTTTTTTTTTTTTTTTTTTTTTTTTTTTTTTTTTTTTTTTTTTTTTTTTTTTTTTTTTTTTTTTTTTTTTTTTTTTTTTTTTTTTTTTTTTTTTTTTTTTTTTTTTTTTTTTTTTTTTTTTTTTTTTTTTTTTTTTTTTTTTTTTTTTTTTTTTTTTTTTTTTTTTTTTTTTTTTTTTTTTTTTTTTTTTTTTTTTTTTTTTTTTTTTTTTTTTTTTTTTTTTTTTTTTTTTTTTTTTTTTTTTTTTTTTTTTTTTTTTTTTTTTTTTTTTTTTTTTTTTTTTTTTTTTTTTTTTTTTTTTTTTTTTTTTTTTTTTTTTTTTTTTTTTTTTTTTTTTTTTTTTTTTTTTTTTTTTTTTTTTTTTTTTTTTTTTTTTTTTTTTTTTTTTTTTTTTTTTTTTTTTTTTTTTTTTTTTTTTTTTTTTTTTTTTTTTTTTTTTTTTTTTTTTTTTTTTTTTTTTTTTTTTTTTTTTTTTTTTTTTTTTTTTTTTTTTTTTTTTTTTTTTTTTTTTTTTTTTTTTTTTTTTTTTTTTTTTTTTTTTTTTTTTTTTTTTTTTTTTTTTTTTTTTTTTTTTTTTTTTTTTTTTTTTTTTTTTTTTTTTTTTTTTTTTTTTTTTTTTTTTTTTTTTTTTTTTTTTTTTTTTTTTTTTTTTTTTTTTTTTTTTTTTTTTTTTTTTTTTTTTTTTTTTTTTTTTTTTTTTTTTTTTTTTTTTTTTTTTTTTTTTTTTTTTTTTTTTTTTTTTTTTTTTTTTTTTTTTTTTTTTTTTTTTTTTTTTTTTTTTTTTTTTTTTTTTTTTTTTTTTTTTTTTTTTTTTTTTTTTTTTTTTTTTTTTTTTTTTTTTTTTTTTTTTTTTTTTTTTTTTTTTTTTTTTTTTTTTTTTTTTTTTTTTTTTTCCCTGTGCAGCATGACAAGTACATCTAGGCAATTGAACAAGAGCATCAAATTGTTTCCACAGTGCATTCAACTTATGATAATAATCAGATATAGGCATACCATTCTGACACAAAGAATTGATCTTATGATGTAGATTAAATGTAACAGATCCATCTACTTTATCATATGTTTCTTTTAATTCTTTCCAAACAACAGAAGCTCTCCTAGAAAAAATTTGCCCTAGATACAAATCTTCAGAAATAGAATTCAAAATCCAAGACATAACAACAACATTACATCTATCCCACTGTCTACCAAGAACTTCATCAGTATTAGATCTTCTACATGTTCCATCTACAAATCCTATTTTATTTTTAGCTTCTAATGCCAAAATCATAGCACAACTCCACACTTTATAATTTTCAGTTCCTTTAAGTTTAATAGAAACAATTGATAGTGTGCTAGAATCATTAGGATGCAAATGAAGAGGACTGCTAAGATCCAATTTACTGATTAGAGTCACATTATTATCACTTACTTCAGAACCAGTCTCATATTCATATTCATAACTATTATTGACATTATCATCATCCATTTTATCAATTAATTTCAATTAATCAATCACAGAATCAAGAACACAGAAAAACAGTAAATCTCAATTAACAGTCACACAACAATCAGCAGAAAAAACTAGATCTAATCTCAATTAGATCAAATAGAACAAACACACAGATAATCTCAATTATCAATCACAGAATCAAGAACACAGAAAAACAGTAAATCTCAATTAACAGTCACACAACAATCAGCAGAAAAAACTAGATCTAATCTCAATTAGATCAAATAGAACAAACACACAGATAATCTCAATTATTCAACACAAATAACAGATTAATTCTCAAATTAACCCTAAACACAAACAATCAAACACAAACACAAAATAATAAAAAATAATAACAGATTATTCCGTAGTTCTCAGGATTCCTTGCCACTCAAGTGGTAGGTCAAGAGAAGAAGAATAATCTGAAACAGAAATTAAAGAGAGAAGAGTGTGAGAGGTGTTACAGAGCCCTTTAGATGATAAGCAGCGGAAAAAACCCTAATGTTTAATCGATTCACTTAGTCGATTAAACACAAGGATAGCCAAACACGAACCAGAAGTTCAGAAACACGATTATAACCCAAGATCTTCAACCAGAAACCCTTAGATCAAAAAAGCCCCAAATTAATTTGAAGAACCCTGATCTACACCAAAACCCTAATTTATTATTATTATGTGTCTAAAGAATAATATCAAATCCAGTATCCTGGCTCTGATACCATGAACAAATTCTAAAATATTTTTATAAATCTATGATTCTCAAATCACAAATTAATCCAATCTCAATAGATCAATAAACTCACAATGATTACTCCCGCTATTCGATCGTAATCCACTCAACTAAATGTTGAATGTTCTATTACAAGATCAATCAAAAAATTATTATTACAATAGTTCTGGAAAATTTAGAGAGAAAAATAAAGAGGAAAAGATTGATGAATGATTGATACAAACCGAAATTAGGGTTTTGGTTTGTATATATACTCGAACAAGAATCTTCTAATGACACCTTTAGTCCTTCATCTTGTAACCGACTTAATCTTGAGTCCCTTGATATAACTTTCTCCTTTTTATCATAACCAGTCCCTCTTTCTTTCTTTTGTTCCTTCTTAGTCCTTGCACATATCTCATCAAATAATAAGTATAAAAACTATAAGAATAAGATTATATTTTAACAGTTACAAACATATTTTTGACAATACCCATCACCAAATCCGTTTCAAAACACAAATCCAACAAGAATCCAACCCTAGAACTCAAACCAAAACCCTAGAAAACTCAAAAACCGATTTTGACAACCAACAAAGCAAAGGATGTTTAGATTCGACCAAGAAACATATTATGCAATGTAAAATGATGAATTTAAGCCAAGAAATACTTACCAAATCGACCCGAAGCTTTAAATCCCAATTTGGAGCTAAAATGGTGAAGAACACTTGAAATACCCAAAAATTCTTGAAGATGGAAGATGAGGAAATGATATTTAACTAATTTCTAACACTTTTGATGTTAACTAAGGCCTTAAATCCGAAATTTTGATGAAAATATAACTAGTGTGTGTTTTGTGTGTGTTCTTGGATAGATAGATGGGAAAAAAAGAGTGTGGAGTGTGTGTGTGTGTTTTTTAAGATAAGGAAGGAAAGGGAAATGAGAGGTGGGAAGGGTTTACACCCTTTCACCCACACTTTTGCATCAATAGCCAACTAGTTACCACATAATACCCCGTCCAAACACGTAAATGCAAAAAAGAATTACCGAAAACACTAAGGATCGTGTAATCACATTCGACTCTTAATAATCACATATATTACAAAACATCGATATTCCCATTATAATCACAATTAATCACATAGTCAAATAAAGTCAACATAGTCAAACATCTCGGGTGTTACAAAATGGGCCTCAATTATCTTACTAATCACAATTCGTTAGTCAAAAAACATGATTAGACAAACGGTAAAAATCATGGGTGTTACAACATATATATATAAGAACAAAGAAAAGAAACCATACATAACTTATTATTTATTAAAGAGAAAACAACTAATAAAATTTTTCTATAGGAATAAACGGATCGGAATATGTATAGTGTTGTTTCCTATACTCATGATGGAGAAGATATTTACAATTTTTTTGAACATGGAAAAGATAACAATAAGAGTTAATCACTTAAATGGTACCTAACGTTTGCGCGATATTGCTGGTTTGAAACCTTTTCTTTCGATATTATGCGGATCATACCTAACGTTTCCAAAACTCCATTCAGACTATATAGGAATCAAACGCCGTTTGATGGCCGTTAAAACCCCTCACGTGACTTGCACGTGAGGGTAAAAATGTATTTTCGCGTTTCTTAATTACTTAAATGGTACCTAACGTTTGCACGATATTGTTGGTTTCATACCTAATGTTTAGTTATTAATTATTTTTTTTGTATTTTTTTAATTTTGAAAGGTGAATTTCGCTTTAAGCTTCGTGTGGCGATTCAATAGCAGGAGGTCTAGCATACGTTGTCTTTTTTTTAACGACATTAATTAATAATTAAACAAATAAAATGCTAGTAAAAACTAGCTGATACAAAGGAGTACACAGTCCGATTTAAATTAAACCCGATGGGGAAAAACCCCCTACTAATCTTGGACTACCGGTATCGAATCTTGGAGGAGGCAATTCTGTTTCGAATGAGCTCTCTAGCGCGGACCTGGTTAAAACAACTATTGCTATGTTGGTCCATCAATAAACAAGTATCTTTATTTGTCACTTAGGATTTTGGCTTAGGTGTCATTTTTTGGTTTTTTGGCACTTTTTTTTTTATTAAGACAGTTATCAATTATCTAACTAAATATAAATATATTATCTATTACTTAATTAATTAATTTACCTTTAAATATAAATTAATTACTATTTCTTTCAATACAAAAACTCTATATTTTTGCTTTATATATTACTAGATTATGTCCATGCGATGTTTGGTAATATACACATTACATTAAATTGATTACAAATATAATATTTTAAGTAATATTACTTGAAAACAATGATTAACATATATACGTCAAGAGTATTAATTTATTTACGTTAATAATCTAAATGTCAAGTTTAATAACATAGTGATTTTTTTATTTTAAATTAATTTTGAGAGCAATATAGGATTTAAAATAACTTAATAATGAATAACAATATGTGCACAAATAATAATCTATATATATTGTATGTACGTATATACATTATATATCTCCTAACCTACGTTTATCTATACATATTTTATATATTTTAACTAAAAATAATCATGGATACACTTATCTCCTATAAACCTTATAATATCGTCTCCTTAATCCTACAAAACAAAACAAAATATAATATTAAATAAAGTTGAAAACTTGATTAAACAACTAATATAGAGAAAATAGAAGAAAAATGTAAAACAAATATTGAGATCTTGAGATAAAGAATAGAAAATAGTAATGTAAGAAACTTTGATATTGATAACAAAATAATATTCATTAAATGAATGTTATGTAATAATAACAACTAAAAGGATTTCTAATGACTTTTATTATGCATGTAAATATGAAAGAAACATAAAGTAGAATATAGAAAATAAAAAAAAGGAGGAAAAAGAAAGTATAAAGCTGAAGAGAGGAAACTTAAATCGAATATAAAAACAAATATCAAAAATATGTGTGTGAAATTGATAAAGTAAATATTTAATTTAACATTGATAATATAATCGGATAGTAAAATATTAGATAAAATTATCAATATAATACAGTTTTACATTATATTAAAGTAAATTATTTTCCAACCAATGGGGTTGGTGGCCCATTGGTAAGGTCTTGACCTTGAGGGGTCCACCTGGGTTCGAGTCCCATTTCCCACATTTGTGGGGTGGATTAATAGGGATTTTTCGAGAGTCATGTGTTTCATCCCAGACATGCGTGTAATTTAGGAGTAGAAGTAGATTAGAATGCAGTTCTAAAAAAAAATTATTTTCCGCGTATAAAGATAATTAAATACAAAGGACAATAGAAAGAGATAAGTTACAAAGATCGACAATTATATTATCAATGTCTTCTAATTAGTTTTAATATTCACTGAATATCTACCGTAGTTTGCAAAAAATAAACAAATATTAAGTTAGATTAAGTGGTTTGTGCATAATATTAAAAGTTAGAGGTCATTAGTTCTAATCTTGTATTTGACTTTTTTATTTGTTATTTAAAATTGATAAAAAAAAAAAGCAAATGTGTGACACCCGCAAAATTTCAGGTTAGCTAAGCTTAGAAAGTTTACTATTCATGTGCTATTTGTAGAAAGTTAAATTTAAATATGTGATATTTAAATTCTTATGTGTCAACATGATCAAACGCCGTTATGAAATAACGATGCCGACACACATTCATCGGGTTGATGAACCGGTCAAGTAAGACCTCAACGATATGCATTTTTGTGAT
>CM067172.1:29819074-29871574 GCA_034093135.1 Erigeron breviscapus | reverse complement strand
GCAACAAAAATTTTCACTTCTCATTACGTTAAAGCTTAACTATTTTTAGGATTCTATTTATTTCGATATGCTCGCATGTGGGAGTTTTTCTACAAGACCCGTTTAGTACCGATATATATATATATATACATATATATATGTTCTTCTTTATAAAAAAAACCACTTTGGAGGAATATGTGTTTAAATTTCAAAAGTTTGGTAGCTCGTAAGCTTATGGTGTGTGATTTCATTGAAAATGTTTACAAGCACATTGTTATGGTTGAAACTTTTTGAAAAAAATACAAATTTTAACCTTTGGTATAGATATTTAAACCTATGTAAATGTATAAATATTAAACCTATGGTGTAAATTTCATCAAATGTATTTGCGACGAGGTTGATTTTTCTTTGACTATAGATATATGGTCAAGTGACTATCAAGTCCAAAAAAGAGTGCCTTTACATCTACCAAACCAAAATTTTGCTATATCTTCTCATTTCTAGTTTACAAAACACATATTTTATTCATAAGCCTTCTTTCCATCCGAGCATATCCAACACATAAACTGTGCGTTAATTCCAAGCCCATGAGAGATATCCTATGCCCGTTTTGATTAATCATTAGCGTGTTCGTTAGGCCTCACCCGCTTAGTCGTAAATCCATGCCTAACTTTCTTCAAGTCTTAGCTAATTTCTCCATACGATGGACGGATAAGTTATAACCATAGTTATCATTAAGGGATTATAAGACTTCCACACACTAAGGAAAGATCTGAAAGGTTGAATTATTTTGGGGATTAAAATTTTGTATTATGACGGATAAGTAACATATAGAAAACACAAACGAATTTAGCACTTAAGTTGTACCTATAGGAAATACATGGTAGAATATGACATTTTAAGACATTAATGGTGTAGTTGGATACAAGTAGTATTATTACGATAAGATTTTTTAAGGACAAAGTGAGAAAGGTACTTGAACCATGCGCTAGATACTCGAATAAATATCATAGATCAGAAATTAGCGACAAACCAAGAAGGTTGGGATGTCATGCCTCGAAACATATGGAACCAACTACGAACTAATATATGACAAACCACGCCGAGAGTAACAGACCTATTGAAATAGGGAATACCTCCCCATAGTGGAATACGTGTGTGACGTCGAAGTGCTACAAGAATATACCTGATCATGGCAAGAAAGAAGAAGAAAAAAAATAATAATAATAATTCCAAGGTACTATGAAGATGTACCTTCTTAAATAGAAGGCAACCCGGAAAGGAAGAACGAACTGAGGTCTAAACACGTCACCCATTCTAAATTTCCCAAATTAAAAAGCCACCGGCTTATTTAGTCAAACTCTTGTGCTAGAGAGTTCTCGTATTACTCGCAATTATATTAAAGCCTTTATGCTTGCAATTTTTAGTCGCCTTAAGAAGCGAACAAACTAACGGTTAAGAACCCGTAACCACTTCCTAGGATCCATGACTTGTTAGATCAACTAGGCATCATGAACCAATCAGGAGGAGGAGTTACATTTGAAGTCGATCTTGGAGTCAATTAAGAAGGAAGAATTGTATGCAATGCTCTAAAAACGCGAATTTTGGATTCGGACCATATAGTTTCTTAGGTCATATAATCCACTATTAAGGTAGGCACGCAGACCCCACAAGTAATGAGACTATTAAATTTAGATGCACACAAGAACCTCAATGGAAGTACGTCAACTCTTAGGTTGTACTAGCTACTATAGGAAGTTCATTGGGAACTTTTCCAAGCTAACCTAACCCTTAATAACCATGAAACCAAAAGAGAAGAAGTTTGCTATGTAGGATAAGCGAGTGAAGGGATTTCAATTATTAAGAGCACCAACGATAGCATAACCCAAAGGATCCGACAATTTCGTATTATATTACGAAGCATCCCATTAAGAGATTAGGTCGTGTATCTATGGAAGGAGATATAATGATAGCTTATTCCCGCCAAATTAAGATGCATAAGAAGAATTATACTACATAGGAATTGGATTTTGAAGCGATATTGTATGCACCCAAGGATTGGAGACACAATGCATGAAGTGCATCATAATTACCAATAATAAAAGCCCTCGAAACATTCTCGACCAAAAAGGAATTAAACATGGGTCAACGCTTGTGAGTAGAGATTGCTTAGCGATTATGACAATGAGATTAAGTATCATCCGAGTAAGGCGAGCGTTATAGTCAATACCGTAAACCTCGAGGGAACGGATAAAGCCATTTAGCATTCGAGCTTTGAGCATCACCATTTATGAAAAAGTTACACCTCGTATCCGAAATGTTCAACTTGAAGCACTTCGGGAGAAAATCTCAAGATTAACCTTGAATGGGATGAGAAAAGCAATCTAGAGCTAGACCTGATGGAACCCGCTATGTCTCCAAACCTAGATTGATTACCAATCCGTTGAGACCTAAGAGAATTAGTAATGAAGAGGGCGCACATGCAGTGTACTTAATCCATCCCGGACCCGATTGGGAGTATCACGGACTCAAAGGATTATATTGGTGGCCTAACATGAAGGTTGACATGGTCACCTCTGTTAGCCTATGTTTAGCAAGATCGAAGGTGAAAGCCGAATACCAAAACTGTCCGGACTACTATTACAACCTAATATTCTCTAATGGAAATGAGAATATGCAGCCATAAGACACCAAATACTCGTGACATGATTTAAGTATCGCTAACCGCCATCCTACCACTCAAGGATACTGCTTAGTTGGAAACAATCAACTAGAAAACTACTTAGAAGTGTTAGTGACACATTATGGGGTACCTATTCCAATAATAACCTGATCGAGTCAGTCCTTTAACTTTTAGATTTCGGAAATCGTCACATAAACGCATTAGACTAGGCATGAGTACCGCATACCACCTAATAAACCAATGGTTAAAGTGAGAAAAGCATTCAAACGCAGTAGTTGAGACGACCATCTACTCTTGTACGAGTTTCATACAATAAATGATACCAACACTTAAGATTGCTCACTTCTAGGAACTTTATGAGAGAAATTGTAGATCGCCTATCAGTTAGATTGAAGTCAGAGATAGTCAAATCATCAACTTGGGAATCAATTATGAAATCACCAAAGATTGACGGCATACCAAGACCGTTAAAGAAGTTATGTGCGAATAAGAGGCAAGTCCTTAACATGCCAAGTAAGAGCCAAAGTGATAGTTAAGGAATTCATCATGGAAAAGGGTTTATTCGTTTTGGGAAAAGATAAAAGCTAAATCCGAGGTGCAATTGAACATTCGAGATACTAGAAACAATTGGTTTCGTAGCCTAAAAGCTCAAACTACCCCAAGAACCTAGTAGCGTACACGACGATATTCCACTCGACGAAATTCAAACTAAATACAAAGTACAACTCGTCAAATAATCAATAGAAACCATAGTCCCGAGGGACAAGGCGGTAAAAAAAAAAACAAACTCGTGTCCCTGACATTAAGTTTAATGAAATTCAACACGAGTTACCGACAACACGACTTAAGTTTCGGGACGAAACTTCCGTTAACACGGGGAGAATGTGACACCCGCACAATTTCAGGTTAGCTAAGCTTAGAAAGTTTACTATTCATGTGCTATTTGTAGAAAGTTAAATTTAAATATGTGATATTTAAATTCTTATGTGTCAACATGATCAAACGCCGTTATGAAATAACGATGCCGACACACATTCATCGGGTTGATGAACCGGTCAAGTAAGACCTCAACGATATGCATTTTTGTGATATATGATTTTATGTGAGAAATATATCTAGTTAGGTTGCCTATACTTTGAGAAAGTTCGTATATGCAATATATTTTACATTTTGAAAATATAATTGTTTTTATGGAAAACTAACAGATTTACTATCAAGTTAATTTGATTAAATTATTTAATTTGGTTAGTGATGATTACATGCATTTAATAATTGTAATTATCTAGTTAGGTTGCCTATACTTTGAGAAAGTTCGTATATGCAATATATTTTACATTTTGAAAATATAATTGTTTTTATGGAAAACTAACAGATTTACTATCAAGTTAATTTGATTAAATTATTTAATTTGGTTAGTGATGATTACATGCATTTAATAATTGTAAAGTTCCTAGGTAAATGTTCCCTCTTCCAAGTAATACCTTTATGATTAAATTATTTAATTTGATTAAATTATTTAATTTGATTAAATTATTTAATTTGATTAAATTATTTAATTTGATTAAATTATTTAATTTGATTAAATTATTTAATTTGATTAAATTATTTAATTTGATTAAATTATTTAATTTGATTAAATTATTTAATTTGATTAAATTATTTAATTTGATTAAATTATTTAATTTGATTAAATTATTTAATTTGATTAAATTATTTAATTTGATTAAATTATTTAATTTGATTAAATTATTTAATTTGATTAAATTATTTAATTTGATTAAATTATTTAATTTGATTAAATTATTTAATTTGATTAAATTATTTAATTTGATTAAATTATTTAATTTGATTAAATTATTTAATTTGATTAAATTATTTAATTTGATTAAATTATTTAATTTGATTAAATTATTTAATTTGATTAAATTATTTAATTTGATTAAATTATTTAATTTGATTAAATTATTTAATTTGATTAAATTATTTAATTTGATTAAATTATTTAATTTGATTAAATTATTTAATTTGATTAAATTATTTAATTTGATTAAATTATTTAATTTGATTAAATTATTTAATTTGATTAAATTATTTAATTTGATTAAATTATTTAATTTGATTAAATTATTTAATTTGATTAAATTATTTAATTTGATTAAATTATTTAATTTGATTAAATTATTTAATTTGATTAAATTATTTAATTTGATTAAATTATTTAATTTGATTAAATTATTTAATTTGATTAAATTATTTAATTTGATTAAATTATTTAATTTGATTAAATTATTTAATTTGATTAAATTATTTAATTTGATTAAATTATTTAATTTGATTAAATTATTTAATTTGATTAAATTATTTAATTTGATTAAATTATTTAATTTGATTAAATTATTTAATTTGATTAAATTATTTAATTTGATTAAATTATTTAATTTGATTAAATTATTTAATTTGATTAAATTATTTAATTTGATTAAATTATTTAATTTGATTAAATTATTTAATTTGATTAAATTATCACATAAAAGACACATTTTTAAGAAAATGTATTATAACAATATTATTTGGAAGAATGGAGGAAATTCTTTAGGAACATAATAGCATAGATTGTTAAGACAAGTTTATATTTTATTTCTATAGGTTAACACATTCAAGAAGATTCTCTATTTGCTAATTGTTGCTACTTGAAACTAAGGTGAGTTCATAGCCCACACTTTCTTAGTATTTTGGGTGAGATGCATGCTCTATGTTTTATATGTGGAACACAAGTACCAAACTATGTATATGATGATTGTCTAAGTTGCTTGATCCCACTAAAGGCCTCCCATCATGAATTGTTAGTTATGGATTTAAACGTGATATGATGAATAGTACTATTTGGGTTGACACCCCCATTCGGGTTGGTCGCACCAACTTGACCGATGATGGTCGAATGAATGCATGCATATTTGGATTCCCAAGTATTATGGATCAAATACTTGCCGAGGCACAATGTTACTTATTACCGTCGAGTTTCAATTCATGAGCTTAGTACAATGTATACAATATGTATTCCTAGCATTGTTTTTGAACAATGGCTACACGACATTGCGGGTTGGCAATGGTCGCACTTAAATCTTGTGGTTCCATGGAAAAATTATTTCTTTACACCTATGAATTCACCAACATTATTGTTGACCCGTTTTAGCATGCATTCTCAGGTACTAGACGATCGCTTTAAGTGTTGGATTGCTTGACGCTACATGCTATATGAAGAACTTGCCCCACCCATCATGCCTTAAGAATGCTTCGTCAATTTGCTAAAGACATGCTTCTAATTATGTTATCATAATGATAACTTAAAGTTTTTGACAAACGATTCCATATCATATGTTGTTTCTAAAATTCTAAACAACGTTATCTTTCAATATATATATTAAAATGACACGTTAAGTGGTTGTTATTTTCTCAAGTACAATTTCTTTCCAAATATTTTGTCTCAACTTATCAAATAATGCTATTTTATAATTGTATTTTCAAACGACACCATTTAATGGTCGTTCATTATGAACTTGTGTTGTGATCTCATGAAGGTCGCGCCCCGTACCTTTCCGCATTTTTCGGGGTGTGACAAAATGTCCACGTAGACAAATGTTGACGTGGCAAATAAAATGTCACATGAGCACTAAAAAATATAGATTTAAATGTCAATATATCTAAAAAACATTAAAATTACCAGAAAATGCCACCTAAGCAAAAAGCCTAGTTGGCACGAAAAGAGAAGTGCCATCTAGGAAAAAAACTGTCCTCTTGTAAACTGGAGCGTCTCCAGTTGCATCTGTAGACCAGTTGATTTTTCCAGAAATATATGAAGTCCAGTGGCCAGTGTACAGTTGATGCCACTGAAGACTTCCTCCAGTTGAGATCTGATCAAACCTGAAGACATTCCAATTGAAGTCGAAGACAACAAGTGGAAGATAGAAAACATACATGGCAGCGAAGCCCAGTGGATGTTTTACCCAGATCAAGACTGGAGAACCATCAGTGTAAAGTACTTACAAAGCTTTACACTGATTACAAGGAAGACCTTTTTACTTTATGTACTATTAACCGGACAATACACATTATCTATGTTTAAAGTACAAAAGTGCATAAAGTAGGTTGGATAAAGTGACTTTATGTCTTACTTTATCAAGCATGTTCAAGGAATTAAATGCTATTCCTTAAATGCTCTCAACCATATTTGTACGGCCAAATGACATCTCAATGTCAACTTTGCCTATAAATAGAGGTCTTTGCACAACCAAGAAATAACTTTACATATTCGACATTTGCATATTCTTGGTGAACTTGTGCATTATTCTCTCAATCATAAAAAGGAACATTTCACAACTCTAAGTGTTTCGATTGTTAGGAGTATTTCCAAGTATTAGATCAATTGTATTTCATAGGTTGTTAGGATATTTACATTATTGTATTATCTTGGTTCCGCAACAACCTTGTAATTTATTTAACATTAATAAATAAATTACACTTGAAAATTACATATTGTCTCACCAATTTACTTTACAAGTATTTACTTATTGCATTGTCATTTACTTATTAATATTGTCACCATGATAAGTAATCTAACCTAACCTGGTATATACACACTGCAACTGGTCGTCTCCAGATCAGTGTGTACATTGCAAAGCAATCTCACCATCGACATAGAGGTGTCTTCAGTGGTACCATCTCTTGAGTTGGGACTTACAAGTGGTATCAGAACGGAAGGCTAACATATTTGCCTAGATCTGCTTCGATGTCTACTACTGAAGGTGAGAATGGTTCTGGTCCTGATGAAACAAATGCTAATAACAACCCTCCTCCTCCTCCTCCTAATGCCCCTAGCCATGTTCATGTACACTATTCTAACACTCATGTTCCCAAGTTCGATGGAAACAGTGAGGCCTTTGGTACATGGAAGGCCAGAATGCTTTTGCATTTTGGTTGGATAGAGAGGTATATGTTGAAAATCCTCAAGGATGGACCACATATACCCATGTCTCATGGGGTTAGTCCTCCTCTTGATCCTACTGGATCTAGAAGAGGCACTAGAGAAAAGTCTGAAGACCATTGGTTTGATGAGGATCGTAGACTTGTTGATCTGGATACCAGACTCAAGAACATGATCCTTGGGGCTGTTCCTGAAGACCTAATTCCAACACTTGTGTTGTTCCCCAGTGCCAAGGCAATGTGGGATGAATTGGTCCTTCAGTTTGAAGGAGGTGATGACACCATTGTCACCAGAAAAGTTGCTTTGAACAAGAAGTATGAATCCCTCTTTGCTTTACCCAATGAGAGCCTGAGTGGTACTTATACCAGATTTACTAGTGTGATTAATCAATTGAGAGGGCTGGGTGTAGAGAAGGATAAGGATATTCTTCTTGAAATTTTTTGTGATATTCTTCCCTCAAAATGGGCAAATATGGTTCTTGTCTTAAGACAAGGTAAGACCCTGCACTCCCACACTCTTGCATCTCTTTATGGAGCCTTCAGATTCACTGAAGATAATAATGCACAAAGACTGGTGGCTGAGCAGGATGCTTTAAACCATGCCCAGAGTTCCAAGGTTTCTAGTATAACTGGAGACTGAAGTTCCAAACTCTTCGGCCAATGATGTTATGATTGAGGAAAGAGCAATCGTAACTGAGGCAATTCCAGTGACCTCCATTCCTGGCGATGATGTCACCATGACTGAGCCAACAACTGATGCAACCATCCAGGAAACTGGGGAAGTTCATCAGGAGACTGGACCCCGGGTTCAGCCATCTGACTCATTCATGAATCTGGGCATGAATGTTGATGAATTCCAGATAAAGTCTTCGAATTCTGAAGGAACTGCTTCAGATACAGAGATACTTGATTCTTTTGTACAAGATCAAGACCTTTCATCTCTTATCTCACCCCCATATCCAACAATTTCAGTTTCATCATCTGTATTCCCATTCTCGGATATACCACCACCACCATCTCAAATATCTCAACTATTTATGTCTAGAAATAGACATATGCCACCACCGCCGCCGTTGGACACACCTGAGCATTCTCAGCATGTCCAACACATTGATCTCTCTATACGCCCTTCTTCTTTCCCAACTCTTGGTTCTATTTCTCTTGCTGCTGGTCAGTCAACTGGCGAGGTTTCCCTTAATGTGCCTCCTCCAGTTGCTCCAGTAGTATCTGTTGTTGGTCCAGTGGCGCGCCCTCCTCAGTCACTGAAATCTTAATTCTTCTCCTTTCAAACCGACATCCAAAACCTCATTCAAAGGGTGGAGGATGTTCATAAGACGATTGAGAAGAATGCCAAGTCCATCTCCAGATACAACAAGGATACTCTTACTAATCAAAAGGTTATTGATCTGGGGATTAATAAATTTGCTGCTAGTGAAGACTTGGTATTCCAGAAGCTCAACGAGTTGGTCAGAAGCTGCAACACTTTAACAGCTTCATTAAAAGAAGCTTTTGACCTTACTCAGACGAAAGTCTCCACTTCTATCTCCAACTTACTGGGTACAACTGTTAGATCATCAGAGGTTGATTTAAAGGAGATAGAAAGGCATAAAGGAAATTTTGAACAAACCTGGCCTTAATGTGGTTGAGCTTGGGCAATAGATGGCCACTTCAGTTGGCCAGAAAATTGAAGATGTCTTGGCTGCCAGAGAAGAAGAGTTGGTTAAAAAGGTGATGTCTGAGATCACCAAGATTGCACCTCCCCAGGTTGATTTGTCTCCACTTACTCTTGAGATCAACCAGTTGAGGGTCAGTATTAATGCTCTGAACACCCAAGTGTCTTCCCACACTACATCAATTGATAAACTGGTAACTGAAGTGGGCAAGCTAAAAGAGAAGGAAGTTGAGAAAGAACAAGAGGGTGTGACTGCTAGTCTCTCTCCAGATGACGCTAAGCTATTACAAGAACTAAAGACTGGTCAGGCACAAGTTGCTGGTAATGTGCTGACCCAGTCGAGAGAGACCAATCATCTCTGGAGTTCATTCAGAATGATGTGCACTATCTTTAAGGAGTGCAAGGACAAATGCAGTCGTGGCAGCCTCTTGACCGGTTGCCACACAACAATTCCGACTGGGAAGTTATTAGGGGGTCTAGATGCTGCCAAGGGGGAAAGGTCAGTTACAGTCCTTGCACCTGGTCAAAATGAAAGGCAAATGGTTGTTGTTGCTGGTACTGAAGCCAGTCAGCGGGAAGCTTCCAGTACTGATGCTGGTCAGCAAATAATTGAACAATTTGATGATGTGGTTGATAGCGGGAATCTGGCCACTGATGCACAAGCAAAAGCAACTGGTACTGAAGCCAGTGTGCTAGAAACTGGTAACGTCGATAGACTTCCTCCAGTGTCTGAAAATTAAAGTAGAAGACTGGCAGCTATTGGTGACTCCTTTAAAGAAAAGAGAAAGCAAAGAAAAGAAGAACAAAGGGTTGCCAAGGCTTAAATCTTGGATTTAGGTGCCTTAGATGCTAGTGATGCTGCTTTAATGGGCATCACACTGGAGCAATACATAAGTGTGAAAAATGATCAAAGGATAATGGGGGCTGTAATGGAAATGTTGGACATTCAGCTTGACCGAGACTATCCAGATGATGAAGTCGAATTCGATGCCAGGACAATAAATGTATCAGTGGAGAAGGCTAGAGAATTGAGGGCATCTGGTATTGAAAGAAGGGTGCACAATGTGCAAAAGATTGTCAAAAGGGTGCTTAATCCACCCAAGTCCAAAGGTAAAACAAAACCACTGCTAAGAGATGTTGATCTAAGGAATTGGGTACAACCAACTAAACCTTTAACTGAAGATGTCCGAGCTGCAGTACAAAAACTGAGCACTGGCCAGATTAAACTGGCAAATGAATCTGAAGCCAGGGCATATTTAAGTGAACTGATGCAGCGAAGATATCACCCTGGCAAGATAACTGATGTGAAAGTAACTATTAAGCCAGGGACAAAATTCTTCTATGTTGGGGTTAAGTACTTCAATTGACCAATGTGCTATACTGAAGATTCAGATGTCCATAGATATGGTCATGCATAGCATGTGGATATGCTGAATTTGTTGGAGGCCAAACCTATGAAGAGTAAGTTGGAAAAATGTTGGATTCACATTCTTCAAACTCTCATCAAGTTCAAAGAAAGTGTTGAAGAAAGACTGAACTTTGATGCTGATGACAACCAACCTATCTCTTCAGTGGCCAAAAGAAGGAGAACTGGTGAAGGGCCATCTGTTTAAGTTCTACTTCTTGTTATCATCTTGTATTTTTACTTTTCAATCTTGTAACTGATGTAAATTTCTATTTCATGTATATACAAGTTGCCAGATTGTAACCCACAAGATAGATAACTGATTAAATCTAAAAGGTAACAAAAGAAAAACCCAAGGCATTTGATGATCTATAAAAATGCCTTGGAAAATTAGATAGATTTAGTCAAAACAAGTCTCTCAAGTTTATACTCTGTATAGATACAAAACTTGAAAAGACTCGGTAATTTTTCAGGACAAATAGGGGGAATTTGTTAGGTCCAGTTTACTGATAAACTGGAGCGTCTCCAGTTGCATCTGGAGACCAGTTGATTTGTCCAGAAATATATGAAGTCCAGTGGCCAGTATACAGTTGATGCCACTGAAGACTTCCTCCAGTTGAGATCTGATCATGAACCTTAAGACATTCCAGTTGAAGTCAAAGACAACAAGTGGAAGATAGAAAACATACATGGCAACGAAGCCCAGTGGATGTTTTGCACAGATCAAGACTGGAGAACCATCAGTGTAAAGTACTTACAAAGCTTTACACTGATTACAAGGAAGACCTTTTTACTTTATGTACTATTAACCGGACAATACACATTGTCTATGTTTAAAGTACAAAAGTGCATAAAGTAGGTTGGATAAAGTGACTTTATGTCTTACTTTATCAAACATGTTCAAGGAATTAAATGCTATTCCTTAAATGCTCTCAACCATATTTGTACGGTCAAAGTTGACATCCCAATGTCAACTTTGCCTATAAATAGAGGTCTTTGCACAACCAAGAAACAACTTTGCATATTCGACATTTGCATATTCTTGGTGAACTTGTGCAATATTCTCTCAATCATAAAAAGGAACATTTCACAACTCTAAGTGTTTCGATTGTTAGGAGAATTTCCAAGTATTAGATCAATTGTATTTCATAGGTTGTTAGGATATTTACATTATTGTATTATCTTGGTTCCGCAACAACCTTGTAATTTATTTAACAATTAATAAATAAATTACACATGAAAATTACATATTGTCTCACTAATTTACTTTACAAGTATTTACTTATTGCATTGTCATTTACTTATTAATAATGTCACCTTGATAAGTAATCTAACCTAACCTGGTATATACACACTGCAACTGGTCGTCTCCAGATCAGTGTGTACATTGCAAAGCAATCTCACCATCGACATAGAGGTGTCTTCAGTGGTACTATCTCTTGAGTTGGGACTTACACCTCTCTTAGTTATATAGAGAGAAAATTGAACTTATGTTTATGATTTATTTATGAAGTATACTTTATATACTTTATTCTTTGATTTCATTTGTTGTTACATGATTGCATGATTTAGGCATTACTAAAATAACAAGTCCATTGATAAGTATTAAAATATATCCATTTATGATGTAACTATCTTTGATAAATAAGTTTACATTTGAATATATTGTTGTTACAATATTTTAGGCTTATAATTTTAAATTTAGAAAATGCATTATTTATTTTAACAGATTTTCATACAAGAATCATTTACCATGCAACACATGAGTTTAATCTAGTATATATTAAAACAGTAGTTAACCGGATGATTCTAAGGCCTCTACAACTAAAAGAATTCTCCACACATTGCCACATAGGATTTTATTGTAACATCCATGATTTTTGACTTTAGTTGACTTGTAATTGAACGTAATTGAATGTGAACGATTTTGTGAATTTATATGAATTATCGAACGTTTTGTCATGTATTAACGTAGTTGAGCTTAATTGTGTTTACGGTATTGTTTTAGCGTTTAAATAGAAAACGAATAGCTATTTGTCGAATTTAGCGTGGCGGGGCCTCAAAAATGAGACCCCATGGCCGGCCCACCCTCTCACTCACACACTCCACCCACTCATTTCTCACTTTTGTCAAAAACCTTATCTTTCTCTTCCTCCCTCATTTACTCTTCTCCATCATTATCATCTACCCCAAAACCCTAATTAAATTCACAATAAATACTTGTGTTTTTGTGATTTAAATGTCATAATTAATCTACACTAAAGCCCTAATAATAATTAAATCTTCTTGAGCAAGAGTTTGGGGTTTTCAAAGTGTTCTTCATCTACTTAAGCACCAAGATCCGAAATTTGAGGAGTTGAGTTATTTGGTAAGTGAAATCTAGTTCAAATGCATCATTTTATATCATTAAATGTGTCTCCTAACTAAAACTACAAGTTCTTGGGCGATTTCAAGTCAAAAATGATTTTTAGGGTTTCTTAGGGTTTGTTTTAGGTCAAAAATCAAATTCAAGTCATTTATGTGTTTGGATCAAAAATTATGAAAAGGGTTATGTTAAATTTCGTTTGAGTATGTTCAAAATGAGTTCTCAAGTCCTTGAAACTGGGTTGTAAGTCAAAAATAATATTTCAAGTCGAAATGGGTTTGTTTTGGGTTGTGTTTGCTGCTGCTGCTCATTTTGTTCAGCGTTCACCGTCTGGGACGCTGCCCAGTACCGACTGGGACGGTGGGCAAGTTTCAATCGACCGTCTGCTTCCTCGCATTGTACCGTGTCACACGTTACTACCGTCTGGGACGGTGAAGGGGACCATCTTAGACGGTGGCTCCCTTGTGCTGTTTTCACCTTTACGCTAGCAAGACGCCAAGCTCCGCTGTTTTACGTTAAGGCAGACACTCAAAGTACCATATCCAGACCACTGTCTGGGACGGTGGTCCCCACCGTATGAGACGGTGGTTAGCTTTTGGCTGACCGTTTGAGACGCCAGGCCAGGCGTGTGAGACGCTGGCCTGGTTAAGGTGTCTTCCTGTTTTCGTGTCTAGCTTCACTTCACACGTCCTTGGATCGAATATACCTTTCAATCGAGTCGTTTCAGAATCTCTCTAGTGTCTTGTGTGATCCCCGGTACTCGTGCAAAGTTAACACCACTTCTTGAACTCAACATAGTGTTAATTGTAAACGTTTAATGTATAACTGTTAGGTGGTGAACGAGAGGTGAACCTTGGACCAACCTAACTTGTTAATAACTTGTCGTTGCCGGCTAAGGTGAGTTTCGTAGCCCCGTTTATCTTACATATTTGGGGTGAAAAGTGTACTTTCTTGATTTAACGTTTAACGAATTAATTGAAATGATTTGTTACGAATGATGAATATTATTGAACTTGTTCGACATGTCTTTTCTATCAACGTATTTATCAACGTATTTATAGCGGATAAGTCCATGATTTGTGGCATAACTATAAGTCCATGTTGATGGGATAACGATAAAGTCCATGTTGATGGCATAACGATAAGTCCACGTTAGTGGTATAACGATAAAGTCCACATTGGTGGCATAACGTTGTGATTGACGATATTGTTTAACGTGTATAATGTGTACGAAACGTTTAGTTGTAACGTAACATTGATGTGACGAATTGTGAATGTATGGATGATGATGTAAGTATTTTCATCCTAGTATACCCTTAACGGTTGTTATCCCGACACTATGATTTTTACGTTTAAACCTACGAACTCACCAACTTTATGTTGACCCGTTTTAGTACACTTTTCAGGTAATCAAGTTAATCAAGGACGTAATGGATGATTGCATGACTTTGCTAGGATTTGGGCTTGACCATTGGATCCGTGATTCATTGATTCCCTTGACGGGTTATGCTTAGGATTATTGGCCATCATTTTTGGATTGTATTCTTTTGTAACATTTGATGGCATGTGCTTCTTATGCATTTTGTGATCCCATGTTGTATTTGTACTCGTATTTGAACTTAATTCATGGATTGCCCAATCCTTAATTGCATGTAGAATCGTCTCTATTTAATTTCCATGTCCTGCTGTGCTTTTCTTGTGATATCTGATCGACGTCGAAGTATCGATCAAAAATAAACCTACTATACCTTATGCTAGATAGGGTAAGCGGGTATCGTATCCACGAGGAGTGTAGGTGGTTATAGCCAAGTTGTAACGATTTCGTTTGGGTTGTAAATAATTTTAACTCTAATTTTAAATAGCTAAGTAAAGATTAACGTAATGAAAATGCAAATTAACAAACAGGAAGTAAATTAAAGATTATAAACAATAATGGAAAAAGCATCCCTCCCGAATCCCAATAGTCGGATTAAATCACCTAATAAACTTTACCGAGTATTTATCCCAATCATATAGACATAATTTGTAATAGTGAAATGAACAATTTTAGGCACAAGCTATGTTAATCACACGACCTGTCTTAATCCTTAAACTAAGTGGACTCGGTACAAATCGTTAACTCACAATAAATTGTCTTGTAAAAATCCAAATCAAAATAATGTTGAATAAATACTCAATCAATCATATGAATCACAATCTTGAAAGATTAATGTTTAAACGATTGAAATAAAGTCTATCAAATGAAATAAACAACAATTGTTCATCAGGAGAGATAACCTAAAACTTAGCCGGACATCTCCATTAGCATCTTCTCAATTGTTGATGAAGAAAATCCTTGTTGCATGATCGAAAGATGGAAGGAATGATTGTGAATAATTCAATGGTGTGTATGTGTTTTTCTAGGGTTCTTCACTTCAATTGCAGCCAAAAAGATGTGTAAAACTGCAGATTTTCGACATTACATAACCCTCTTAAGTATTTACATTCGACACCCTTCAAATTGAGCTAAAACTCAAAATCCCGACTGGGCCGTAAATTTACAGCTATACCACCGTAAATTTACGGTGGACCGTAAAAAACCACCGTAATTCGCCTCTGGCTTTTTTCCTTCTCTAGATGAAAATCGTCCAAAATTGCACTATCCATAAAAGTACGGCCCTGGAGCATAAAATTATGGCCAGTTGTTTTTTCTGAGCATAAATTTACGGCTTCAAACTCTAAGCAAAAGTCATCAGGTCTAGTTTTTACGGCTGTTACCATAAAATTACGGTCAGTGACCATAAAATTATGGCCTTTACCATTTTCAAGCATTTTTGTCACCTTTCTTCACGTTCTTATACCGTTTTCTTCCAAACCTGAAATACACACAATACATATTAAAGTAGGCCTATTCTTATAGAAAATGAATACAACTAATCATTATTAGACCATTTAAAGATATATCCAATCATCACTTATCAATATCCCATGATTCCGCCTTGTTGGGGTGTTACATTTATCCTAAGTGGCATCTCCATATTTATTTTGACAATATAATATATTTAACAAATTCTAAAATTTGATAAGATATTAAAATCTATTTACTAATTATATTTGCATATCTTGAATTTTATACCATTCGTTAAACTTTAGTAAATCAATTCAAGCAATGGCCTTTCATATATATTATAGGGAAAAGTGAATTTAAGGCTGTCCGGCACCTAAGCTTAGGTGTGGAACTCCTCACATACTAATATTTTAGTATTTTTTGTTTAATGAATAAATGCTTGAGCCCTCATGAATTTTATGGTTGAGTGTTCCACACCTAAGCTTAGATACCCGACAACCTTATATTACCATCCCTCATATCTATATTGCATAAACATCAAAGAACTCATGATATTAAGATTAAATATTTCATTTTTCTTTCTAAACATATTTAGTTGGGCATTTTTTTTTATATCATAAATATAAACAACTAATATTTTTTTATTTTTAATTTTGTATACATAAATATAAAAAACACGTTAATATCATGCTAACCCAGACAATGATGACTAGTCCAACTGGTTAGAGACATCTCAGGTTTTACCCAAGTTCTTGAGTTCGATCCTTAGGGATGACAAGTCTTGGGGTTTTTCCTCCGAATACTTGTAACGACCCATAGTCAACATCTCGTTGTTTAGTGTACGTGTAAGGCTTCACCATTATACGGTGAAATTTCCTTGATGTCGTATCCTGACTGAATATATGGAAAAAAAATCATGCTAACCCTCCTCCTCAAGCTATCCATATAATCTTGTGTCATCTCTTTTATTTTTTTTATTTTTTTTTACAATATAAAAACCAAAAAAATAAAAATAAAATTCCTCCTATATTTATCAAAATCAAATGTCATTATGTACGTGACAAAAAAATGATGAAATTGAGTTTTTCCTTTGATTTTTTCCTAAAATGAGACCTTAGTTTTGGTAAATATATATTGTTTTATTTCTATATACCCTTCTCAATCCAAGTTAAATTCCATCGACAAAAGTTTTATATGCAACTTGATAAATAAAATATTCTTACATAAGTTTTCCATCTATTTTAGTAATTTTTTTTGGAATATGATCACGTTAAATAAACGCATGTCCGGAAATGTTTAAGCCTACGGGGTCACACGTATTGACACAAATACACTATGTAATTAATTAATATGTTAATGTAATATATTAATTAATATGTTCACGAAATGATTAATAAACGTTCGTTAAAAGTTAAATATACGTTTATTAATTAAATGTTTAGAAAGAGAAGGACTTAAGTGAAAATTAGGAATTAGACTTGTTTCCTAATTTTACTTAATAGGGTCGGTTTTGGAGTAGGTTTTGTAACCCAACACAAACTTGTTCACCAAGTTTTATAACCTTAATTATTTACCCTATATAAAGGGGTTAAGGGTTATGGTTTTTGTAAGACAATTAGAAAGTAAAAACCCTAAATAATTATCTCTTTTCTCTCCTTCTTGGTTCGGCCGAATACATCAAACAAAAAGGGTTTTTTGGGTTTTGGGTTTCGACTACATCAAGGGACACAAAAGGGTTATGAGTTCGTGATCACGTACTAGGATACATACATAGTGGTGTCAAGTGTGCGATCGTAGAGGGGTTTTACTTTAAACCCTAATAATAATAATTATTATTATTTGATTATTGGAAGCTAAGCTAAAAGGTACACATTCACTTATCTTTGTTAATTATTATATTACATATTTATTCCGCTGCGTACTCGTGATTATTTGTATATGATAATTGTTATAAATCCTAACAATTTTCTTCCTCTTCACTTTCAATATGCAAGGTACATGGTTTAATTTGTTAGTTTTCATGTCTTTTATAATATGTTGTTATTTTTACTTTTCTTAATTGATTAGGACATTAATAGTTTTTGTTATTTTGTTCGGGAGCAGACTTCGGGTTTCGGAACGGTCATTTCGAATTAGACTGGGTTTAAGATTCATCTCACAAAAATTTAAATTATAACAAATGGTGTTCTTATGATTTGAGATATTTTTCTAGGTGGTGTGTATACCTCGAACAACCTTACTTTTCATATCCTTCCACATGGGTATATGACATTAAGCCCTTCTTTATTTTATGATCTGTAGAAGGCTTACAATATAGTATTTTATAAGATGAATAACTTACAAATTCATATTGATGCATATATAGTGTTGTTCTTAAGGTTGTTGTGTCATGTGGTGGTTGTTCTAGGGAAGTGGATGGGTCTTGATAGATTGGAAGCTTCGTTAATCATCTTTTCTCTAATAACGTGTTTACCGAAGTTTCTAACGAAAATTTGATACAAGACCATTTAACGTTTTAAAGTTTATTTGAGTTCTGTTATTAATCTCATAAACTCTTTTGTTCATAGATGGAAAATTTTGATATCGATCTGTAGCAACAAGAAGTGGCCAACAAGTTTTATATTGGTATATACGTAGTAACTTCTTTTGAGTTTTTATTCCAAGTTTATTGACTTTCATTACCTATTGTCACATGGATACTTTTATCTTTTTGGTATATATCCTTAGTCGACATTCAATATGTTGGCATTTTCCAAGCTTTTATACTTTATTTTCACAATGTGGTCCGAAATTGAATTCAGGAATATCCACTTCATATTATTTACTAGATCTATTGAGATCATTCGATAAGTGATTCATAATTAATCTATTTTCCTCTATGTAAATTTTGAGTAAATTTGGGTTGCACAGCGACAAAAAAAAGATGTTCTACTATTTCAAGTTGTAAATTGAATTCAGGAATATCCACTTCATATTATTTACTAGATCTATTGAGATCATTCGATAAGTGATTCATAATTAATCTATTTTCCTCTATGTAAATTTTGAGTAAATTTGGGTTGCACAGCGACAAAAAAAAGATGTTCTACTATTTCAAGTTGTAAGATGACCCCTTACATCATACTTAGCTTCAAATATCATAGGTACATATTCTCTTTTTTCCCATTACAAATGTTAAAGAACGTAAATGTTATGTATTATTTGGTGTGAATAGGTTTTTCCGTTGATATCTAAATGTGTTTTGGCTACAAAAATGTTTATGTGGATATTTTTATTTTAGAAGAAAGTTGTCTTAAATATACGTAGCTTTAGTTATTTGCTTTTATTATTAAGTTATGTATATTTTACAGCATCTTATTTTCTTTTTTTCGTTTTTGTGTAAACATTCTTGAATGAATTCATGTGTAAACATTATTTGTTTTTTTCATATTTATCTTTAATTTTTTTTTCATAATGATATATTTATTATATCCATATTTAATTAACATTAATTTGTTTATATTCATGTGTTTACAAAAAAAATAAGAAATAATCTTAATGAACTAATTAAACAAAATATTAGTTATTGCGTATGTCTACATCAAAGGGTTTAAATTAGCACTAATCGAACAATAATTTATAATAACTCGCGCATCGCGTCAGGTAAAATACCTATACCTAGTATATATATATATCCTACAATGTTGGGATTCCCGTACCAAATTTCTGTGAAAGAAAGTGAATTAATTGATTATTTTCATTTCATAATTAGTATATACATTTCAATATTGAATTTTAATTTAAATTGCTAATAAAATCAAAAAATTGACACCTAAGTCAAAATCTTAGTTGGCAAAATAAGTTGATTGCCACATAAGGATTAATATATCCTCTTTTAGTGTAACATCCGCGATATTTGACCGTTTGACTTTGGGTGTAATGTAACTAACTATTTTGTTTAATGATACCTTTGAGCTTATTTTGGGATTAAATGACTATGTGATATGTTAGACGGGTCGATTATCGACTTATTATGTGAAACGATGCGAGACGACTTGTGAACTAACTAGTTTGTGGTGATGGGTCAACCATGGGTGCAACCCAAGACCCATGACCCAACTAAATGACCCAACCCTATCCACCCCAAACTCTTGCACTCCATCCACGAATCATTCATTTCCTTATCTTGTCTCTCTCACATTCTTGCAAGAAACACACACACAAACACCCATCTCTCTCTCCCTCATTTAATTCATCTTCACTTATGGTTATTCAAGCTAAATTATTGCAAGATTAAGCCTCATCATCATCATAAATTCATCATATCAAAAATCTAGAGTTCCAAGTGCAAGAATTCATTCTTTTGGGTCATTTTCGGATTTATGCATCTTGTGGAGTCTTGGAAGGTAATCTCTAACTAAATTTCATCATTTAATGTATAAAATCATGTTTCCAATTCAAACCCTTGAAACCTTTGGTCAAAATCGGGTCAAAAATGAAAATTGGATTTTTATTGACTTAATTTAGTCAAACCGAAAATTGATGCAAAAATTGATCTATGAACAAGATTATGAAGTAAGTTTTATTAAAATAGGTTGGGTTATGTATAAATGGGATGTATAAAGTCACAAATCGGGTCATAAGCCCAAACGGGTCGGATTAGGGTTTCTTGAGTTTAAATTAGGGTTTTGAGTTGAAATGGGTCAAGAATCGATCTTGAGTGTAAATTGTTGTTAGGGAGTCGAATAGTTGAGGTGGGTTGTGTTAAATGGAGTTTATTTACGTCCCTTAGTGTCACAAAATGGGTTTCAAGATTGCCTAATCGATTTTTGGTCGAGTATTAGGGTTTTATGATAATTGGGTCATTGTTCATACCACCTGCTGCTGCTGCTCGACTTTCCTTCCTTGTGGCGTAACCTACGCCCTTGTTAGGCGTAATCTGCGCTGGCTGGACTGGTGTATGGGCGTAGCATCGGCGTAACTTACGCTGGAGATGACCAGGGGGCGTATGGTACGCCATGTGGGGCGTAAGTTACGGTGTCTCCTATCTCTCAATTGGACCTTACGCTCAAAAGGCTCTGTTTACGCTGGATTTCCTTGCTCGAGACGCCAAAACCATGAACTCCAGGGCACCATAACTTACGGCAGTTTAGCCGTACCTTACGACAGGCAAGGTTGAACCACCGTAAGCTACGGTGGAGTGGGGCGTACCTTACGGTGCTCTGTATCCTTGCTTTTTCTGTTTTCTTCCTAGGTCGACTTCTACTTTCCTTGGACCCCGCCGAGCTTTCAAATAAACCTTGTCTCAGCCTATCTAATGTTATATACTAGTCACAAACACGAATCACAGTTAAGGTCACATCTAGAGCCTAGGTTGGAGATTATTGTGACAAAACAAAATATATATACATATCAACATTTAACTTAATGATCGGTTTGGGCGTGTAGCGATTTTTGGGACGATCTTAACTGGGGTTCAACTGATTATTGGCCTCTTTAACAACCATGTCGGGTCTTAAGAAACTTATAACATCACGAATTATACCTAAAACCTAATTAGGGTTTTGCAATTGGTTAATAATACGTATAATGTATATAATGATAGGTTGTGGACACGTGGCGGCCATTGAACGATTGTAATCTCATTTTATCTCGATCGTAACTACCTTTGCCGATCAAGCTGAGTTTCCGTAGCTCCCTACTCAATTGAGATTCGGGATGAAAAGTGTACACTTTCATGCTTGTTTGATTGTTTGGTTGATTTGATTGATGGTTTATTGATTGTTGATTGATGAATGGTGTTGATTGACTGTTTGATAGTTTATGCATTTGATTGTGATTTTGTGATTAATTAGGATAGTCGTACATACATGGTAGTCGGTTATGCCTTTAAAGGGTTTTAGATGTGGTGGGAAGGCTGCGGGTGACCCTATATATAAGCATCTAGGACTCATTAAAAGTAGAATCCTCTTAAGTGTATGTACGTATAGTCTTGGTTGTTGATGGATGATGATTGATGGAATTATGATGGTGGTAAACATGCACATGTACTATTATGGATGTTGGTGAGACGGACATGGACCTCCAAGTGTATAGATGTATACACTTGAGTTGTAATTGTGAGACGGACATGGACTCCGGGTGTATAGACATATACAAATCCCGATGATTTTGAGATGCCACATTGTTCATTGGGATGACATGTGAGTATCGTTGCATTGTTGACTTGATGGTCACACTTATGATATGCATCATGACATACTATGCATACGGCACATATCTTGATATTGACATCACTTGTGCATATTTTATTACATGCATTACTTTATGTCGTGTAATCTTGTTGTGATTGATAGTGTGACATTTAAAGGCTACTTGTAAGTTATGCATTGCCTTTACTTATACATTTGTGATTATTGACAATGGTTCCTTGTGAACCATTACTACAAACTCACCAACCTCGTGTTGACTTGCTTAGTACACTTTTCAGGTAACCAGGTTAACCTAGGACGTGAAGTATGACTTGATTGCTTGCTTTTGACCCCGGGCATTGGACTTATATGGATCAAGGATTCATTTGCCTACTTTTGCATTATGCTTAGGATCGATAGCCATCTTTTGATGATCTTTTGTAAACTTTGATGGTTACTTGCTCCTTATGCATTTTGTACTTGAATTAACTTATTTTATGGATTCGCCGGATCCTTTATTTGCATTTAGTTCATGTTCTACATTAATTCCACCTTGTACTATATGATTTCCGTAATATTTCGAGCCCTAGCTCGGGGTGTTACAGAATGGTGGCCCATGCGTGGTCGTAGAGAATTAGGCGGTTTGACCTAGACTACGGCTTAAGTTAAAACTCTTCATATAGCATGCATGGTTAGGAACTTTGTGTGCAACATGAATTATGTGAACCCTAAAAGGTGTACATTGTGAGTTCGTACTTAAGACCAACTATGTGATTAATGTGTGATGAGTACAATGTAGTTAACGTGTACATTGAATTGAAATTGATTGTGGTTGAGATGGATTGTTATTATTGATTGGTGTTAATTGATGATTTAGGGCAAAATGAAGTTATGGTGTTAACTTGATATAACATTGTGGCAACCCTAAAAGAGCATGATCAACTATTTTACGGTTACCCGGTATTATAACAAGTTAATGACATCACGGATTGCACACGCTTGGTTTAGGGTATAATAAGGAACCGATATGCCTAATGGAAGTTGATTGGGTGGAGGGTTAGCCGCTGGTATACCCTGTATACAAACCCGGTCAATGACTAGAGGGCATATCGAATTCGGATTATACTTTGAACCATTTGTGGTTAGTTACTTAGATTGTATGATGTGGTGAACATGAATACTTAGATTGATGATAAATGATTGTAGTGAACTTGGCATGATGACATGATAAGTAAAAACCCCCCTTAGGATTCTAGTATTCTTGCCTTAGCATTATGATATGAATTAGGTATGTTATATCGACATGAGGGCATTGACTACTTGTGTGACTAACATGTGAGCATTTAAGACTAACTCTTGGGTCAACGTGTTACTTGTTTTATAGAAATGGTGAGACCAAGAAGAACCGGAGCAAATTATAGGGCTAACTCAGAAGAACCTCAACCGAAGGTGCAAGGAGGCCGAGGTAGGGGCCGTGGTGGTAGAGGCCGTGGTGGAGGCCGAGGAAGGGGCCGAGGTAGGGGTCATGGTGAGGCCCCCGGGCCAAACTTGGCGGAGGTGATCACTCAAACGGTCACCAATATCATGCCAACCATTATTGCCCAAGGCATGGCAACTCTTGGGGGAAACAATGTGGCTCCAAACAATGGGCCTCAAAACAACGAAGCCCCGTCTAATGTGAACAATGAGGGTGCTCAACCTCATGTTGTGGTTGATGAAGAGGAAGAACCGGTGAGAGTTGATAACTATGTTCCCATGTATAATCAACATGGCGTGTATCGACAAGGTTGTTTGTTCAAAGATTTTAAGAATTGTGGGGCACCGGAGTTTGATGGTAAGGGTGGTCCCGTGGATTGTATAAGATGGTTCGACAGGATTGAAGCGGTGATTGAAAGGAGCCATTGTACCTATGATGACCGAATTCATTATGCATCCGGTATGTTTAAGGATGACGCTTTGAGTTGGTGGAACCAAGAGGTAACCTTGGGTCAGACCTATAACTTGTCATGGGCCGATTTCAAGAACAAAGTGAAGGAGAAGTTTTGCCCTCCTTATGAACTCCAAAATTTGACCATCGAATTCGTCCATCTCAAAATGGACGGGGCCGATTACAAAGGTTATATTAGACGGTTTCAAGACTTGTCTACTCTTATTCCCCACTTGGTGGAACCCGAGTCCCGGGGCATTGACAAATTTGTGTTGGGCTTGAATCCTCAAGTCCGTTCTCTTGTTAACTCGGTCATGCCTACTTCCTTGGCCGATGCTATCAACCGCGCCGGTAGAGTTACCAAGGACCTTTTGAGAAGTGGGGTGTTGAGCAAGTCATCAAAAAGGAAAGAAGTGCCAGAATCTAGTGGGGTGAAGAAGATGGGGAGATTTGATCCCAAGAATGCTAATCGGGGTAGGGTGATGGCGGCGGTGGAGCCGCTGAAGAAGGCCTATTTGGGACCGCATCCTTTATGTGGAAGATGTAGCAAGCACCACCACGCCAATGTTTAATGTGGGGCATGCTTCAATTGTAATCGGATTGGACACATGTCCAAAGATTGTAGGGCGCCGAGGGTGGGCCCACTTAATGTAGCTCCTCCTCATGCCTTTCCTCCTCGTGCCAACCAACAAAAGGGCACATGCTATGAATGTGGTAGTCCTCAACACTACCGCCATAATTGTCCTCAATGGGTTGGACAACAAGTCCAAGTAGCCGTTCACCCCATTCAACTCCAAATTGTCGGGCCTAATCAAAACCGAGGGCAACAAGGCCATCAAGTTCAACCCCGTGGCCGAGCCTTCGCGGTCAATATCAATGAAGCCCGTAATGATCCCAATGTGGTTGCAGGTACATTCTTTCTTAATGGTCATTATGCAACGGTTCTATTTGATTCCGGAGCCGACTTTAGCCTTATTTCCTCTAGCTTTGTTCCCTTGATTGATGTGAATCCGTGTGCTCTAAACTATGTGCTTGATATAGAAATGGTAAATGGTGCCCTAGCAAAACTTAGTCAAATACTTGTGATTGTATTTTAACTCTAAACGACGTCGAGTTCTTTATCGACCTTATGCCTTTAGATATTGGGAGCTTTGATATTATTGTGGGTATGGATTGGTTGACGGCGGTTAATGCTACTATTGATTGTGGTGAGAGAGTTGTTAAAATACCGTTGTCTAACGGTAAAATCCTTAGAGTTCAAGGTGAAACTTCCGATTCTTCAAATTCTAAAGTCTTTAGTGCTACTGTCTCAAAGGTAGAATTGAAGACCGTTCCTATTGTTTGTGAATTTCCTGATGTCTTTCCGGAGGACTTACCGGGATTACCTCCGTCTCGTGAACTTGACTTTCGTATCAATCTTATTCCCGGAGCCGCACCCGTGGCAAATGCTCCTTATAGACTTGCCTTAACCGAAATGCAAGAACTAGAAACTCAACTCAAAGAACTCCAAGAAAAAGGTTTCATTCGTCCTAGCCAATCTCCTTGGGGTGCTCCTATTCTCTTTGTCAAGAAGAAAGACGGATCGTTTAGAATGTGTATTGACTACCGGGAGTTGAATAAGCTCACGGTGAAAAACCGATATCCTCTTCCTATAATCGATGACCTTTTTGATCAACTCCAAGGTGCTAAGAACTTTTCCAAAATCGATCTTCGCTCGGGTTATCATCAACTCCGGGTACATGAAGATGATATTCTTAAAACTGCTTTCCGTACAAGGTATGGACATTTTGAATTCACCGTTATGCCTTTCGGGTTGACTAATGCACCGGCGGTGTTCATGGACTTGATGAACCGGGTGTGTCGACCTTTCTTGGACAAGTTTGTCATTGTCTTCGTTGATGACATACTTGTTTATTCTAAATCAAAAGAAGAGCATGCCGAACACTTGCGAGAAGTACTTGAATTGTTGAGAAAGGAGAAGTTGTATGCTAAATTCTCCAAGTGTGAGTTTTGGTTGGAGAAGGTCCACTTCCAAGGTCACATGGTGAGCAAGGATGGCATTCATGTGGACCCTAGTAAAATTGAAGCGGTCAAGGATTGGAGAAGACCCGAAACGCCATCCGAAATCCGTCAATTCCTTGGATTGGCGGGTTATTATAGAAGATTCATTGAAAATTTCTCCCGTATTGCACAACCTCTTACACTCTTGACTCAAAAAGAAAGAAATTTGAATGGGGCGATAGACAAGAGCAAGCTTTCCAAACCCTTAAGGATATGTTGTGTGAAGCACCTATCCTAACTCTTCCGGATGGAGTTGAAGACTTTGTCGTTTATTGTGATGCTTTGGGGCAAGGTTTGGGTTGTGTTCTTATGCAAAGGGGCAAGGTCATTGCTTATGCCTCTCGTCAATTGAAGGTGCATGAGAAAAACTACCTGACACATGATTTGGAATTGGGAGCGGTTGTTTTTGCTTTGAAGTGTTGGAGACATTATCTCTATGGCACAAAATGTGTGATTTACACCGATCACAAAAGTCTCCAACATATCTTTAATCAAAGTGAATTGAATATGATACAAAGGCGTTGGCTTGAACTCTTTAGCGATTATGATTGTGATATCCGTTTTCATCTGGGTAAAGCCAATGTAGTAGCCGATGCTTTAAGTAGAAAAGAGAGAGTTAAGCCGAGACGAGCTAGAGTCATGAGTCTCACGGTAGGGCCAAGTATTCGTGACCGAATCATCGAAGCCCAAGCTCAAGCTACCCTACCGGAGAACTTTGGAAATGAAAACTTGGATGGTATGGAGCAACAATTTGATAGAAAAAGTGACACTGGGCTATATTTGGTTGAAAGGCTTTGGGTTCCCATTTTCGGTAATCTAAGAACACTTCTCATGAATGAAGCCCATCGATCGCCTTATTCGGTCCATCCCGGATCGGATAAGATGTATTTTGACTTGAGAGATTTCTATTGGTGGTCGGGTATGAAGCGTGATGTGGCTAAGTATGTGAGTGAGTGCCTTAATTGCTTACAAGTGAAAGCCGATCACAAGAAGCCACCCGGATTGTTGGTGCAACCGGTGACACTCGAATGGAAGTGGGAACATATTGCAATGGACTTCATTACGAAGTTGCCGAAGACAAAGAGTGGTCGTGATACGATTATGGTGATAGTGGATCGGTTAACGAAGTCGGCTCATTTCTTGGCCATTTGTGAAACCGATAAGTTTGACACCCTAGCACGGTTGTACATCAAGGAAGTGGTGTCTAAACATGGAGTTCCGATTTCTATCATCTCCGATAGAGATACCCGGTATAACTCCAATTTTTGGAGAGCCTTTCAACATGCAATGGGTACACAACTTAATATGAGCACGACATTTCATCCTCAAATGGATGGACAAAGTGAAAGAACGATATAAACTCTTGAAGACATGTTGAGGGCTTGTGATATTGATTTTGGTGGTAGTTGGGAAGATCATTTACCATTGGTGGAATTCTCCTACAACAATAGTTACCATGCAAGCATACAAATGGCACCCTTTAGAGCTTTGTATGGTAGGGTATGTCATTCTCCCCTAGCTTGGGCGGAGATTGGTGAAAGCCAACTTATCGGGCCGGAAATTGTAGTTGAAACAACAAAAGTGATCTCTCAAATCAAGGAGAGGTTACAATTGGCCCATGAACGACAAAAGAAATATGTCGATGTGAGACGAAGACCGCTAGAGTTTGAAGTTGGTGATCACGTGCTTTTGAAGGTATCTCCATGGAAGGGTGTTATACGTTTTGTGAAGCGAGGCAAACTCGGGCCAAGATATATTGGTCCTTTCAAAATTCTTGAACGGGTTGGAAAGGTTGCTTATCGGTTGGAACTTCCCCAAGAACTTGGTGGTGTACACGATGTCTTTCACATTTGTAATCTACGTAAATGTTTGGCGGATCCTACTCATCATGTGCCTATGAATGAGATACAGGTTGATAATAAGCTTAATTTTGTTAAAGAGCCGGCGGAGATCTTAGATCGTCAAGTTAAGAAGCTCAAGAACAAGCGTCACACAATTGTTAAAGTTAGATAGAATGCAAGACATGGCGCTGAGTTCACTTGGGAACGTGAGGACCATATGAGGTCTAAGTACCCACATTTGTTTTAGTAATTAGTGTTTTGTTGAATTTCGGGACGAAATTCTTTTAACGGGGGAATGATGTAACATCCGCGATATTTGACCGTTTGACTTTGGGTGTAATTTAACTAACTATTTTGTTTAATGATACCTTTGAGCTTATTTTGGGATTAAATGACTATGTGATATGTTAGACGGGTCGATTATCGACTTATTATGTGAAACGATGCGAGACGACTTGTGAACTAACTAGTTTGTGGTGATGGGTCAACCCATGGGTGCAACCCAAGACCCATGACCCAACTAAATGACCCAACCCTATCCACCCCAAACTTTTGCACTCCATCCACCAATCATTCATTTCCTTATCTTGTCTCTCTCACATTCTCGCAAGAAACACACACACAAACACCCATCTCTCTCTCTCTCATTTAATTCATCTTCACTTATGGTTGTTCAAGCTAAATTATTGCAAGATTAAGCCTCATCATCATCATAAATTCATCATATTAAAAATCTAGAGTTTTAAGTGCAAGAATTCATTCTTTTGGGTCATTTTCGGATTTGTGCTTCTTGTGGAGTCTTGGAAGGTAATCTCTAACTAAATTTCATCATTTAATGTATAAAATCATGTTTCCAAGTCAAACCCTTGAAACCTTTGGTCAAAATCGGGTCAAAAATGAAAATTGGATTTTTATTGACTTAATTTAGTCAAACCGAAAATTGATGCAAAAATTGATCTATGAACAAGATTATGAAGTGAGTTTTATTAAAATAGGTTGGATTATGTATAAATGGGATGTATAAAGTCACAAATCGGGTCATAAGCCCAAACGGGTCGGATTAGGGTTTCTTGAGTTTAAATTAGGGTTTTGAGTTGAAATGGGTCAAAAATCGATCTTGAGTGTAAATTGTTGTTAGGGAGTTGAATAGTTGAGGTGGGTTGTGTTAAATGGAGTTTATTTACGTCCCTTAGTGTCACAAAATGGGTTTCAAGATTGCCTAATCGATTTGTTGGTCGAGTATTAGGGTTTTATGATAATTGGATCATTGTTCATACCACCTGTTGCTGCTGCTCGACTTTCCTTTCTTGTGACGTAACCTACGCCCTTGTTGGGCGTAATCTGTGCTGGCTGGATTGGTTTATGGGCGTAGCATCGGCGTAACTTACGCTGGAGATGACCAGGGGGCGTATGGTACGCCATGTGGGGCGTAAGTTACGGTGTCTCCTATCTCTCAATTGGACCTTACGCTCAAAAGGCTCTGTTTACGCTGGATTTCCTTGCTCGAGACGCCAAAACCATGAACTCCAGGGCACCGTAACTTACGGCAGTTTGGCCGTACCTTACGACAGTTTAGCCATACCTTACGACAGACAAGGTTGAACCACCGTAAGCTACGATGGAGTGGGGCATACCTTACGGTGCTCTGTATCCTTGCTTTTTCTGTTTTCTTCCTAGGTCGACTTCTACTTTCCTTGGACCCCGCCGAGCTTTCAAATAAACCTTGTCTCAGCCTATCTAATGTTATATACTAGTCGCAAATACGAATCACAGTTAAGGTCACATCTAGAGCCAAGGTTGGAGATTATTGTGACAAAATAAAATATATATACATATCAACATTTAACTTAATGATCGGTTTGGGCGTGTAGCGATTTTTGGGACGATCTTAACTGGGGTTCAACTGATTATTGGCCTCTTTAACAACCATGTCGGGTCTTGGGAAACTTGTAACGTCACGAATTATACCTAAAACCTAATTAGGGTTTTGCAATTGGTTAATAATACGTATAATGTATATAATGATAGGTTGTGGACACGTGGCGGCCATTGAACGATTGTAATCTCATTTTATCTCGATCGTAACTACCTTTGCCGATCAAGGTGAGTTTTCGTAGCTCCCTACTCAATTGAGATTCGGGCTGAAAAGTGTACACTTTCATGCTTATTTGATTGTTTGGATGATTTTATTGATGGTTTATTGATTGTTGATTGATGAATGGTGTTGATTGACTGTTTGATAGTTTATGCATTTGATTGTGATTTTGTGATTAATTAGGATAGTCGTACATACATGGAAGTCGGTTATGCCTTTAAAGGGTTTTAGATGTGGTGGGAAGGCTGCGGGTGACCCTATATATAAGCATCTTGGACTCGTTAAACTCTTAAGTGTATGTACATATAGTCTTGGTTGTTGATGGATGATGATTGATAGAATTATGATGGTGGTAAACATGCACATGTACTATTATGGATGTTGGTGAGACGGACATGGACCTCCAAGTGTATAGATGTATACACTTGAGTTGTAATTGTGAGACGGACATGGACTCCGGGTGTATAGACATATACAAATCCCGATGATTTTGAGATGCCACATTGTTCATTGGGATGACATGTGAGTATCGTTGCATTGTTGACTTGATGGTCACACTTATGATATGCATCATGACATACTATGCATACGACACATATCTTGATATTGACATCACTTGTGCATATTTTATTACATGCATTACTTTATGTCGTGTAATCTTGTTGTGATTGATAGTGTGACATTTAAAGGCTACTTGTAAGTTATGCATTGCCTTTACTTATACATTTGTGATTATTGACAATGGTTCCTTGTGAACCATTACTACGAACTCACCAACCTCGTGTTGACTTGCTTAGTACACTTTTCAGGTAACCAGGTTATCCAGGACGTGAAGTATGATTGATTGCTTGCTTTTGAACCCGGGCATTGGACTTACATGGATCAAGGATTCATTTGCCTACTTTTGCATTATGCTTAGGATCGATAGCCATCTTTTGATGATCTTTTGTAAACTTTGATGGTTACTTGCTCCTTATGCATTTTGTACTTGAATTAACTTATTTTATGGATTCACCGGATCCTTTATTTGCATTTAGTTCATGTTCTACATTAATTCCACCTTGTGCTATATGATTTCCGTAATATTTCGAGCCTTGGCTTGGGGTGTTACATTTAGTTATATAGATTGAAGGTAAAAAAATAAATCATCTTAAAAAAATAATTATTTTTTGTCAACTATAAATTGTCATGTAAGATCAATGATATTTAAATAAAGTCTATTTATTTAAAAAATTGACAAATAAGCAAAAATCATAATCGTCACTTAAATAGAGTTGTCACATAAGATGAATCATATCTTCTCTTAGTTATATAGAGAGATTCATCTTATCTTGAAATGTCATAAACAACCTGTGTATTTAACACAAACATAAATCTATTTAGTTAATAAAAAACAACTTTCTTTATTATATTTCTTCTTCACAATTAAATATTTAATTTATAACATAACAAGTTAAAAAGCACAAAAAAGATGCTCGAAACTAAAACCGAAAACCGACCCAAATCGAACCGGGAAACCAAAAACCGAACTGAACCAAAACTGAATCCAACGGTTTTGGTGTTTTAAAAACCGAACGGATCGGTTTGGGGCTTCAACTTTGGCCCAAAACCGACAAAAACCGACCCATGCTCGGGTTTCTTGTCTCGAAGTTTCCATGGCATAAGATGAAATCTTTTCCGAAAAAAGTTCAGTAAAACAAGTTAAATGACAATCCGTATTTCACTAACCACATACTATATGATACATACGCAGGGCCGTATTTGGGCACGTACAACCCGCGCAAACGAGCAAGGTCCAATGTTTTATAAAGGCCCAAAATTTTGCTGGTTCAACCATATATATGAATAAACAGAAAAGGATACTACAAAATGTTATATTTAGCGTATTAGTAATGCTTTTTTCCTCCAATTTTTAAGCACATACGTTCGAACCTAGCATAACTAGTGTGATTTTTTTAATTACAAAGTCTTTTCCTTTTGTGTCTAATAAACTGTCAAGAATGTTTATTATTAATTAATTTTGTTTATATATATCATTATTATCCTTACTTTATTTTTAGTTTGTCACTAGATTTTAGACCCGTGTCCAACACTGGACACGGGGTTACGATATTATCAATATTAGATCTTCATACATTTAAGTCATAAAATCTTATAATTTTGAAGATATACGGTTCAAAGTGTTATACTTTGCAAGTTGTAGTACAATAATCACAGGTTCGTCACTGTCATTATTAGCTGGGACATATTGATGGAATTGTTTGCCGTAGTCATTCCAGATGCATATCTATTGATGAAAAACAAAAAAAGTGTAAATTAATGAGACTTTTTTATACAAATATTAATATAAATACTAATATAATAATATATTTGTATAATGATTATTAGGATTTTTAATTTATAACTAAATTAAATGATGACGGGGGTCCCTTTGCTGCCCTTCCCTGCTTTGCTTGGGTCCTCCGTCCTGAGTTTTTCAATACATTTTTGGTAAACCCCATTTTTCATTGTTGACCATCTTTTTAATTTATCTCACTGATTCAAAACTAAAAACCTTCCCTCTCAATTGCTTGGCTCCCCCTCACTCCCCGTTACGTACATTTCTTCGGCAACCCCGTGTCACTTATAGATGCCCCCTAACCTCGTCACATTAATGAGACTTTTTCTACTTAAAATACTAGTATAATAATATATTTGGATAATGATTATTAGAATTTTTAATTTATAGTTAATTAAATGATGACATAAGCGAGAGTCAATTTGATGAAATTGAGCGATTTGATTGGTTAATAAGTCATTAGTTCAACTGTCTTATAGTATATACTAGATTTTAGACCCGTGTCCAACACTGGACGTAGAACTTACGATATTATCAATATTAGATCTTCATACATTTAAGTCATAAAAGCTTATAATTTTGAAGATATATGGTTTCAAGTGTTATACTTTGCAAGTTGTAGTACAATAATCACATTTCGTCACTGTCATTATTAGCTGAGACATATTGAAATTGTTTGTCGTAGTCATTCCACAATGTAAATTATTGATGGAAAACAAAAAAGTGTAAATTAATGAGACTTTTTCTACAAATATTAATATAAATACTAATATAATAATATATTTGGATAATGATTATTAGGATTTTTAATTTATAATTAAATTAAATGATGACATAAGCGAGAGTCAATTTGATGAAATTGAGCGATTTGATTGGTTAATAAGTCATTAGTTTTTGAAATAATTTTTTGTAAACAATATTTCATATGTTGAAATTTTTTTAATTAATTAAATGATTAAAAATTTTAAAAAAATCTCTCAAGTTGATGGCTAAAAATAAATATAAATTAAGTATTCAGGGCTAAAAAGTGTAAATTATTGATGAAAAACAAAAAAGTGTAAATTAATGAGACTTTTTCTACAAATATTAATATAAATACTAATATAATAATATATTTGGATAATGATTATTGGGATTTTTAATTTATAGTTAAATTAAATGATGACATAAGCGAGAGTCAATTTGATGAAATTGAGCGATTTGATTGGTTAATAAGTCATTAGTTCAACTGTCTTATAGTATATACTAGATTTTAGACTCGTGTCAAATACACGGTTTTTATAACATTATTAATATAAGAATTAGTATATGGAAAAAAAAATTATACGTTAAATGTAAAAATATACTCAAAAAGGAATTGAGATATTTAAATGTAAATATTGAATGATAAATCAAGTTGGATGGTGTAGCAGGTTTCTTTTATACAAACTCTTCCAGAAAAGCAATATCTTAAATTTGATTACATAATTGACCGAGTTCTCATTGATGTCTTGCAAAGAAGTAATTTTATTTTCGTTAGCCATGATTGTTAAAAACAATAAATGTAGCAGCTAGTTCGTGGGGTTTACAATAATTTTGTCTGTTTTGATTTTATTTGTAGGTTTCAGTTTATATTAAAGTAATCTGTATCCTAAATATAATTTGATTTTAATTATTAATAACAACAATGATTATCCTAATTATAGTCTAAATACAATTACTAATAACAACAATATTACAATCAATTTGATTATAGTTGATAATATAAAATATAACATTGATATAAATATGTAACCTTCCTAATTTTTAGCTATATTTTGTTATTAGATAGACTTTATGCATATAAAGTATTAATTATTTTAAATTGGGTTAAAAGTGTAAATTGGTGATGGAAAACCAAAAAGTGTAAATTAATTTAGACATGTGTTGATTTAATTAATTTTGAGAAATTGAGAGCTGTGATTGGTCAATTGAGATTAGGTCAGTTGCCTTTTAGTATATATTAAGATTAAGATAAGATTAAGATTAAGATTAAGATAAAATATTAAGTAATATTCAAAGTAAAAATTGTTATAGTAAGTTCAGGTACCATTTATGTAACTACCCTATTCAAATAATTAATACCGGTGTGAATAATCATGTTTCAATAAATAATAAATTATTTACGATATAATATGAAATTAGTAAAAGTAATTAGTATACTCTAAAGATATAGATATAGATAAATAAGCTGAGTGTAATATTGTTAGTATTAGTGGTTGAAATCATATAAAAGTTTCAAGTATATGATAAACTCTAAAAGATAGTAGATACGTAAATTTTAAAAAATATTATTATAAAGATTAAGATTATTATGAAATGATTTCTTATCACTCTAAATAAACAAAAAAAAAGTATGAACAATCATGGCTTACGTTATAGAGATTTTTAAACTATGGAGTTTATTTTGTAAGTCCCAACTCGTTAGATGGTACTACTGAAGACACCTCTATGTCGATGGTGGAGTTACTTTGCAATATAAGCACTGAACTGGAGACGACCAGTTGCAGTGTGTATATACCAAGTTCTAGATAGATTACTTATATAAAAGACAATAAGTAAAGAACAATGCAATAATACAAATAACTTGTAAGATAACTTGATGAGACAATATGTATTTTTAAATGTGTAATTTATTTATTGATGTTAAACAAATTACAAGGTTGATGCGGAACCAAGATAATACACGAATGTAAATATCCTAACAACCTATGAAATACAATTGATCTAATACTTGGAAATTTCTAAACAATCGAAACACTTAAAGTTGTGAAATGTTCTTTTTTACGATTGAGAGAATATTGCACAAGTTCACCAAGAATATTGCAGGTTTGCAAAGTATGAAGTTATCCGTTTTTTGTGAAGTAACTTGAATTCTTGGTTGTGCAATGACTTGTATTTATAGGCAAAGTTACCATTGGGATGTTAACTTTAGCCGTACAAATGTGGTTGGGAGCATTTAAGGAATAGCATTTAATTCCTTAAAAAGCATTGTAAAGTCGCGTGTTAAAGTGACTTTACATAACCACCTTTATGTACCTTTTAATACTTAAATAATAAGATAAGGCTTATTATCCGGGTAAAGGAACATAAAGTATACAAGTCAATTCCTCGTAATCAGTGTAAAGCTTTGTAAGGGCTTTCCACTGATGGTCTCCAGTTTGTAACTGACTAGAATGCCAACTTGGCTTCGCTGCCATTGCCATTCTCTATCTTCCATTTGTTGTCTTCGACTTCAACTGGAATGCTTCTTCACCTTGGTCAGTTCTCAACTGGAGGAAGTCTTCAGTTGCGTTAACTGTCCGGTGCAACTGGACTTCAATATATTTCTCGACAAATCATCTTGGTCACCAGTTTACTGGTCACCAGATGCAACTGGTGACTGGTCAGTGTGAACTGGTGACTGGCCAGTTCCAGGTGAACTGGTCCTAACAAATTCCCCCTATTTGTCTAGAAATATAGTCTAAGTCTTTTGTAGTTCTTGTATCTGTACAAGTGTGAACTGGAAGGACTTGTTCGATTTAAATCTATCTAAGTTATCTAAGGCATTTTTTATAGATCAATAAATGCCTTAGGTTTTTCTTTTAGGTTTGTTAGATTTTAATCTTTTATCTACCTTGTGGTTACAAACTGGTAACTTCATTTATACAAGGGAATGAAATTTATACAAGTTACAGAATGTAAATACAAATTACAAGTAGATAAACTGAAGAAGGAACTTAATGAGATGGCCCTTCGCCAGTTCTTCTTCTCTTGGCAACTGAAGAAAGATAGGCTGAGTATCTTCAGGGTTCAATATTCAACTTTTGCTCAAGATTTTCTTTATGTTGAATCTTCCCCCTTAGAAAGTTTACCCATGCTTTCTCGAACCTATTCTTTTGTGCCTTAGCATCCAAACATTCACCATCTCCACCCATTCATTGAACCCATATTGCATGGCACCAGGATCATCAGTTCTAACCAGTGGCCCACCAGCATACTTAACTTCAATTTGAAAAACCTTGGTGCCTGGCTTGATTGTAACATTGACACTACTAATAGTACCACTATGTCTTCTGGTTGACATGATCTAGGAGTAGTAGTTTCTAGCTTCAGATTCATTTGTGATTTTTATACTCCCAGCACCAGCAGCCAGTACAGCGGACTTAATGTCTTCATTGGATACCTCGCCAGTTGTTCAACGAATGTGCTAAGGTCAGCATCTCTTGCATCTCTTGTCAGTGGTCTTCTTGGTTGTGGAATCCTTCTTCTTGGTGGATTCAAAACATCCTTCACAACCTTTTTAACATTTGCAATTCTCTAAGAAACCCACTGGCCCTCATTTCTTTAGCCTTCTCCACTGAAATGTTTAAACTTCTGGCATCAAATTCTGCCTCATCCTCAGCATAGTGTCTATCCAGTTCCACATCTAGCATTTCATTCAACTGGTCAACTATCCTAGGATCATTCTTAACCCTAACATACTCATCCTTAGTGATACCCAGTAGATTTGCATCACTCATATCCAGCAACTTAATCTGAGCAAGATGTGCCTGGCCTCAACTTGGTTTCTTTGTTTCATTTTCTTCTTTCTTTGATGTCATTACCAAGTCTAGCCAGTTTTCTACTATCACTATCTGAAACTGGAGGTAGTAGTCAGCATTACCAGTTTCTAACATTTCACCATGGCCGGCTGGGCAGATGCATCACCAGCTAAACCTTTACCTTTGTCCAAACCAACATTCCCCCTTATCACTCTGCTCACCAGCTTCAGTACTGGTAGCCACAACCAATTCTCTTCCAGATCCAGATGGAGTCCTTCCAGGTGTAACTGGTCGTGTAAGGACTGAACTTCTTTCCCCCTTGGCAGCATCTAGACCTGCCCTAATTGCTTCCCATTCAGAGGGGTGAGATGGCAACCGGTCAAGAGGCTGCCATGACTGCAAGTCCTTACACTCTTTGAATATGCCACACATCATCCTGAAGGACCTCCATAAATGGTTCGTCTCTTTGGACTGGGTCAAGACATTTGCAACAACTTGGTCTTGACCAGTTTTTAATTCATTCAAGATCTTTGAGTCTTCATCCAACCCAGAGACAACCCTTTCCTTCACATCCTCATCATTCTTCTTCATATTCTCTACTTCAGTGGTCAGTTTATTCAATGATTCAGCATGTAGAGATACTTGGGTGTTCAAATTCATATGCTGCCCCTCAACTGGTTGATCTCATTTGTGAGTGGGGCCAGATCAACTTGAGGAGATGGACAGCTTGGTGATCTCAGATATCACCCTTTCAATCAATTGTGCTTCTCTTGCACCCAGCGTATCATCTATCTTCTGACCAACTGAAGTCATCAACTGCTCTCCAAGGCCAGTTACATCTAGGCCAGGTCTTTCAATAAGTTCTTTGACCTGCCTTTCAATCTCTTTCAAGTCAACTTCGGAAGTTCTGACAGTATTTCCTAGCAAGTTGGAGATTGAACTGGACACCTTGGAGTGAGTTAGGTCAAAGGCTTCTTTTAGAGTACCAGCTAGATTGTTGCAGCCAGTGACCAACTCATTAAGTTTTCCAAACACCAAGTCTTCATTAGTAGAAAACTTGTTTATCCCCAGATCGACCACCTTGATGTTTGTCAAAGAGTCCTTGTGGTATCTGGAAAAAGACTTGGTGTTCTTGTCAAGTGTCTTCTGAATCTCCTCCACCCTGGTTAGAAGGTTTTGGAGATCGGCTTGTAGGAGACAACTTGACTGTCCAGTGACAAAGGAGAAGGTGTCACTGGACCACTTGCAGTTACTACTGGAGCAACTGGAGGAGGCAAACTGATGGAAGTCTCCCCAGTTGTCAGGCCAGCAGTTGAATATAATTGGAGTGGTGGAAGAAGAAAGGACTGGAAAATCAATGTGTTGTTCATGCTGAGAATGCTCAGGTGTGAACAACGGCGACGGTGGTGGGGGCATTTCTCGAGCAAGTGAGAATTGCCCAGTTGGTAAGGGAGCGGAATATATTGGTAAGGATGTATCAGTAGGAGTACTTACTTGAGGGGGTGAAAATGAAATTGATGCGTCTGGAGGTAAGACTGGAGATGAAGGGTCTTGAGCTTGTACAGAAGCATCAAGAATCTCCTGGTCTGTTTCAGTGCCTTCAGAATCCGAAGATTCTATAAGGATTTCCTCGTCGTTAACACCATGTCCAGATCCATGAATGTGACAGAGGGCTGACCAGTTACCTGGTCAGTCTCCAGATGACCTTCCCCAGTTTCCTGGATGGGTGCATCTGTTTGAGGATCAGATACCGAAGTATCTTCACCAGGGATAGATGATTGGTGTTGCTTCAGTTATGGTTGCTCTATCCTCAACCACAACATTAGACACTGGAGGGTCCCTCATTATTTTGAGGCCCGCCCAGTTGCCTTTCTGACTCACCTTCAAGAGGTGCATCAGTTGAAGCGAATGCCAGCTGCATTCGTTCAGGAATTTCAACCTCACCAGCTTCAGATACCAGTGAGTCTAGATTCCTTAGCATGTCTGGAGCATTGTACGGAGAATCTGTACTATTATATGCTTCCCTGCCCAGAATTTGCTTAAAACAAAGTGAGAGGAACCTTGAAAAGGGAATACAAACACCCCTTATGCCCTTCAGCTTTTGAACTAGGCTTCTATACAGAATATCTGCAAAGTCCACTCTCAATCCGTTCCACAAGCAATAAGCCATCTCTGCTTGTGAGGAGTTGATCTGGTCAAGTCCACCAGAACTCCCACCCATGCTCTCCACCAGTGGATGAAAAAGTACCTCCATGAAGGTGTAAGGCCCTTCATGGTCATCGCACCTTTTGTCTTCAACCCCATTCTCCAAACACTCCCTGTGTCCCATTTCAAGAAGTACTTGGCGAAAGTTTATATTTGGGGGCAAGACGACTGGAGATTCACCCTCTCTCCAGTAATTGAGGCGTAAGGCATCCCTCAATGTATCAGCTGACAAGGTACACTGGATTGTTCCATCCTTTAACGTGAAACTGATGGAGGAACAATCAGAAAAAGAACGGCAGTGTACCAAAACTCACATAAGTAGTTGTGAAACATCTTACGTGGGTTTAGAGAGAATGAGGGTCCTATTGGAGAATTCTTTAAAAACTTTTGAATTCTACCAATAAGGGTATCGGACCCTTGAGATCCTCGTAGGCTGGCCATAGGATTATTTGGATTTAGTTTTATGACCGAAGCACTACTAGGGGCACCAGGTGCCTGTGTGACATCTGGTGAGGGATTATATGGAACAGTCAAGAGATTTACATCTCTTGATCGAGATGATCTAGGAGCCATAAAATGAAAATGAAATTTAGGATTTAGGGTTTTTGATTTGTGAGGCAAAGAGAAGAATGAAGCAATATTGATGATTGGAAGTAAATGAAGGAATGTAAGAGAAAGAAAAATAAATGAGTTACGGAGTAAATAAGGGTATTTATAAGGGGATTCAAGATCCCAATGTAAAACCAAAAATTATATTTTATTAAACCAAATCAATTTTGAAGATATTTTGACAAAATGAGTTTGAATTTTGAAATAAAAATATAATTTTCCATGTAAGCATTGAATGTTACCATGTCAGCATTAAATGCTACGACGGCTTACTTTACCCATGACCCCACTCACTTTTGTTTTCCCAATACAAACAGTTGTCAAGTACTAAAATGGTTTCAAACACGTCAGATCACGATATCAAGTGGTTTAAAACACTCGAGTATCATCACGTGTCACACATATTGACCAAGTTATTTGTAACGTTATAAAAATTTAGACAAAGACTGAACCTGGTAACTGGAGGATCAGTCCAGTACCAGTTTCCAACTGAAGAGTTCTCCAGTTGCATTTAACATCAAAATGTGTGTATCTTACTTAGCTAATTTTATTAGCTAACACTTGCTTTTATGAAAATGTTGTGTCCTTCAGGATAAGCAGGTATAAGCTAGTGAAGTGCGTGGATCGTGAGATGGGTAGAAGAATAAAGGAAGATTAGCATTAGTCTCCCTATGATTAGACTTTACCCATAGCCATATGTTCGGCTACTTTATTTATGATTTATGTCTCTTGTAGTGTTGATGGCAATTATGTTAGTGCCATAACTTGGATTTTACTTTGACTATTACGATGATGCTATTAGTAACACCAAACTTTAATGAAAGGTACCATCCGTTACGGATGGGGCAGTTTTTAAGTGATCTTTTTCCGCTATGTTTTAAACGCCGTTTGACAAAAGTTTTTGAAATCCAGGTTTTTAAAATGACGGGTGTTACAAGTTGGTATCAGAGAATTGGTTTAAGTGAACCAAAATTTGACTTATGCCGTAGGATTTTGGACTTAGACCGATGAGAAGTAGGTTAGGCTTAAGTAGGATGCCTAGCTAATGAAGTTGAATGCTCTAAGACGGGTTGGGGAGTGAGTGAGATTGTGATTTAAGGCTTGTTTATTGTGTGTGATAATGTAGTTATATGTAGTAGAGCCTTAACATATGTAGTCACTCTTTAATTCTTGCTAACCATCGTCGTGCCTTGTAGAGATAATGGCAAACACTAGAGCTAGTAACCAGAGAGCAGGAGGAAATGGTGGTGGTATTCCTCCTAATGGAAACGGGGCTGGAAATGAAGTTGAGCAAAGGCCATCCCATGGGTTAAATCAAGGAATTCGTCTTGGTGATCCACCAACCGCCTCTGAAGTAAATAGGGCAAACCCGGTGATTGAGCAAATTCCAAATCAAGCCCAATTACATGAAGAGTTGAGAGCTATCCGAGCTCTCTTAATGAGAAATGAAGAAGAGTTAGCTCAATTGAGGGCTGAAAGAAATGCAGAAAGGATTGGGAGTGAACAAAGGGGTGAGCGTTCGGAAGGGAATTACTCTAATCCCTCCCAAAGTGTTGAACCATCCATGGCAGCCGTGGGTGTTAATGAAGTTAATGGTGGAGGACTTGGAGTTGTTAATGCACCTCGTGTTAATAACTTCAAATATGAAAGTTTTCAGAAATGTGGTGCCAAGGAGTTTGATGGTACCCAAAATGCAGTGGGTGCTATGGAGTGGATCGAGGACATTGAGGTAGTTTTTGCATCTTGCTACTGTCCGGATGATATGAAGGTTTTGTGTGCTAGTAGGATGTTGAAGAAGAATGCCCGTAATTGGTGGAGGGCTACTACTGTGTCTATGGCTCCTGAGGTACTTGCAGTCATGCCTTGGGGAACATTTAAGGAGAAGTTTCTAGAGGAGTATGTGGGAACGCGTGAGTTAAGGTTGATTGAAAAGGAGTTTAGATCGTTGGTTGCTAAACCCGGTGCAATATCTGATTATGCACACTCGTTTATGGAGAAGTTGAAGTTTGTTGGACACTTGGTTCGAAGGCAGGAGGACCAAATTGAGGCTTACTGTGATGGTCTCCCTGCTAGCTATCGCGGCCTTTGCAGGCAACATATTACATTGTCTGCTGCGATTAAGGAGTCCAAAAGGCTAGATGATGACCTTAAAACTGAGAAAGTGGCGACTAAAGATGATGATAAGAAGAATGGATCCAAGAGAAGGTCTGATGAGTCATCGGATTCTAGAAAGAAATTTAAGAGTGGTTCGTCTTATGAAGGAAAAGATGATGGGAAAGTTAGTCAATGGTGTGCAGCTTGCAAAGCTCACCATAGTGGACCATGTTCGGAGAAAACTAGAAGATAGGTGTGGTAAGCAGGGACATGTTGCTTCTAGTTGCAAAGATAAGATTCGATGTTACAAGTGTAGTGAGACGGGACATTTGATTGTTGATTGTCCTCAATGGAAAAATGATGCGAAGAAGGATGATACTCAAAAAGCCAAAGCTCGCGCATAACAGAGGGTTACTATGGAGGACGGGCATGATGACGAGGTATCTAATAAAGTAATTCTTTAGTAGATTAATTGATTTTATATGTGATTATATGTGTATGTGGATTATGTGTTTATTATGTGTGTTTTGTAGTTAGTATAATTATGCTATGATGGATTGATATGGAAATGTTGGACATTAAGATGTGTGGATATAGTTAAAGGTACACGTGTGAGGAATGATATAGTTATAATTATGGTCCGGAACATAATTATAAATGTATCATGATGCGGACGTGTTCATTTGACGGTAATCACATTGACTAATGAAAGACATTAAATGAAAGGGATGAGGTGAAAAGCAAATGATTGGAAATGTGGTTGAATTTTAAGTGGTAAAACGTTGACTATACATGTGTGGAAAGTAGTGAGAAGTGAAATGAGGTGTTGATGTCGTGAAATGATTCTGAGGACAGAATCCTTTTAAGGAGGGGAGAATTGTAACATCCCAAACTTTTCAAGTTTGACTTTTAACGTTGACCGTTAACTTGTCGTTAGTGACCGTTAGTCACTACGTGTTTTATATGCGCTTGTGTGAATTAATTGATTAACGTGAGATAGGTGTTAAAGTGATTTAAAATAATTAAAGATGATAATTAATAAAGTAAATTATGTGTTTGATGAAGTTAAAGTGTGGTCGAGGGGTCGCGTAGCCGTTAAGTGACTCTTAAAGCGATAAATAGAGCTAACAAAAGTATAAGGGCTTAGATGTCGAACTAGCAAACTTGTGGCTGGATATTTTATAAAAAGGCCCTAATATCCTCATTAGTAGCCCTAGCCACGAAATTTGCAGCCTTAAACCTGCTCTCAAAACCCTAGAAGCCTCTATAGAGAATTTGATCGGTTTCGGGTCGATTCGGGAGTGATAGTTGATAGATCTTGATCCTATAATCTTCCGTACAGGTAATGATTCATTTCTAGATCAATTCATGATTAATATTAAAGGATTTAGGTTATAAATTCGACCATGAGGGCTGTGGTTATTGGAAGATGATGTTTTCGGTTAAAAACGACGTTTTCGGGAGTAAAATTATTGCTAGAGTTGGTTAACTATATCAAGATGCAAACTTTAATGTTGAATGATGTTGATTATATGTATATAAGTGAATCCCAGGTTTTTAATTAGATCCATATGGGATCAATTGTGTTTTTGTACAAAACGTTGCGGTTTCGAGTCATTTTGATGATCAAAAGAGGGATTCATTGTATGCAATTGATTCAAGGATTAATTGATGTTTTCAAATGCTTAATTGTGACCTATTTGATGTCAATTTAATGGGTGTAAGTCGTGGTGGAGGTTTGGGATCCGTTCGGAAGGTGAATAAAGAGAAACAAAGTTGAGTTTGCTGGTCGACACCCGAGGTGCGGCGCACCTGGGACTTGGTGCGGCGCACCTGGTGCTGGGCTGAAATCCCTGGTTGTTTGGTGCGACGCACAGATGGGGGGTGCGGCGCACTTGGAGGTCTGGTGGTCGTTTAGGCTTGTTTTAGGGCTCATTTGACCCATAGACCTTAGGTATAAGTTATGTTGATGTTTAGGGAACTTGGAAATGTTCTTTAAGGTCCCGTTTATGTTACATGTCGATTATATGTGTGTGATAGGTAGTTGGGAACTCAAGAAAGATACGTTAAAGTTTGCTTGTTGATCGTTGTGCTCGTCGTCAGGTAAGATACATGTCTTTTATCACGCTGGAGGCACAACAAAAGTAGTTTTCTTTTAATTAACCTCTTAATCGGATTATCTTATATGTGTTGGGTTTCCGGGTTATGCGGGAGGTTATGTGGGAATATATGTATGATGAAGTGGCTTATTATGATATGATGACGTTTAAAGTAAAGGGGTGATATGCATATATAGTATGTTGATTATAATAATACGATTGCTATGATATGTTTAAGATATGTGTTGTGATGTTGATAATATGCCTTGATGTTGATATGTTATGGCTTATATGCGAGACTTAAGTATGAAATGTCTAGTTCACTAGATACACGTAAGAAATGTTATGAGTTGTGCACGTTAGTGGGATTAAACGTTAAAGTAGATGTGGGACTAGTTAGGTAATGTATATACCTAATGTTAAAGTAAAATGTGAGATGTGGGAAACCGTTCTAGCCTTAGTGTTAGTGCGTAAAGTAAGAAAGATATAAATACGTGGGAAATGCTATAGCTAAATACGTGAGATTGATGTGGGAAGTGTTAAGCTTAACCCGTGCTAGTTTATGCCAAGCTAGTGCGTTGACGTGGTTGCTTGAGTGGCTCCTTGCGACATAGTTACGTGGGACTAGTATTTCCGGGTGGAGTGACTAACCACCAATGTTAAAAGCATGACGGGATACTATGGAAATGGCTTTGCCTTTCCTAAAAGTTAAGACGTGGGAAATCGTGCTAGTTGTAAAGCTAGTGCGTAATATGTAAACTGATTAAAGATGTAAGATGTGGGAATAAGTTGATTAAGATAATTATAAGAATACGTGAGAAAGATGTACATGTAATTTAAGACGTGGGATTACAATGTGATGTGGGATTTAATAAGATGTGTTGAGACGTGTGATAAGAACGATGCATAGGCACAATTAGGAGTATATATCCTACATGTGCTATACATATATGTGCGATATGTTTATGTGTGATATGTAAGACGTGAGATGAATTTGATTAAGCTGAATAAGTTGATAATAAGATATGTGTGAAACAAGTATATGTGCTTTACGTTGTGAGATCACAATGTGACGTGAGAATATGTACTAATATGAATACGTGTGACAAGTTTATGTGTGATATGCCAAGATATGATATTAAGTTACGTTTAGTAGTAAGTCTATGTTGATATGATATAAGATATTGATTAAGATATGGGTATATGATGATAAGATGTATATGTTAATATGAAATGAAATGTGATGCAATGTGGGAAAAGGGGAGTATGAGTTGATCTATGATTGTTGTGGATGATATGTAATGTGGTTACTTTTGATAAGTAAAATATGACGAAGTTTTATGAAGTAAAATGAAGAACGTTTTATCAAAATGTGTGTATCTTACTTAGCTAATTTTATTAGCTAACACTTGCTTTTATGAAAATGTTGTGTCCTTCAGGATAAGCAGGTATAAGCTAGTGAAGTGCGTGGATCGTGAGATTGGGTAGAAGAATAAAGGAAGATTAGCATTAGTCTCCCTATGATTAGACTTTACCTATAGCCATATGTTCGGCTACTTTAATTATGATTTATGTCTCTTGTAGTTTTGATGGCAATTATGTTGGTGCCATAACTTGGATTTTACTTTGACTATTACGATGATGCTATTAGTAACACCAAAGTTTAATGAAAGGCACCATCCGTTACGGATGGGGCAGTTTTTAAGTGATCCTTTTCCGCTATGTTTTAAACGCCGTTTGGCGAAAGTTTTTGAAATCCAGGTTTTTTAAATGACGGGTGTTACAAACATGAAATTTTAAGAACAACCATATAATTTTTATAATTTATCGATGTACGGTTTTTGAGATAAAAGATTTTGAATGAATTAGAAGGATAAAATGATTTATGGAGGAGAGGGGAAAAAAATGATTGGTTGAGATTTGAGGAGAGAAAAAAAGTGAGTGGTTGATATTATTCTAAGGGTATTGAATAAGTGATAGGGTATTTTGGGGTTTTCACTTGTGTAAAGTTGAAAAAATGAAGGGAACAAATGCTTTATAATGTAGTATAGATATGGAAATACAAAGTGAAAAAAAATATAACCAAATATATATATATATATACAGTATATTACAACCTATGACCTATCACCCTACCATCTTACCGTCGCAACGCGCGGGTACTTACTCTCGTATATCTAAAACATTTCCTTACCATATACTCTCAATTATTCAAACATCTTAATCACTGACTCACTTTTTGAACCCGTCTCATACGCTCATGAGTGTGTGTGGTATTCAATTACTCGTACATCTGCATCATAACTGATGATCCATGAGGTGGAAATATTTGCAGTAGAAGGATATGATGTTAGCCCAACAGTGGGTAGAAAGCAGATAAAATGATAATGAGAAAATTAATATACCAAAAATTAAGGCGCTTGGTGACCCGACCAGTAATCTGGTATTTCGACCAGACTATTTGCAGCGATTATCGCTGCAAATAGTGGTGTTTTGTCCATATCCAACTATTTGCAGCGATTACTGACAGGGGGCCCGTTATTATTCTGCCAGATTTGCCATTACTGGCATGGGGGCCCGCACTATTTGCAGCGACTATCGCTGCAAATAGTAGGTGTGGTCGAGATACCAAAAAACAATGGTCGGGATACGGGCTGCGAAAATTAATAATCCATGAGGAGGAGGAGGATGCACTTCTCATCATGACTTACGTACGTACTGGTAATTAAACAACACTAACAATACTTTATTTTACAACCAAATGATGAATTGATAGATCGAAGAATAATTAAGGAGCTAGATGATCGATGTAACTAACTATACGCGCAAGTCCGGATCGAAGAATTGACGCCAAGTCAATATCAATAATAGTGGACGACTCATAATTTCCTTCTCATGTAGATTTCCTTCTCATTTCCTACACATTATTTACAGGTCCTACTGTTTGAACCCGTCTCATTTCCTTCTCATTTCCTACACATTAATTACTCGTACATTTCAATCGTTGCTTTTTGAACCCCGTCTCATACTCTTAATCATTTTACCTTTCTTTGTATGTAAAACTTTTCCACATACTTTTGAAATTATATGTAATATTTACCCCTCAATTTTATCTTTATCTTTACTCTTATGGGTTGTGATCATTTGAAAACTAAAATTTTCGTGAAAACTAGAAAACTGGCCAAAACACACTGTGATCTGAATTTAACACAATGTGTTTTTATTTTTTTTAGAAAACACATTGTGTTAAGTTCATATCACAGTGTGTTTGAACAATTTTCTGATTTTCACGCGCTATCAAAAACACACTATGATTTAAACTTAACACAATGTGTTTTTGATTACACAATAAAATGTGTTTTTAATAAACACAATTAAAACACATTGTGTTAAATTCAGATCACAGTGTGTTTTGACCAGTTTTCTAGTTTTCACAAAAAATTTAGTTTTCAAATGAAAATTTCACTTACTCTTATATAAAACAAACTATCTTTCTCTTTTTCTTTAACTTTTAGCCTTTAAAATATGTAAAGTACACTTCTTTTTTATTTACTAACTAGCTAATTAACCCGGGTTCAACCCGGGCATACTAATAAAAGTTTTGTAAAAACATATTTTCGCAACTGAAGTTGCGACAAAATTGATTGATCCTATTCCTAAATATCTATGTTATAGTTAACTAAAACATTTTTTAGTTTTGATAAGCAAAATGCATATAGCTACCTTCAAGTTTTTGTATCAAATATACTTAGTGTGCGTAAACAACAAACATAAATATGTTACTCATAACCTCATAATAGTATACCTTATGTTACAAATTAATATAATTAGTTAACAAAAATAAAATTGAAATAAATCATAAATTAGATATAATTACATTTTAATTTACATGAGACTTAGGCTATAAAAGAAATAAATCATAAATCAATTAGAAAATGGTATAAACTTTAAATAAAGATGATGTCATAAATCGCGAAAAAAATAAAGATGATGTCATAAATCCAGACAATAAAAAAGAAATAATTAGTATAAAGAAATCTAATAATAACAAGTAAGCATTGCTTAGAAAATAATGATGTCATACAAATCTTATTTTATTTATATAAGATATTTAAATATCTCCACCTAATATACCTATAATACTCTTAATGAAATTATTTACAATATACATCAAATTTGGGGATTTTAGTTGGAATGGTTGTAATCCCATCATTTTTTTCTATTTCTTTCCACACAAAAAAAAATGAATATTGTTGTTGAGTTTCATGTTTTAAATTATAGGAAATATGGTTACTGACTTCATTGTCAAGATATGGATATAGTGATTTTAGTGTAATTGGTGGAATAGCCATGTATTAATGATGGACATATTATTTATGAATAAAAATGAGCTTTTGAGTAATGAGGCAACTCCACAACAATGCAAGTTTTGAAAAATGGATATGAGAATGCTGGTGAAATTAATGGTTGTAGTTTCATAGCCTTGTATGTGATATGGTTTAGATGGCCTTATGTGCCATTTATGATTTAACTTGCTATGTTGAAATCATTTTCGATTGTTGTGTGGTCATCTTGTTTTTGGTTGTCACGTTAGAGTTGAGTTTTCTTGCATACATCTATATATGGGTAGGGTCAATTACAAGGTGATGGTGGACTCCATGTCTTGTAATTGATTCGGCGTTATAAGGCCTAAGTAGTGGACATTGTTGTTGTCTACGTACGTATGTGTGTATGAGTTATGTGGAGTCTACGCATATACGGACGTATGAGTATTGTGATGTCCACGCAAATTGTGTCTGAGTTATTTGTTTTGATTATTATGGATCCATATTTGTGTGATTTTGCATAAGGTGAGTATGATATAGATGGTATGACGGTATCATAGGTTATATACGTGAGTCCTTATGTGTTTGCCCTCAAACGTATGTGTAAATGTATGCAAGATTATTCATTAAGTATTAGCTTACCCTTTTATTTATTTATCCTTTTATAGATGGAAGTGAAAGTGGTAGCAAGTGAAGGATTAGTTGAACTTGAAGTTGATTGTAGTCTTGACTGCAGAGAAATGGTACTTTTTCTAGAAATCATAATTAATCTCCTCTAACTCTTGGCTCTTGATATATCTTCTGTCAATTTGATGTAAATGTTGTAATGATATTTTCTAGAGTCTTGGAGTCATGGGTTTGTAAATTGGTATATTGACATTGTGATAAATGGTCATTTGACAACTTGGGTAAACATTGGCAATTGACCCATTTGGTTGTGAAGATGAAGACTTGGTTATGTTTATTTGAATGTAAGCTTTCTTTAAGTTGAATCATGTGTTTTTAGTTCATTTTGAAGTTTAGCAACATGATTTGAAGCGTGGAAATGATTGATGAAAGTTTGCAAGTTGTTTGAAGTGTCAAAATGAGTGTTTCCGCTGTCAGATGATTATATGTGGTGCATACAGGGCATGTGCGGCGCATTTTTGTTGTTTTAAGAAGTCTGGGGGCATTCTAACCAATATATGCGGCACATGTTTTATGCATGCGCATGTGGCGCATCTTTAAAAAAAAATTATTGTATTTTGGTCGAGTCGAGTCTAGTTCTTTCAATATCTAAAAATCATTTAAATTAAACTAAAAGGAAGACATGTCGTTTAAATAATGTGTCACATGTGTCAATCAAAGAATGATACAATCCGGCCTGCTTTAGTTTATTGGTAAGACCTGTCATTTAAATAGTGTGCATGAACTTTTATGAGTACCGTAGCATTTTGATGAATTTCATTAGGATTAAAGTTCATCATTGTCAAGAGCTCAAAACGTAAATAACAGTCCCCATGCTAGTTTGCAAGTCTCCATATTCACCATCTTCATGTCTGCAGTAGAGGTGAAGTACTTGACATTCCTGAGTGTGATAAAATCTTGAACTCGTACAAAATTACAGGTGAGGGTTAGTTTTAGAACAACCGAGGTTGGGTTGCCAATTGTTCACCAATAAAATCAAAGGATAACGACACTCACCAATAAAATCTGTAAGAAGGTCGGTTACCACTGTCTTCAATTAGCTAATAAAACTAATTTCAAGTGCCCATCTGGCATGAGTGTAATGTAACTATTTTTTGATGGTGCTCCCAGATAAAATACACGATCGGGCTCAACAGAGGAATTGAAGATAGCCAAACTCCAATTATAAAACGTAATATAACTTCTTGGTTTATATTTATGTGTGCCATTAACAAGGCCCAATAACCACTAGAAATCCATGATGATCTCATCACTGATGAACACCCCTTAAGAACTCAGAAAATTTTCTAATTACACTGTATGAGTGTTTAAGAAGTCAAGTCAATGCTATAAAACCATGTCATTACTTTGACTTTTGACTTTAGTATTAATACAGAAAATCCTGTTGACTTTGATTTATTCGTGTTTTTCGAAAGAATATAACTAATTTTGTGATAACTTTAGTAGCAAATATTTAAAATGTATATTCTAAAACATGAAATATTTATAGTGTACAATGTTGTATCATCATATATATATACTAGATTATTACCCGCGTAATACGCGGGAAACATATATAATTAATGACATGTTAAATTTTTATAATATCATAAGTTGACAAATATTTAACCAGGTAATAATTAAACCACTAAAAAACATGAAGTTACATTAGTGATCGTTTAGATTCCGGTTAACAGTGACCAGACAGTTGAAAAATGGATACATCATCTATTAGAGGTCTCGCTAAGTAAGGTTTTCGTTTCTTTGGATGTCTTTCATTCATTCGGATATGTCTGCATTGTCATTGTACTTGTGCTTTAACGTTTTGCTCGAATAATTTAGTTATACACTAAAATTACTAAGCAATTTAATTATCAATCTATATATCGCATGTTTTGTTCATCTAACTTAAAATTATGCATAATATCATTGCAATTTTCATACAATTATTTTTCTGATATATAATTGTGATAGCTTAATAGACTCCATATTTGTTTTTTAGTTCTTTATTAAGAAGGCCGGTTTGATATCCGGTCCAGTTTTCAAAACATTGATTTAATAAAAACGTTATATGATAAAAATCCTATACAAAAATCCTTATAACCAAATTTTATTCGTTATATGATAAAAATCCTATACAAAAATATAATTTAATAAAAACGTATTACATTAAAAAAGAAAATTTTATTGTAAAAACATTAAAAATTAATTTTAAAGATAAAAATGATGTAAAATATAAAAATATTAGTTTCCATAATTATATCATTAAAAACATTAATTATTAATGTCTACAAACTTAAATAAGGAAATAATAATAATTTAAATTTATTAAAATAAAATTAAATCTAAAAAAGTTAAATAAGGTATATGACATCATCATTTGATCTAATGGCTCTAAATAAAAGTTGAACTTCATCTAAGGGTCCATACTTCTCCAATTATGAATTAAGGTTTCTCTTTTATATATATTTAGAGATATGTACGATCACTAGGTTTTTGGCCCGTGCGTTGCACGACTTGATATAAAGTTCTAACAAATAACTTAATATATAGAAAAACAACTATCATCGAAGAACAAACATAAATTTTTGTAAAATCTTGTAACCTAAACATATAACCACGACGATTCCGGAGAAGAGTTGTTACATCTATTAGTGAAAGCAGTCAGTTAAGGAGACACTTACACTTACACAACATATGGTTCACGATGCTCGCATTCGCAATGAAAAAATGTCTTATCATAGGATATAAGAAGATATAACAATTGACAAATGGTATTTTCATTTGTCAAAGCAAATACATTAATGACATGTTGAAAAAGTTTGAAATGACAAATTGTCAACCAATTGGTACACCCATGGAAGCTCGAACCAAAATTAATGCTGATCCTAATGGAAAACCTTTTAATCAGAAATAATATCACAGTATGATAGGTTTTCTTATGATTTGACTGTTAGTCGACGGATATTATGTTTGCTACTTGTATGTGTGCCAGGTATCAGGCCAATCCTAAAGAAAGTCACTATCAGGCCGGCAAACGGATTTTCCGTTACCTTAACGACACAATGAATCTTGGTCTCTGGTATCCAAGGGATACCGGGTTTCAGTTGATTGCATATTCGGATGCTGACCATGCAGATTGTAAGCTTGATCGAAAGAGTACTTCTGGAAGTGTACAGTTTCTTGGGGATAGATTGGTTAGCTGGTCATCAAAGAAACAGAATTGTGTGTCCACATCTACTACTGAAGCAGAATATGTTGCTGCAGCGAGCTGTTGCTCACAAGTTCTTTGGATGAAGACTCAGTTGACTGACTATGGTTTTCAGTACAACAGGATTCCCATCTACTGTGATTCCAAAAGTGCTATTGCTATCTCTTACAATCCAGTTCAGCACACCAAGACCAAGCACATAGATGTTCGGTAACATTTTCTTAAAGATCATGTCGATAAAGGTAACATCGAACTCTATTTTGTCCCAACTGACTACCAACTTGCCGACCTTTTCACGAAACCTTTGGATGAACAAAGGTTTAACTTTTTGAAAACCAAGTTGGGTATGCTTGATTTACAAACTTGAATGCTTACTTGCATGTATTCTATGTTTATTTTCTTGGTCA
>CM067172.1:29745495-29818074 GCA_034093135.1 Erigeron breviscapus | reverse complement strand
CCTTGAAAATTTTTGTGATATTCTTCCCTCAAAATGGGCAAATATGGTTCTTGTCTTAAGACAAGGTAAGACCCTGCACTCCCACACTCTTGCATCTCTTTATGGAGCCTTCAGATTCACTGAAGATAATAATGCACAAAGACTTGTGGCTGAGCAGGATGCTTTAAACCATGCCCAGAGTTCCAAGGTTTCTAGTATAACTGGAGACTGAAGTTCCAAACTCTTCGGCCAATGATGTTATGATTGAGGAAAGAGCAATCGTAACTGAGGCAATTCCAGTGACCTCCATTCCTGGCGATGATGTCACCATGACTGAGCCAACAACTGATGCAACCATCCAGGAAACTGGGGAAGTTCATCAGGAGACTGGACCCCGGGTTCAGCCATCTGACTCATTCATGAATCTGGGCATGAATGTTGATGAATTCCAGATAAAGTCTTCGAATTCTGAAGGAACTGCTTCAGATACAGAGATACTTGATTCTTTTGTACAAGATCAAGACCTTTCATCTCTTATCTCACCCCCATATCCAACAATTTCAGTTTCATCATCTGTATTCCCATTCTCGGATATACCACCACCACCATCTCAAATATCTCAACTATTTATGTCTAGAAATAGACATATGCCACCACCGCCGCCGTTGGACACACCTGAGCATTCTCAGCATGTCCAAACGCCCTTCTTCTTTCCCAACTCTTGGTTCTATTTCTCTTACTGCTGGTCAGTCAACTGGCGAGGTTTCCCTTAATGTGCCTCCTCCAGTTGCTCCAGTAGTATCTGTTGTTGGTCCAGTGGCGCGCCCTCCTCAGTCACTGAAATCTTAATTCTTCTCCTTTCAAACCGACATCCAAAACCTCATTCAAAGGGTGGAGGATGTTCATAAGACGATTGAGAAGAATGCCAAGTCCATCTCCAGATACAACAAGGATACTCTTACTAATCAAAAGGTTATTGATCTGGGGATTAATAAATTTGCTGCTAGTGAAGACTTGGTATTCCAGAAGCTCAACGAGTTGGTCAGAAGCTGCAACACTTTAACAGCTTCATTAAAAGAAGCTTTTGACCTTACTCAGACGAAAGTCTCCACTTCTATCTCCAACTTGCTGGGTACAACTGTTAGAACATCAGAGGTTGATTTAAAGGAGATAGAAAGGCAATAAAGGAAATTTTGAACAAACCTGGCCTTAATGTGGTTGAGCTTGGGCAACAGATGGCCACTTCAGTTGGCCAGAAAATTGAAGATGTCTTGGCTGCCAGAGAAGAAGAGTTGGTTAAAAAGGTGATGTCTGAGATCACCAAGATTGCACCTCCCCAGGTTGATTTGTCTCCACTTACTCTTGAGATCAACCAGTTGAGGGGCAGTATTAATGCTCTGAACACCCAAGTGTCTTCCCACACTACATCAATTGATAAACTGGTAACTGAAGTGGGCAAGCTAAAAGAGAAGGAAGTTGAGAAAGAACAAGAGGGTGTGACTGCTAGTCTCTCTCCAGATGACGCTAAGCTATTACAAGAACTAAAGACTGGTCAGGCACAAGTTGCTGGTAATGTGCTGACCCAGTCGAGAGAGACCAATCATCTCTGGAGTTCATTCAGAATGATGTGCACTATCTTTAAGGAGTGCAAGGACAAATGCAGTCGTGGCAGCCTCTTGACCGGTTGCCACACAACAATTCCGACTGGGAAGTTATTAGGGGGTCTAGATGCTGCCAAGGGGGAAAGGTCAGTTACAGTCCTTGCACCTGGTCAAAATGAAAGGCAAATGGTTGTTGTTGCTGGTACTGAAGCCAGTCAGCGGGAAGCTTCCAGTACTGATGCTGGTCAGCAAATAATTGAACAATTTGATGATGTGGTTGATAGCGGGAATCTGGCCACTGATGCACAAGCAAAAGCAACTGGTACTGAAGCCAGTGTGCTAGAAACTGGTAACGTCGATAGACTTCCTCCAGTGTCTGAAAATTAAAGTAGAAGACTGGCAGCTATTGGTGACTCCTTTAAAGAAAAGAGAAAGCAAAGAAAAGAAGAACAAAGGGTTGCCAAGGCTTAAATCTTGGATTTAGGTGCCTTAGATGCTAGTGATGCTGCTTTAATGGGCATCACACTGGAGCAATACATAAGTGTGAAAAATGATCAAAGGATAATGGGGGCTGTAATGGAAATGTTGGACATTCAGCTTGACCGAGACTATCCAGATGATGAAGTCGAATTCGATGCCAGGACAATAAATGTATCAGTGGAGAAGGCTAGAGAATTGAGGGCATCTGGTATTGAAAGAAGGGTGCACAATGTGCAAAAGATTGTCAAAAGGGTGCTTAATCCACCCAAGTCCAAAGGTAAAACAAAACCACTGCTAAGAGATGTTGATCTAAGGAATTGGGTACAACCAACTAAACCTTTAACTGAAGATGTCCGAGCTGCAGTACAAAAACTGAGCACTGGCCAGATTAAACTGGCAAATGAATCTGAAGCCAGGGCATATTTAAGTGAACTGATGCAGCGAAGATATCACCCTGGCAAGATAACTGATGTGAAAGTAACTATTAAGCCAGGGACAAAATTCTTCTATGTTGGGGTTAAGTACTTCAATGGACCAATGTGCTATACTGAAGATTCAGATGTCCATAGATATGGTCATGCATAGCATGTGGATATGCTGAATTTGTTGGAGGCCAAACCTATGAAGAGTAAGTTGGAAAAATGTTGGATTCACATTCTTCAAACTCTCATCAAGTTCAAAGAAAGTGTCGAAGAAAGACTGAACTTTGATGCTGATGACAACCAACCTATCTCTTCAGTGGCCAAAAGAAGGAGAACTGGTGAAGGGCCATCTGTTTAAGTTCTACTTCTTGTTATCATCTTGTATTTTTACTTTTCAATCTTGTAACTGATGTAAATTTCTATTTCATGTATATACAAGTTGCCAGATTGTAACCCACAAGATAGATAACTGATTAAATCTAAAAGGTAACAAAAGAAAAACCCAAGGCATTTGATGATCTATAAAAATGCCTTGGAAAATTAGATAGATTTAGTCAAAACAAGTCTTCAAGTTTATACCTTGTATAGATACAAAACTTGAAAAGACTCGGTAATTTTTCAGGACAAATAGGGGGAATTTGTTAGGTCCAGTTTACTGATAAACTGGAGCGTCTCCAGTTGCATCTGGAGACCAGTTGATTTGTCCAGAAATATATGAAGTCCAGTGGCCAGTATACAGTTGATGCCACTGAAGACTTCCTCCAGTTGAGATCTGATCATGAACCTTAAGACATTCCAGTTGAAGTCAAAGACAACAAGTGGAAGATAGAAAACATACATGGCAACGAAGCCCAGTGGATGTTTTGCACAGATCAAGACTGGAGAACCATCAGTGTAAAGTACTTACAAAGCTTTACACTGATTACAAGGAAGACCTTTTTACTTTATGTACTATTAACCGGACAATACACATTGTCTATGTTTAAAGTACAAAAGTGCATAAAGTAGGTTGGATAAAGTGACTTTATGTCTTACTTTATCAAACATGTTCAAGGAATTAAATGCTATTCCTTAAATGCTCTCAACCATATTTGTACGGTCAAAGTTGACATCCCAATGTCAACTTTGCCTTTAAATAGAGGTCTTTGCACAACCAAGAAATAAATTTGCATATTCGACATTTGCATATTCTTGGTGAACTTGTGCAATATTCTCTCAATCATAAAAAGGAACATTTCACAACTCTAAGTGTTTCGATTGTTAGGAGAATTTCCAAGTATTAGATCAATTGTATTTCATAGGTTGTTAGGATATTTACATTATTGTATTATCTTGGTTCCGCAACAACCTTGTAATTTATTTAACATTAATAAATAAATTACACTTGAAAATTACATATTGTCTCACTAATTTACTTTACAAGTATTTACTTATTGCATTGTCATTTACTTATTAATAATGTCACCTTGATAAGTAATCTAACCTAACCTGGTATATACACACTGCAACTGGTCGTCTCCAGATCAGTGTGTACATTGCAAAGCAATCTCACCATCGACATAGAGGTGTCTTCAGTGGTACTATCTCTTGAGTTGGGACTTACACCTCTCTTAGTTATATAGAGAGAAAATTGAACTTATGTTTATGATTTATTTATGAAGTATACTTTATATACTTTATTCTTTGATTTCATTTGTTGTTACATGATTGCATGATTTAGGCATTACTAAAATAACAAGTCCATTGATAAGTATTAAAATATATCCATTTATGATGTAACTATCTTTGATAAATAAGTTTACATTTGAATATATTGTTGTTACAATATTTTAGGCTTATAATTTTAAATTTAGAAAATGCATTATTTATTTTAACAGATTTTCATACAAGAATCATTTACCATGCAACACATGAGTTTAATCTAGTATATATTAAAACAGTAGTTAACCGGATGATTCTAAGGCCTCTACAACTAAAAGAATTCTCCACACATTGCCACATAGGATTTTATTGTAACATCCATGATTTTTGACTTTAGTTGACTTGTAATTGAACGTAATTGAATGTGAACGATTTTGTGAATTTATATGAATTATCGAACGTTTTGTCATGTATTAACGTAACGTTGAGCTTAATTGTGTTTACGGTATTGTTTTAGCGTTTAAATAGAAAACGAATAGCTATTTGTCGAATTTAGCGGAGCGGGGCCTCAAAAATGAGACCCCATGGCCGGCCCACCCTCTCACTCTCTCCTTCCACCCACTCATTTCTCACTTTACAAAAACCTTATCTTTCTCTTCCTCCCTCATTTACTCTTCTCCATCATTATCATCTACCCCAAAACCCTAATTAAATTCACAATAAATACTTGTGTTTTTGTGATTTAAATGTCATAATTAATCTACACTAAAGCCCTAATAATAATTAAATCTTCTTGAGCAAGAGTTTGGGGTTTTCAAAGTGTTCTTCATCTACTTAAGCACCAAGATCCGAAATTTGAAGATTTGAGTTATTTGGTAAGTGAAATCTAGTTCAAATGCATCATTTTATGTCATTAAACTTGTCTCCTAACTAAAACTACAAGTTCTTGGGCGATTTCAAGTCAAAAATGATTTTTAGGGTTTCTTAGGGTTTGTTTTAGGTCAAAAATCAAATTCAAGTCATTTATGTGTTTGGATCAAAAATTATGAAAAGGGTTATGTTAAATTTCGTTTGAGTATGTTCAAAATGAGTTCTCAAGTCCTTGAAACTGGGTTGTAAGTCAAAAATAATATTTCAAGTCGAAATGGGTTTGTTTTGGGTTGTGTTTGCTGCTGCTGCTCATTTTGTTCAGCGTTCACCGTCTGGGACGCTGCCCAGTACCGACTGGGACGGTGGGCAAGTTTCAATCGACCGTCTGCTTCCTCGCATTGTACCGTGTCACACGTTACTACCGTCTGGGACGGTGAAGGGGACCATCTTAGACGGTGGCTCCCTTGTGCTGTTTTCACCTTTACGCTAGCAAGACGCCAAGCTCCGCTGTTTTACGTTAAGGCAGACACTCAAAGTACCATATCCAGACCACTGTCTGGGACGGTGGTCCCCACCGTATGAGACGGTGGTTAGCTTTTGGCTGACCGTTTGAGACGCCAGGCCAGGCGTGTGAGACGCTGGCCTGGTTAAGGTGTCTTCCTGTTTTCGTGTCTAGCTTCACTTCACACGTCCTTGGATCGAATATACCTTTCAATCGAGTCGTTTCAGAATCTCTCTAGTGTCTTGTGTGATCCCCGGTACTCGTGCAAAGTTAACACCACTTCTTGAACTCAACATAGTGTTAATTGTAAACGTTTAATGTATAACTGTTAGGTGGTGAACGAGAGGTGAACCTTGGACCAACCTAACTTGTTAATAACTTGTCGTTGCCGGCTAAGGTGAGTTTCGTAGCCCCGTTTATCTTACATATTTGGGGTGAAAAGTGTACTTTCTTGATTTAACGTTTAACGAATTAATTGAAATGATTTGTTACGAATGATGAATATTATTGAACTTGTTCGACATGTCTTTTCTATCAACGTATTTATCAACGTATTTATAGCGGATAAGTCCATGATTTGTGGCATAACTATAAGTCCATGTTGATGGGATAACGATAAAGTCCATGTTGATGGCATAACGATAAGTCCACGTTAGTGGTATAACGATAAAGTCCACATTGGTGGCATAACGTTGTGATTGACGATATTGTTTAACGTGTATAATGTGTACGAAACGTTTAGTTGTAACGTAACATTGATGTGACGAATTGTGAATGTATGGATGATGATGTAAGTATTTTCATCCTAGTATACCCTTAACGGTTGTTATCCCGACACTATGATTTTTACGTTTAAACCTACGAACTCACCAACTTTATGTTGACCCGTTTTAGTACACTTTTCAGGTAATCAAGTTAATCAAGGACGTAATGGATGATTGCATGACTTTGCTAGGATTTGGGCTTGACCATTGGATCCGTGATTCATTGATTCCCTTGACGGGTTATGCTTAGGATTATTGGCCATCATTTTTGGATTGTATTCTTTTGTAACATTTGATGGCATGTGCTTCTTATGCATTTTGTGATCCCATGTTGTATTTGTACTCGTATTTGAACTTAATTCATGGATTGCCCAATCCTTAATTGCATGTAGAATCGTCTCTATTTAATTTCCATGTCCTGCTGTGCTTTTCTTGTGATATCTGATCGACGTCGAAGTATCGATCAAAAATAAACCTACTATACCTTATGCTAGATAGGGTAAGCGGGTATCGTATCCACGAGGAGTGTAGGTGGTTATAGCCAAGTTGTAACGATTTCGTTTGGGTTGTAAATAATTTTAACTCTAATTTTAAATAGCTAAGTAAAGATTAACGTAATGAAAATGCAAATTAACAAACAGGAAGTAAATTAAAGATTATAAACAATAATGGAAAAAGCATCCCTCCCGAATCCCAATAGTCGGATTAAATCACCTAATAAACTTTACCGAGTATTTATCCCAATCATATAGACATAATTTGTAATAGTGAAATGAACAATTTTAGGCACAAGCTATGTTAATCACACGACCTGTCTTAATCCTTAAACTAAGTGGACTCGGTACAAATCGTTAACTCACAATAAATTGTCTTGTAAAAATCCAAATCAAAATAATGTTGAATAAATACTCAATCAATCATATGAATCACAATCTTGAAAGATTAATGTTTAAACGATTGAAATAAAGTCTATCAAATGAAATAAACAACAATTGTTCATCAGGAGAGATAACCTAAAACTTAGCCGGACATCTCCATTAGCATCTTCTCAATTGTTGATGAAGAAAATCCTTGTTGCATGATCGAAAGATGGAAGGAATGATTGTGAATAATTCAATGGTGTGTATGTGTTTTTCTAGGGTTCTTCACTTCAATTGCAGCCAAAAAGATGTGTAAAACTGCAGATTTTCGACATTACATAACCCTCTTAAGTATTTACATTCGACACCCTTCAAATTGAGCTAAAACTCAAAATCCCGACTGGGCCGTAAATTTACAGCTATACCACCGTAAATTTACGGTGGACCGTAAAAAACCACCGTAATTCGCCTCTGGCTTTTTTCCTTCTCTAGATGAAAATCGTCCAAAATTGCACTATCCATAAAAGTACGGCCCTGGAGCATAAAATTATGGCCAGTTGTTTTTTCTGAGCATAAATTTACGGCTTCAAACTCTAAGCAAAAGTCATCAGGTCTAGTTTTTACGGCTGTTACCATAAAATTACGGTCAGTGACCATAAAATTATGGCCTTTACCATTTTCAAGCATTTTTGTCACCTTTCTTCACGTTCTTATACCGTTTTCTTCCAAACCTGAAATACACACAATACATATTAAAGTAGGCCTATTCTTATAGAAAATGAATACAACTAATCATTATTAGACCATTTAAAGATATATCCAATCATCACTTATCAATATCCCATGATTCCGCCTTGTTGGGGTGTTACATTTATCCTAAGTGGCATCTCCATATTTATTTTGACAATATAATATATTTAACAAATTCTAAAATTTGATAAGATATTAAAATCTATTTACTAATTATATTTGCATATCTTGAGTTTTATACCATTCGTTAAACTTTAGTAAATCAATTCAAGAGCAATGGCCTTTTCATAATATCTATAGGGAAAAGTGAATTTAAGGCTGTCCGGCACCTAAGCTTAGGTGTGGAACTCCTCACATACTAATATTTTAGTATTTTTTGTTTAATGAATAAATGCTTGAGCCCTCATGAATTTTATGGTTGAGTGTTCCACACCTAAGCTTAGATACCCGACAACCTTATATTACCATCCCTCATATCTATATTGCATAAACATCAAAGAACTCATGATATTAAGATTAAATATTTCATTTTTCTTTCTAAACATATTTAGTTGGGCATTAATTTTTTTATATCATAAATATAAACAACTAATATTTTTTTATTTTTAATTTTGTATACATAAATATAAAAAACACGTTAATATCATGCTAACCCAGACAATGATGACTAGTCCAACTGGTTAGAGACATCTCAGGTTTTACCCAAGTTCTTGAGTTCGATCCTTAGGGATGACAAGTCTTGGGGTTTTTCCTCCGAATACTTGTAACGACCCATAGTCAACATCTCGTTGTTTAGTGTACGTGTAAGGCTTCACCATTATACGGTGAAATTTCCTTGATGTCGTATCCTGACTGAATATATGGAAAAAAAATCATGCTAACCCTCCTCCTCAAGCTATCCATATAATCTTGTGTCATCTCTTTTATTTTTTTTATTTTTTTTTACAATATAAAAACCAAAAAAATAAAAATAAAATTCCTCCTATATTTATCAAAATCAAATGTCATTATGTACGTGACAAAAAAATGATGAAATTGAGTTTTTCCTTTGATTTTTTCCTAAAATGAGACCTTAGTTTTGGTAAATATATATTGTTTTATTTCTATATACCCTTCTCAATCCAAGTTAAATTCCATCGACAAAAGTTTTATATGCAACTTGATAAATAAAATATTCTTACATAAGTTTTCCATCTATTTTAGTAATTTTTGTTGGAATATGATCACGTTAAATAAACGCATGTCCGGAAATGTTTAAGCCTACGGGGTCACACGTATTGACACAAATACACTATGTAATTAATTAATATGTTAATGTAATATATTAATTAATATGTTCACGAAATGATTAATAAACGTTCGTTAAAAGTTAAATATACGTTTATTAATTAAATGTTTAGAAATGAGAAGGACTTAAGTGAAAATTAGGAATTAGACTTGTTTCCTAATTTTACTTAATAGGGTCGGTTTTGGAGTAGGTTTTGTAACCCAACACAAACTTGTTCACCAAGTTTTATAACCTTAATTATTTACCCTATATAAAGGGGTTAAGGGTTATGGTTTTTGTAAGACAATTAGAAAGTAAAAACCCTAAATAATTATCTCTTTTCTCTCCTTCTTGGTTCGGCCGAATACATCAAACAAAAAGGGTTTTTTGGGTTTTGGGTTTCGACTACATCAAGGGACACAAAAGGGTTATGAGTTCGTGATCACGTACTAGGATACATACATAGTGGTGTCAAGTGTGCGATCGTAGAGGGGTTTTACTTTAAACCCTAATAATAATAATTATTATTATTTGATTATTGGAAGCTAAGCTAAAAGGTACACATTCACTTATCTTTGTTAATTATTATATTACATATTTATTCCGCTGCGTACTCGTGATTATTTGTATATGATAATTGTTATAAATCCTAACAATTTTCTTCCTCTTCACTTTCAATATGCAAGGTACATGGTTTAATTTGTTAGTTTTCATGTCTTTTATAATATGTTGTTATTTTTACTTTTCTTAATTGATTAGGACATTAATAGTTTTTGTTATTTTGTTCGGGAGCAGACTTCGGGTTTCGGAACGGTCATTTCGAATTAGACTGGGTTTAAGATTCATCTCACAAAAATTTAAATTATAACAAATGGTGTTCTTATGATTTGAGATATTTTTCTAGGTGGTGTGTATACCTCGAACAACCTTACTTTTCATATCCTTCCACATGGGTATATGACATTAAGCCCTTCTTTATTTTATGATCTGTAGAAGGCTTACAATTAGTATTTTATAAGATGAATAACTTACAAATTCATATTGATGCATATATAGTGTTGTTCTTAAGGTTGTTGTGTCATGTGGTGGTTGTTCTAGGGAAGTGGATGGGTCTTGATAGATTGGAAGCTTCGTTAATCATCTTTTCTCTAATAACGTGTTTACCGAAGTTTCTAACGAAAATTTGATACAAGACCATTTAACGTTTTAAAGTTTATTTGAGTTCTGTTATTAATCTCATAAACTCTTTTGTTCATAGATGGAAAATTTTGATATCGATCTGTAGCAACAAGAAGTGGCCAACAAGTTTTATATTGGTATATAGTAACTTCTTTTGAGTTTTCATTCCAAGTTTATTGACTTTCATTACCTATTGTCACATGGATACTTTTATCTTTTTGGTATATATCCTTAGTCGACATTCAATATGTTGGCATTTTCCAAGCTTTTATACTTTATTTTCACAATGTGGTCCGAAATTGAATTCAGGAATATCCACTTCATATTATTTACTAGATCTATTGAGATCATTCGATAAGTGATTCATAATTAATCTATTTTCCTCTATGTAAATTTTGAGTAAATTTGGGTTGCACAGCGACAAAAAAAAGATGTTCTACTATTTCAAGTTGTAAATTGAATTCAGGAATATCCACTTCATATTATTTACTAGATCTATTGAGATCATTCGATAAGTGATTCATAATTAATCTATTTTCCTCTATGTAAATTTTGAGTAAATTTGGGTTGCACAGCGACAAAAAAAAGATGTTCTACTATTTCAAGTTGTAAGATGACCCCTTACATCATACTTAGCTTCAAATATCATAGGTACATATTCTCTTTTTTCCCATTACAAATGTTAAAGAACGTAAATGTTATGTATTATTTGGTGTGAATAGGTTTTTCCGTTGATATCTAAATGTGTTTTGGCTACAAAAATGTTTATGTGGATATTTTTATTTTAGAAGAAAGTTGTCTTAAATATACGTAGCTTTAGTTATTTGCTTTTATTATTAAGTTATGTATATTTTACAGCATCTTATTTTCTTTTTTTCGTTTTTGTGTAAACATTCTTGAATGAATTCATGTGTAAACATTATTTGTTTTTTTCATATTTATCTTTAATTTTTTTTTCATAATGATATATTTATTATATCCATATTTAATTAACATTAATTTGTTTATATTCATGTGTTTACAAAAAAAATAAGAAATAATCTTAATGAACTAATTAAACAAAATATTAGTTATTGCGTATGTCTACATCAAAGGGTTTAAATTAGCACTAATCGAACAATAATTTATAATAACTCGCGCATCGCGTCAGGTAAAATACCTATACCTAGTATATATATATATCCTACAATGTTGGGATTCCCGTACCAAATTTCTGTGAAAGAAAGTGAATTAATTGATTATTTTCATTTCATAATTAGTATATACATTTCAATATTGAATTTTAATTTAAATTGCTAATAAAATCAAAAAATTGACACCTAAGTCAAAATCTTAGTTGGCAAAATAAGTTGATTGCCACATAAGGATTAATATATCCTCTTTTAGTGTAACATCCGCGATATTTGACCGTTTGACTTTGGGTGTAATGTAACTAACTATTTTGTTTAATGATACCTTTGAGCTTATTTTGGGATTAAATGACTATGTGATATGTTAGACGGGTCGATTATCGACTTATTATGTGAAACGATGCGAGACGACTTGTGAACTAACTAGTTTGTGGTGATGGGTCAACCATGGGTGCAACCCAAGACCCATGACCCAACTAAATGACCCAACCCTATCCACCCCAAACTCTTGCACTCCATCCACGAATCATTCATTTCCTTATCTTGTCTCTCTCACATTCTTGCAAGAAACACACACACAAACACCCATCTCTCTCTCCCTCATTTAATTCATCTTCACTTATGGTTATTCAAGCTAAATTATTGCAAGATTAAGCCTCATCATCATCATAAATTCATCATATCAAAAATCTAGAGTTCCAAGTGCAAGAATTCATTCTTTTGGGTCATTTTCGGATTTATGCATCTTGTGGAGTCTTGGAAGGTAATCTCTAACTAAATTTCATCATTTAATGTATAAAATCATGTTTCCAATTCAAACCCTTGAAACCTTTGGTCAAAATCGGGTCAAAAATGAAAATTGGATTTTTATTGACTTAATTTAGTCAAACCGAAAATTGATGCAAAAATTGATCTATGAACAAGATTATGAAGTAAGTTTTATTAAAATAGGTTGGGTTATGTATAAATGGGATGTATAAAGTCACAAATCGGGTCATAAGCCCAAACGGGTCGGATTAGGGTTTCTTGAGTTTAAATTAGGGTTTTGAGTTGAAATGGGTCAAGAATCGATCTTGAGTGTAAATTGTTGTTAGGGAGTCGAATAGTTGAGGTGGGTTGTGTTAAATGGAGTTTATTTACGTCCCTTAGTGTCACAAAATGGGTTTCAAGATTGCCTAATCGATTTGTTGGTCGAGTATTAGGGTTTTATGATAATTGGGTCATTGTTCATACCACCTGCTGCTGCTGCTCGACTTTCCTTCCTTGTGGCGTAACCTACGCCCTTGTTAGGCGTAATCTGCGCTGGCTGGACTGGTGTATGGGCGTAGCATCGGCGTAACTTACGCTGGAGATGACCAGGGGGCGTATGGTACGCCATGTGGGGCGTAAGTTACGGTGTCTCCTATCTCTCAATTGGACCTTACGCTCAAAAGGCTCTGTTTACGCTGGATTTCCTTGCTCGAGACGCCAAAACCATGAACTCCAGGGCACCATAACTTACGGCAGTTTAGCCGTACCTTACGACAGGCAAGGTTGAACCACCGTAAGCTACGGTGGAGTGGGGCGTACCTTACGGTGCTCTGTATCCTTGCTTTTTCTGTTTTCTTCCTAGGTCGACTTCTACTTTCCTTGGACCCCGCCGAGCTTTCAAATAAACCTTGTCTCAGCCTATCTAATGTTATATACTAGTCACAAACACGAATCACAGTTAAGGTCACATCTAGAGCCTAGGTTGGAGATTATTGTGACAAAACAAAATATATATACATATCAACATTTAACTTAATGATCGGTTTGGGCGTGTAGCGATTTTTGGGACGATCTTAACTGGGGTTCAACTGATTATTGGCCTCTTTAACAACCATGTCGGGTCTTGGGAAACTTGTAACGTCACGAATTATACCTAAAACCTAATTAGGGTTTTGCAATTGGTTAATAATACGTATAATGTATATAATGATAGGTTGTGGACACGTGGCGGCCATTGAACGATTGTAATCTCATTTTATCTCGATCGTAACTACCTTTGCCGATCAAGCTGAGTTTCCGTAGCTCCCTACTCAATTGAGATTCGGGATGAAAAGTGTACACTTTCATGCTTGTTTGATTGTTTGGTTGATTTGATTGATGGTTTATTGATTGTTGATTGATGAATGGTGTTGATTGACTGTTTGATAGTTTATGCATTTGATTGTGATTTTGTGATTAATTAGGATAGTCGTACATACATGGAAGTCGGTTATGCCTTTAAAGGGTTTTAGATGTGGTGGGAAGGCTGCGGGTGACCCTATATATAAGCATCTAGGACTCATTAAAAGTAGAATCCTCTTAAGTGTATGTACGTATAGTCTTGGTTGTTGATGGATGATGATTGATGGAATTATGATGGTGGTAAACATGCACATGTACTATTATGGATGTTGGTGAGACGGACATGGACCTCCAAGTGTATAGATGTATACACTTGAGTTGTAATTGTGAGACGGACATGGACTCCGGGTGTATAGACATATACAAATCCCGATGATTTTGAGATGCCACATTGTTCATTGGGATGACATGTGAGTATCGTTGCATTGTTGACTTGATGGTCACACTTATGATATGCATCATGACATACTATGCATACGGCACATATCTTGATATTGACATCACTTGTGCATATTTTATTACATGCATTACTTTATGTCGTGTAATCTTGTTGTGATTGATAGTGTGACATTTAAAGGCTACTTGTAAGTTATGCATTGCCTTTACTTATACATTTGTGATTATTGACAATGGTTCCTTGTGAACCATTACTACAAACTCACCAACCTCGTGTTGACTTGCTTAGTACACTTTTCAGGTAACCAGGTTAACCTAGGACGTGAAGTATGACTTGATTGCTTGCTTTTGACCCCGGGCATTGGACTTATATGGATCAAGGATTCATTTGCCTACTTTTGCATTATGCTTAGGATCGATAGCCATCTTTTGATGATCTTTTGTAAACTTTGATGGTTACTTGCTCCTTATGCATTTTGTACTTGAATTAACTTATTTTATGGATTCGCCGGATCCTTTATTTGCATTTAGTTCATGTTCTACATTAATTCCACCTTGTACTATATGATTTCCGTAATATTTCGAGCCCTAGCTCGGGTGTTACAGAATGGTGGCCCATGCGTGGTCGTAGAGAATTAGGCGGTTTGACCTAGACTACGGCTTAAGTTAAAACTCTTCATATAGCATGCATGGTTAGGAACTTTGTGTGCAACATGAATTATGTGAACCCTAAAAGGTGTACATTGTGAGTTCGTACTTAAGACCAACTATGTGATTAATGTGTGATGAGTACAATGTAGTTAACGTGTACATTGAATTGAAATTGATTGTGGTTGAGATGGATTGTTATTATTGATTGGTGTTAATTGATGATTTAGGGCAAAATGAAGTTATGGTGTTAACTTGATATAACATTGTGGCAACCCTAAAAGAGCCTGATCAACTATTTTATGGTTACCCGGTATTATAACAAGTTAATGACATCACGGATTGCACACGCTTGGTTTAGGGTATAATAAGGAACCGATATGCCTAATGGAAGTTGATTGGGTGGAGGGTTAGCCGCTGGTACACCCTGTATACAAACCCGGTCAATGACTAGAGGGCATATCGAATTCGGATTATACTTTGAACCATTTGTGGTTAGTTACTTAGATTGTATGATGTGGTGAACATGAATACTTAGATTGATGATAAATGATTGTAGTGAACTTGGCATGATGACATGATAAGTAAAAACCCCCCTTAGGATTCTAGTATTCTTGCCTTAGCATTATGATATGAATTATGTATGTTATATCGACATGAGGGCATTGACTACTTGTGTGACTAACATGTGAGCATTTAAGACTAACTCTTGGGTCAACGTGTTACTTGTTTTATAGAAATGGTGAGACCAAGAAGAACCGGAGCAAATTATAGGGCTAACTCAGAAGAACCTCAACCGAAGGTGCAAGGAGGCCGAGGTAGGGGCCGTGGTGGTAGAGGCCGTGGTGGAGGCCGAGGAAGGGGCCGAGGTAGGGGTCATGGTGAGGCCCCCGGGCCAAACTTGGCGGAGGTGATCACTCAAACGGTCACCAATATCATGCCAACCATTATTGCCCAAGTCACGGCAACTCTTGGGGGAAACAATGTGGCTCCAAACAATGGGCCTCAAAACAACGAAGCCCCGTCTAATGTGAACAATGAGGGTGCTCAACCTCATGTTGTGGTTGATGAAGAGGAAGAACCGGTGAGAGTTGATAACTATGTTCCCATATATAATCAACATGGCGTGTATCGACAAGGTTGTTTGTTCAAAGATTTTAAGAATTGTGGGGCACCGGAGTTTGATGGTAAGGGTGGTCCCGTGGATTGTATAAGATGGTTCGACAGGATTGAAGCGGTGATTGAAAGGAGCCATTGTACCTATGATGACCGAATTCATTATGCATCCGGTATGTTTAAGGATGACGCTTTGAGTTGGTGGAACCAAGAGGTAACCTTGGGTCAGACCTATAACTTGTCATGGGCCGATTTCAAGAACAAAGTGAAGGAGAAGTTTTGCCCTCCTTATGAACTCCAAAATTTGACCATCGAATTCGTCCATCTCAAAATGGACGGGGCCGATTACAAAGGTTATATTAGACGGTTTCAAGACTTGTCTACTCTTATTCCCCACTTGGTGGAACCCGAGTCCCGGGGCATTGACAAATTTGTGTTGGGCTTGAATCCTCAAGTCCGTTCTCTTGTTAACTCGGTCATGCCTACTTCCTTGGCCGATGCTATCAACCGCGCCGGTAGAGTTACCAAGGACCTTTTGAGAAGTGGGGTGTTGAGCAAGTCATCAAAAAGGAAAGAAGTGCCAGAATCTAGTGGGGTGAAGAAGATGGGGAGATTTGATCCCAAGAATGCTAATCGGGGTAGGGTGATGGCGGCGGTGGAGCCGCTGAAGAAGGCCTATTTGGGACCGCATCCTTTATGTGGAAGATGTAGCAAGCACCACCACGCCAATGTTTAATGTGGGGCATGCTTCAATTGTAATCGGATTGGACACATGTCCAAAGATTGTAGGGCGCCGAGGGTGGGCCCACTTAATGTAGCTCCTCCTCATGCCTTTCCTCCTCGTGCCAACCAACAAAAGGGCACATGCTATGAATGTGGTAGTCCTCAACACTACCGCCATAATTGTCCTCAATGGGTTGGACAACAAGTCCAAGTAGCCGTTCACCCCATTCAACTCCAAATTGTCGGGCCTAATCAAAACCGAGGGCAACAAGGCCATCAAGTTCAACCCCGTGGCCGAGCCTTCGCGGTCAATATCAATGAAGCCCGTAATGATCCCAATGTGGTTGCAGGTACATTCTTTCTTAATGGTCATTATGCAACGGTTCTATTTGATTCCGGAGCCGACTTTAGCCTTATTTCCTCTAGCTTTGTTCCCTTGATTGATGTGAATCCGTGTGCTCTAAACTATGTGCTTGATATAGAAATGGTAAATGGTGCCCTAGCAAAACTTAGTCAAATACTTGTGATTGTATTTTAACTCTAAACGACGTCGAGTTCTTTATCGACCTTATGCCTTTAGATATTGGGAGCTTTGATATTATTGTGGGTATGGATTGGTTGACGGCGGTTAATGCTACTATTGATTGTGGTGAGAGAGTTGTTAAAATACCGTTGTCTAACGGTAAAATCCTTAGAGTTCAAGGTGAAACTTCCGATTCTTCAAATTCTAAAGTCTTTAGTGCTACTGTCTCAAAGGTAGAATTGAAGACCGTTCCTATTGTTTGTGAATTTCCTGATGTCTTTCCGGAGGACTTACCGGGATTACCTCCGTCTCGTGAACTTGACTTTCGTATCAATCTTATTCCCGGAGCCGCACCCGTGGCAAAAGCTCCTTATAGACTTGCCTTAACCGAAATGCAAGAACTAGAAACTCAACTCAAAGAACTCCAAGAAAAAGGTTTCATTCGTCCTAGCCAATCTCCTTGGGGTGCTCCTATTCTCTTTGTCAAGAAGAAAGACGGATCGTTTAGAATGTGTATTGACTACCGGGAGTTGAATAAGCTCACGGTGAAAAACCGATATCCTCTTCCTATAATCGATGACCTTTTTGATCAACTCCAAGGTGCTAAGAACTTTTCCAAAATCGATCTTCGCTCGGGTTATCATCAACTCCGGGTACATGAAGATGATATTCTTAAAACTGCTTTCCGTACAAGGTATGGACATTTTGAATTCACCGTTATGCCTTTCGGGTTGACTAATGCACCGGCGGTGTTCATGGACTTGATGAACCGGGTGTGTCGACCTTTCTTGGACAAGTTTGTCATTGTCTTCGTTGATGACATACTTGTTTATTCTAAATCAAAAGAAGAGCATGCCGAACACTTGCGAGAAGTACTTGAATTGTTGAGAAAGGAGAAGTTGTATGCTAAATTCTCCAAGTGTGAGTTTTGGTTGGAGAAGGTCCACTTCCAAGGTCACATGGTGAGCAAGGATGGCATTCATGTGGACCCTAGTAAAATTGAAGCGGTCAAGGATTGGAGAAGACCCGAAACGCCATCCGAAATCCGTCAATTCCTTGGATTGGCGGGTTATTATAGAAGATTCATTGAAAATTTCTCCCGTATTGCACAACCTCTTACACTCTTGACTCAAAAAGAAAGAAAATTTGAATGGGGCGATAGACAAGAGCAAGCTTTCCAAACCCTTAAGGATATGTTGTGTGAAGCACCTATCCTAACTCTTCCGGATGGAGTTGAAGACTTTGTCGTTTATTGTGATGCTTGGGGCAAGGTTTGGGTTGTGTTCTTATGCAAAGGGGCAAGGTCATTGCTTATGCCTCTCGTCAATTGAAGGTGCATGAGAAAAACTACCGACACATGATTTGGAATTGGGAGCGGTTGTTTTTGCTTTGAAGTGTTGGAGACATTATCTCTATGGCACAAAATGTGTGATTTACACCGATCACAAAAGTCTCCAACATATCTTTAATCAAAGTGAATTGAATATGATACAAAGGCGTTGGCTTGAACTCTTTAGCGATTATGATTGTGATATCCGTTTTCATCTGGGTAAAGCCAATGTAGTAGCCGATGCTTTAAGTAGAAAAGAGAGAGTTAAGCCGAGACAAGCTAGAGTCATGAGTCTCACGGTAGGGCCAAGTATTCGTGACCGAATCATCGAAGCCCAAGCTCAAGCTACCCTACCGGAGAACTTTGGAAATGAAAACTTGGATGGTATGGAGCAACAATTTGATAGAAAAAGTGACACTGGGCTATATTTGGTTGAAAGGCTTTGGGTTCCCATTTTCGGTAATCTAAGAACACTTCTCATGAATGAAGCCCATCGATCGCCTTATTCGGTCCATCCCGGATCGGATAAGATGTATTTTGACTTGAGAGATTTCTATTGGTGGTCGGGTATGAAGCGTGATGTGGCTAAGTATGTGAGTGAGTGCCTTAATTGCTTACAAGTGAAAGCCGATCACAAGAAGCCACCCGGATTGTTGGTGCAACCGGTGACACTCGAATGGAAGTGGGAACATATTGCAATGGACTTCATTACGAAGTTGCCGAAGACAAAGAGTGGTCGTGATACGATTATGGTGATAGTGGATCGGTTAACGAAGTCGGCTCATTTCTTGGCCATTTGTGAAACCGATAAGTTTGACACCCTAGCACGGTTGTACATCAAGGAAGTGGTGTCTAAACATGGAGTTCCGATTTCTATCATCTCCGATAGAGATACCCGGTATAACTCCAATTTTTGGAGAGCCTTTCAACATGCAATGGGTACACAACTTAATATGAGCACGACATTTCATCCTCAAATGGATGGACAAAGTGAAAGAACGATATAAACTCTTGAAGACATGTTGAGGGCTTGTGATATTGATTTTGGTGGTAGTTGGGAAGATCATTTACCATTGGTGGAATTCTCCTACAACAATAGTTACCATGCAAGCATACAAATGGCACCCTTTAGAGCTTTGTATGGTAGGGTATGTCATTCTCCCCTAGCTTGGGCGGAGATTGGTGAAAGCCAACTTATCGGGCCGGAAATTGTAGTTGAAACAACAAAAGTGATCTCTCAAATCAAGGAGAGGTTACAATTGGCCCATGAACGACAAAAGAAATATGTCGATGTGAGACGAAGACCGCTAGAGTTTGAAGTTGGTGATCACGTGCTTTTGAAGGTATCTCCATGGAAGGGTGTTATACGTTTTGTGAAGCGAGGCAAACTCGGGCCAAGATATATTGGTCCTTTCAAAATTCTTGAACGGGTTGGAAAGGTTGCTTATCGGTTGGAACTTCCCCAAGAACTTGGTGGTGTACACGATGTCTTTCACATTTGTAATCTACGTAAATGTTTGGCGGATCCTACTCATCATGTGCCTATGAATGAGATACAGGTTGATAATAAGCTTAATTTTGTTAAAGAGCCGGCGGAGATCTTAGATCGTCAAGTTAAGAAGCTCAAGAACAAGCGTCACACAATTGTTAAAGTTAGATAGAATGCAAGACATGGCGCTGAGTTCACTTGGGAACGTGAGGACCATATGAGGTCTAAGTACCCACATTTGTTTTAGTAATTAGTGTTTTGTTGAATTTCGGGACGAAATTCTTTTAACGGGGGAATGATGTAACATCCGCGATATTTGACCGTTTGACTTTGGGTGTAATTTAACTAACTATTTTGTTTAATGATACCTTTGAGCTTATTTTGGGATTAAATGACTATGTGATATGTTAGACGGGTCGATTATCGACTTATTATGTGAAACGATGCGAGACGACTTGTGAACTAACTAGTTTGTGGTGATGGGTCAACCCATGGGTGCAACCCAAGACCCATGACCCAACTAAATGACCCAACCCTATCCACCCCAAACTCTTGCACTCCATCCACCAATCATTCATTTCCTTATCTTGTCTCTCTCACATTCTTGCAAGAAACACACACACAAACACCCATCTCTCTCTCTCTCATTTAATTCATCTTCACTTATGGTTGTTCAAGCTAAATTATTGCAAGATTAAGCCTCATCATCATCATAAATTCATCATATTAAAAATCTAGAGTTTTAAGTGCAAGAATTCATTCTTTTGGGTCATTTTCGGATTTGTGCTTCTTGTGGAGTCTTGGAAGGTAATCTCTAACTAAATTTCATCATTTAATGTATAAAATCATGTTTCCAAGTCAAACCCTTGAAACCTTTGGTCAAAATCGGGTCAAAAATGAAAATTGGATTTTTATTGACTTAATTTAGTCAAACCGAAAATTGATGCAAAAATTGATCTATGAACAAGATTATGAAGTGAGTTTTATTAAAATAGGTTGGATTATGTATAAATGGGATGTATAAAGTCACAAATCGGGTCATAAGCCCAAACGGGTCGGATTAGGGTTTCTTGAGTTTAAATTAGGGTTTTGAGTTGAAATGGGTCAAAAATCGATCTTGAGTGTAAATTGTTGTTAGGGAGTTGAATAGTTGAGGTGGGTTGTGTTAAATGGAGTTTATTTACGTCCCTTAGTGTCACAAAATGGGTTTCAAGATTGCCTAATCGATTTGTTGGTCGAGTATTAGGGTTTTATGATAATTGGATCATTGTTCATACCACCTGTTGCTGCTGCTCGACTTTCCTTTCTTGTGACGTAACCTACGCCCTTGTTGGGCGTAATCTGTGCTGGCTGGATTGGTTTATGGGCGTAGCATCGGCGTAACTTACGCTGGAGATGACCAGGGGGCGTATGGTACGCCATGTGGGGCGTAAGTTACGGTGTCTCCTATCTCTCAATTGGACCTTACGCTCAAAAGGCTCTGTTTACGCTGGATTTCCTTGCTCGAGACGCCAAAACCATGAACTCCAGGGCACCGTAACTTACGGCAGTTTGGCCGTACCTTACGACAGTTTAGCCATACCTTACGACAGACAAGGTTGAACCACCGTAAGCTACGATGGAGTGGGGCATACCTTACGGTGCTCTGTATCCTTGCTTTTTCTGTTTTCTTCCTAGGTCGACTTCTACTTTCCTTGGACCCCGCCGAGCTTTCAAATAAACCTTGTCTCAGCCTATCTAATGTTATATACGAGTCGCAAATACGAATCACAGTTAAGGTCACATCTAGAGCCAAGGTTGGAGATTATTGTGACAAAATAAAATATATATACATATCAACATTTAACTTAATGATCGGTTTGGGCGTGTAGCGATTTTTGGGACGATCTTAACTGGGGTTCAACTGATTATTGGCCTCTTTAACAACCATGTCGGGTCTTGGGAAACTTGTAACGTCACGAATTATACCTAAAACCTAATTAGGGTTTTGCAATTGGTTAATAATACGTATAATGTATATAATGATAGGTTGTGGACACGTGGCGGCCATTGAACGATTGTAATCTCATTTTATCTCGATCGTAACTACCTTTGCCGATCAAGGTGAGTTTTCGTAGCTCCCTACTCAATTGAGATTCGGGCTGAAAAGTGTACACTTTCATGCTTATTTGATTGTTTGGATGATTTTATTGATGGTTTATTGATTGTTGATTGATGAATGGTGTTGATTGACTGTTTGATAGTTTATGCATTTGATTGTGATTTTGTGATTAATTAGGATAGTCGTACATACATGGAAGTCGGTTATGCCTTTAAAGGGTTTTAGATGTGGTGGGAAGGCTGCGGGTGACCCTATATATAAGCATCTTGGACTCGTTAAACTCTTAAGTGTATGTACATATAGTCTTGGTTGTTGATGGATGATGATTGATAGAATTATGATGGTGGTAAACATGCACATGTACTATTATGGATGTTGGTGAGACGGACATGGACCTCCAAGTGTATAGATGTATACACTTGAGTTGTAATTGTGAGACGGACATGGACTCCGGGTGTATAGACATATACAAATCCCGATGATTTTGAGATGCCACATTGTTCATTGGGATGACATGTGAGTATCGTTGCATTGTTGACTTGATGGTCACACTTATGATATGCATCATGACATACTATGCATACGACACATATCTTGATATTGACATCACTTGTGCATATTTTATTACATGCATTACTTTATGTCGTGTAATCTTGTTGTGATTGATAGTGTGACATTTAAAGGCTACTTGTAAGTTATGCATTGCCTTTACTTATACATTTGTGATTATTGACAATGGTTCCTTGTGAACCATTACTACAAACTCACCAACCTCGTGTTGACTTGCTTAGTACACTTTTCAGGTAACCAGGTTAACCTAGGACGTGAAGTATGATTTGATTGCTTGCTTTTGACCCCGGGCATTGGACTTATATGGATCAAGAATTCATTTGCCTACTTTTGCATTATGCTTAGGATCGATAGCCATCTTTTGATGATCTTTTGTAAACTTTGATGGTTACTTGCTCCTTATGCATTTTGTACTTGAATTAACTTATTTTATGGATTCGCCGGATCCTTTATTTGCATTTAGTTCATGTTCTACATTAATTCCACCTTGTGCTATATGATTTCCGTAATATTTCGAACCCTAGCTCTGGGTGTTACATTTAGTTATATAGATTGAAGGTAAAAAAATAAATCATCTTAAAAAAATAATTATTTTTTGTCAACTATAAATTGTCATGTAAGATCAATGATATTTAAATAAAGTCTATTTATTTAAAAAATTGACAAATAAGCAAAAATCATAATCGTCACTTAAATAGAGTTGTCACATAAGATGAATCATATCTTCTCTTAGTTATATAGAGAGATTCATCTTATCTTGAAATGTCATAAACAACCTGTGTATTTAACACAAACATAAATCTATTTAGTTAATAAAAAACAACTTTCTTTATTATATTTCTTCTTCACAATTAAATATTTAATTTATAACATAACAAGTTAAAAAGCACAAAAAAGATGCTCGAAACTAAAACCGAAAACCGACCCAAATCGAACCGGGAAACCAAAAACCGAACTGAACCAAAACTGAATCCAACGGTTTTGGTGTTTTAAAAACCGAACGGATCGGTTTGGGGCTTCAACTTTGGCCCAAAACCGACAAAAACCGACCCATGCTCGGGTTTCTTGTCTCGAAGTTTCCATGGCATAAGATGAAATCTTTTCCGAAAAAAGTTCAGTAAAACAAGTTAAATGACAATCCGTATTTCACTAACCACATACTATATGATACATACGCAGGGCCGTATTTGGGCACGTACAACCCGCGCAAACGAGCAAGGTCCAATGTTTTATAAAGGCCCAAAATTTTGCTGGTTCAACCATATATATGAATAAACAGAAAAGGATACTACAAAATGTTATATTTAGCGTATTAGTAATGCTTTTTTCCTCCAATTTTTAAGCACATACGTTCGAACCTAGCATAACTAGTGTGATTTTTTTAATTACAAAGTCTTTTCCTTTTGTGTCTAATAAACTGTCAAGAATGTTTATTATTAATTAATTTTGTTTATATATATCATTATTATCCTTACTTTATTTTTAGTTTGTCACTAGATTTTAGACCCGTGTCCAACACTGGACACGGGGATTACGATATTATTAATATTAGATCTTCATACATTTAAGTAATAAAATCTTATAATTTTGAAGATATATGGTTTCAGGTGTTATACTTTGCAAGTTGTAGTACAATAATCACAGGTTCGTCATTGTCATTATTAGCTGAGACATATTGATGGAATTGTTTGCCGTAGTCATTCCACGATGCATATGCTATTGATGAAAAACAAAAAAAAGTGTAAATTAATGAGACTTTTTCTACAAATATTAATATAAATACTAATATAATAATATATTTGGATAATTATTATTAGGATTTTTAATTTATAATTAAATTAAATGATGATATAAGCGGGGGTCAATTTGATGAAATTAAATGATTTGATTGGTTAATAAGTCATTAGTTTTTTAAATAATTTTTTGTAGACAATATTTCATATGTTGAAATTTTTTTAATTATTTAAATGATTAAAAGTTTTAAAAAAATTATCTCAAGTTGATGGCTAAAAATAAATATAAGTTAAGTATTTTAGGATAAAAAGTGTAAATTATAGATGAAAAACAAAAAAGTGTAAATTATTGAGACTTTTTCTGTAAATATTAATATAATTATATATTTGGATAATGATTATTGGATTTTTAATTTATAGTTAAATTAAATGATGACATAAGCGAGAGTCAATTTGATGAAATTGAGCGATTTGATTGGTTAATAAGTCATTAGTTCAACTGTCTTATAGTATATACTAGATTTTAGACCCGTGTCCAACACTGGACGTAGGACTTACGATATTATCAATATTAGATCTTCATACATTTAAGTCATAAAAGCTTATAATTTTGAAGATATATGGTTTCAAGTGTTATACTTTGCAAGTTGTAGTACAATAATCACAAGTTCGTCACTGTCATTATTAGCTAAGACATATTGGTGAAATTGTTTGTCGTAGTCATTCCACAATGTAGATGCTATTGACGGAAAACAAAAAAAAGTGTAAATTAATGAAATTTTTTCTACAAATATTAATATAAATACTAATATATTAATATATTTGGATAATATATTAGGATTTTAATTTATAATTAAATTAAATAATGACATAAGCAGAAGTCAATTTGATGAAATTGAGCGATTTGATTGGTTAATAAGTCATTAGTTTTTGAAATATTTTTTTGTAAACAATATTTCATATGTTGAAATTTTTTTAATTAATTAAATGATTAAAAATTTTAAAAAAATCCCCTCAAGTTGATGGCTAAAAATAAATATAAGTTAAGTATTCAGGGCTAAAAAGTATAAATTATTGATGAAAACAAAAAAGCGTAAATTATAGATGAAAAACAAAAAAGTGTAAATTAATGAGACTTTTTCTAATAAATATTAATATAATTATATATTTGGATAATGATTATTGGGATTTTTAATTTATAGTTAAATTAAATGATGACATAAGCGAGAGTCAATTTGATGAAATTGAGCGATTTGATTGGTTAATAAGTCATTAGTTTAACTGTCTTATAGTATATACTAGATTTTAGACTCGTGTCATATACACGGGTTTTACAATATTATTAATATAAGAATTAGTATATGGAAAAAAAAAATACTTATACGTTAAATGTAAAAATATACCTAAAAAAGAATTGAGATATTTAAATGTAAATACTGAATGATAAATTATATCAAGGTTGGATGGTGTAGCAGAGTTTCTTTTATACAAACTCTTCTAGAGAAGCTATTTCTTAACTTTGATTACATAATTTACCGAGTTCTCATTGATGTCTTGCAAAGAAGTAATTTTATTTTCGTTAGCCATGATTGTTAAAAACAATAAATGTAGCAGCTAGTTCGTGGGGTTTACAATAATTTTGTCTGTTTTGATTTTATTTGTAGGTTTCAGTTTATATTAAAGTAATCTGTATCCTAAATATAATTTGATTTTAATTATTAATAACAACAATGATTATCCTAATTATAGTCTAAATACAATTACTAATAACAACAATATTACAATCAATTTGATTATAGTTGATAATATAAAATATAACATTGATATAAATATGTAACCTTCCTAATTTTTAGCTATATTTTGTTATTAGATAAACATTATGCAACAAAGTATTAATTATTTTTAAATTGGGTTAAAAGTGTAAACTGGTGATGAAATACCAAAAAGTGTAAATTAATTTAGACATGTGTTGATTTAATTAAATTTGAGAAATTGAGAGCTGTGATTGGTCAATTGAGATTGGGTCAGTTGCCTTTTAGTATATATTAAGATTAAGATAAGATTAAGATTAAGATTAAGATAAAATATTAAGTAATATTCAAAGTAAAAATTGTTATAGTAAAAGTGTAAAACGTTTCCAATATAAATAACTACATTCAAATAATTAATACCGGTGTGAATAACCATGATCCAATAAATAATAAATTATTATTAACGATATAATATGAAATTAGTAAAAGTAATTAGTATACTCTAAAGATATAGATATAGATAAATAAGCTGAGTGTAATATTGTTAGTATTAGTGGTTGAAATCATATAAAAGTTTCAAGTATATGATAAACTCTAAAAGATAGTAGATACGTAAAATTTTAAAAAAATTATATATATATAAAGATTAAGATTAAGATTAAGATAAGATTAAGATTAAGATTAAGATTGATTAAATTAAGATTAAGATTAAGATTAAAATTAATATTAAGATTAAGATTAAGATTAAGATTAAGATTAAGATTAAGATTAAGATTAAGATTAAGATTAAGATTAAGATTAAGATTAAGATTAAGATTAAGATTAAGATTAAGATTAAGATTAAGATTAAGATTAAGATTAAGATTAAGATTAAGATTAAGATTAAGATTAAGATTAAGATTAAGATTAAGATTAAGATTAAGATTAAGATTAAGATTAAGATTAAGATTAAGATTAAGATTAAGATTAAGATTAAGATTAAGATTAAGATTAAGATTAAGATTAAGATTAAGATTAAGATTAAGATTAAGATTAAGATTAAGATTAAGATTAAGATTAAGATTAAGATTAAGATTAAGATTAAGATTAAGATTAAGATTAAGATTAAGATTAAGATTAAGATTAAGATTAAGATTAAGATTAAGATTAAGATTAAGATTAAGATTAAGATTAAGATTAAGATTAAGATTAAGATTAAGATTAAGATTAAGATTAAGATTAAGATTAAGATTAAGATTAAGATTAAGATTAAGATTAAGATTAAGATTAAGATTAAGATTAAGATTAAGATTAAGATTAAGATTAAGATTAAGATTAAGATTAAGATTAAGATTAAGATTAAGATTAAGATTAAGATTAAGATTAAGATTAAGATTAAGATTAAGATTAAGATTAAGATTAAGATTAAGATTAAGATTAAGATTAAGATTAAGATTAAGATTAAGATTAAGATTAAGATTAAGATTAAGATTAAGATTAAGATTAAGATTAAGATTAAGATTAAGATTAAGATTAAGATTAAGATTAAGATTAAGATTAAGATTAAGATTAAGATTAAGATTAAGATTAAGATTAAGATTAAGATTAAGATTAAGATTAAGATTAAGATTAAGATTAAGATTAAGATTAAGATTAAGATTAAGATTAAGATTAAGATTAAGATTAAGATTAAGATTAAGATTAAGATTAAGATTAAGATTAAGATTAAGATTAAGATTAAGATTAAGATTAAGATTAAGATTAAGATTAAGATTAAGATTAAGATTAAGATTAAGATTAAGATTAAGATTAAGATTAAGATTAAGATTAAGATTAAGATTAAGATTAAGATTAAGATTAAGATTAAGATTAAGATTAAGATTAAGATTAAGATTAAGATTAAGATTAAGATTAAGATTAAGATTAAGATTAAGATTAAGATTAAGATTAAGATTAAGATTAAGATTAAGATTAAGATTAAGATTAAGATTAAGATTAAGATTAAGATTAAGATTAAGATTAAGATTAAGATTAAGATTAAGATTAAGATTAAGATTAAGATTAAGATTAAGATTAAGATTAAGATTAAGATTAAGATTAAGATTAAGATTAAGATTAAGATTAAGATTAAGATTAAGATTAAGATTAAGATTAAGATTAAGATTAAGATTAAGATTAAGATTAAGATTAAGTTTAGTATATATTAAGATTAAGATTAAGATTAAGATTAAGATAAGATAAGATTAAGATTAGATTAAGGTTAATAAGTCATTAGTTCAACTGTCTTATAGTATATATTGTATTTATAGGCAAAGTTAACATTGGGATGTTAACTTTAGCCGTACAAATGTGGTTGGGAGCATTTAAGGAATAGCATTTAATTCCTTAAAAAGCAGTGTAAAGTCGCATGTTAAAGTGACTTTACATAACCACCTTTATGTACCTTTTAATACTTAAATAATAAGATAAGGCTTATTATCCGGGTAAAGGTACATAAAGCATATAAGTCAATTCCTCGTAATCAGTGTAAAGCTTTGTAAGGGCTTTCCACTGATGGTCTCCAGTTTGTAACTGACTAGAATGCCAACTGGGCTTCGCTGCCATTGCCATTCTCTATCTTCCATTTGTTGTCTTCGACTTCAACTGGAATGCTTCTTCAACTTGGTCAGTTCTCAACTGAAGGAAGTCTTCAGTTGCGTTAACTGTACGGTGCAACTGGACTTCAATATATTTCTCGACAAATCATCTTGGTCACCAGTTTACTGGGTCACCAGATGCAACTGGTGACTGGTCAGTGTGAACTGGTGACTGGACAGTTCCAGGTGAACTGGTCCTAACAAATTCCCCCTATTTGTCTAGAAATATAGTCTAAGTCTTTTGTAGTTCTTGTATCTGTACAAGTGTGAACTGGAAGGACTTGTTCGATTTAAATTTATCTAAGTTATCTAAGGCATTTTTATAGATCAATAAATGCCTTAGGTTTTTCTTTTAGGTTTGTTAGATTTTAATCTTTTATCTACCTTGTGGTTACAAACTAGTAACTTCATTTATACAAGGGAATGAAATTTATACAAGTTACAGAATGTAAATACAAATTACAAGTAGATAAACTGAAGGAAGAACTTAATGAGATGGCCCTTCGCCAGTTCTTCTTCTCTTGGCAACTGAAGAAATAGGCTGAGTATCTTCAGGGTCAATATTCAACTTTTGCTCAAGATTTTCTTTATGTTGAATCTTCCCCCTTAGAAAGTTTACCCATGCTTTCTCGAACCTATTCTTTTGTGCCTTAGCATCCAAAACATTCACCATCTCCACCCATTCATTGAACCCATATTGCATGGCACCAGGATCATCAGTTCTAACCAGTGGCCCACCAGCATACTTAACTTCAATTTGAAAAACCTTGGTGCCTGGCTTGATTGTAACATTGACACTACTAATAGTACCACTATGTCTTCTGGTTGACATGATCTAGGAGTAGTAGTTTCTAGCTTCAGATTCATTTGTGATTTTTATACTCCCAGCACCAGCAGCCAGTACAGCGGACTTAATGTCTTCATTGGATACCTCGCCAGTTGATTCAACGAATGTGCTAAGGTCAGCATCTCTTGCATCTCTTGTCAGTGGTCTTCTTGGTTGTGGAATCCTTCTTCTTGGTGGATTCAAAACATCCTTCACAACCTTTTTAACATTTGCAATTCTCTTAAGAATCCCACTGGCCCTCATTTCTTTAGCCTTCTCCACTGAAATGTTTAAACTTCTGGCATCAAATTCTGCCTCATCCTCAGCATAGTGTCTATCTAGTTCTACATCTAGCATTTCATTTAACTGGTCAACTATCCTGGGATCATTTTTAACCCTAACATACTCATCCTTAGTGATACCCAGTAGATTGGCATCACTCATATCCAGCAACTTAATCTGAGCAAGATGTGCCCTGGCCTCAACTTGGTTTCTTTGTTTCATTTTCTTCCTTTCTTTGATGTCATTCCCAAGTCTAGCCAGTTTTCTACTATCACTATCTGAAACTGGAGGTAGTATGTCAGCATTACCAGTTTCTAACATTTCACCAGTGGCCGGATGGGCAGATGCATCACCAGCTAATCCTTTACCTTTATCCAAACCAACATTCCCCCTTTCACTCTGCTCACCAGTTTCAGTACTGGTAGCTACAACCAATTCTCTTCCAGATCCAGATGGAGTCCTTCCAGGTGTAACTGGTCGTGTAAGGACTGAACTTCTTTCCCCCTTGGCAGCATCTAGACCTGCCCTAATTGCTTCCCATTCAGAGGGGTGAGATGGCAACCGGTCAAGAGGCTGCCATGACTGCAAGTCCTTACACTCTTTGAAGATGCCACACATCATCCTGAAGGACCTCCATAAATGGTTCGTCTCCTTGGACTGGGTCAAGACATTTGCAACAACTTGGTCTTGACCAGTTTTTAATTCATTCAAGATCTTTGAGTCTTCATCCAACCCAGAGACAACCCTTTCCTTCACATCCTCATCATTCTTCTTCATATTCTCTACTTCAGTGGTCAGTTTATTCAATGATTCAGCATGTAGAGATACTTGGGTGTTCAAACTCTCTATGCTGCCTCTCAACTGGTTGATCTCACTGGTAAGTGGGACCAGATCAACCTGAGGAGTGGCCAGCTTGGTGATCTCAGAAATCACCCTTTCAACCAATTGCTCTTCTCTAGCACCCAACGTATCCTCTATTTTCTGACCAACTGAAGACATCAACTGCTCTCCAAGGCCAGTTACATCTAGGCCAGGTCTTTCAATAAGTTCTTTGACCTGCCTTTCAATCTCTTTCAAGTCAACTTCGGAAGTTCTGACAGTATTTCCTAGCAAGTTGGAGATTGAACTGGACACCTTGGAGTGAGTTAGGTCAAAGGCTTCTTTTAGAGTACCAGCTAGATTGTTGCAGCCAGTGACCAACTCATTAAGTTTTCCAAACACCAAGTCTTCATTAGTAGAAAACTTGTTTATCCCCAGATCGACCACTTTGATGTTTGTCAAAGAGTCCTTGTGGTATCTAGAGAAAGACTTGGTGTTCTTGTCAAGTGTCTTCTGAATCTCCTCCACCCTGGTTAGAAGGTTTTGGAGATCGGCTTGTATGGAGACAACTTGACTGTCCAGTGACAAAGGAGAAGGTGTCACTGGACCACTTGCAGTTACTACTGGAGCAACTGGAGGAGGCAAACTGATGGAAGTCTCCCCAGTTGTCAAACCAGCAGTTGAATATATAATAGGAGTGGTGGAAGAAGAAAGGACTGGAAAAACAATGTGTTGTTCATGCTGAGAATGCTTAGGTGTGAACAACGGCGACGGTGATGGGGGCATTTCTCGAGCAAGTGAGAATTGCCCAGTTGGTAAGGGAGCGGAATATATTGGTAAGGATGTATCAGTAGGCGTATTTACTTGAGGGGGTGAAAATGAAATTGATGCGTCTGGAGTTAAGACTGGAGATGAAGGGTCTTGAGCTTGTACAGAAGCATCAAGAATCTCCTGGTCTGTTTCAGTACCTTCAGAATCCGAAGATTCTATAAGGATTTCCTCGTCGTTAACACCCATGTCCAGATCCATGAATGTGACAGAGGGCTGTTCAGTTACCTGGACAGTCTCCAGATGACCTTCCCCAGTTTCCTGGATGGGTGCATCTGTTGATGGATCAGATACCGAAGTATCTTCACCAGGGATAGATGTGATTGGTGTTGCTTCAGTTATGGTTGCTCTATCCTCAACCACAACATTAGACACACTGGAGGGTCCCTCATTATTTTGAGGCCCGCCCAGTTGCCTTTCTGACTCACCTTCAAGAGGTGCATCAGTTGAAGCGAATGCCAGCTGCATTCGTTCAGGAATTTCAACCTCACCAGCTTCAGATACCAGTGAGTCTAGATTCCTTAGCATTTCTGGAGCAGTGTACGGAGAATCTGTACTATTATATGCTTCCCTGCCCAGAATTTGCTTAAAACATAGTGAGAGGAACCTTGAAAAGGGAATACAAACACCCCTTGTGCCCTTCAGCTTTTGAACTAGGCTTCTATACAGAATATCTGCAAAGTCCACTCTCAATCCGTTCCACAAGTAGTAAGCCATCTCTGCTTGTGAGGAGTTGATCTGGTCAAGTCCACCAGAACTCCCACCCATGCTCTCCACCAGGTGGATGAAAAAGTACCTCCATGAAGGTGTAAGGCCCTTCATGGTCATCGCACCTTTTGTCTTCAACACCCCATTCTCCAAACACTCCCTGTGTCCCATTTCAAGAAGTGCTTGGCGAAAGTTTATATTTGGGGGCAAGACGACTGGAGATTCACCCTCTCTCCAGTAATTGAGGCATAAGGCATCCCTCAATGTATCAGCTGACAAGGTACACTGGATTGTTCCATCCTTTAACGTGAAACTGATGGAGGAACAATCAGAAGAAAGAACGGCAGTGTACCAAAACTCACATAAGTAGTTGTGAAACATCTTACGTGGGTTTAGAGAGAATGAGGGTCCTATTGGAGAATTCTTTAAAAACTTTTGAATTCTACCAATAAGGGTATCGGACCCTTGAGAACCTCGTAGGCTGGCCATAGGATTATTTGGATTTAGTTTTATGACCGAAGCACTACTAGGGGCACCAGGTGCCTGTGTGACATCTGGTGAGGGATTATATGGAATAGTCAAGAGATTTACATCTCTTGATCGAGATGATCTAGGAGCCATAGAAGAATGAAAATGAAATTTAGGATTTAGGGTTTTTGATTTGTGAAGCAAAGAGAAGAATGAAGCAATATTGATGATTGGAAGTAAATGAAGGAATGTAAGAGAAAGAAAAATAAATGAGTTACGGAGTGAATAAGGGTATTTATAAGGGGATTCAAAATCCCAATGTAAAACCAAAAATTATATTTTATTAAACCAAATCAATTTTGAAGATATTTTGACAAAATGAGTTTGAATTTTGAAATAAAAATATAATTTTCCATGTAAGCATTAAATGTTACCATGTCAGCATTAAATACTACGATGGCTTACTTTACCCATGACCCCACTCACTTTTTGTTTTCCCAATACAAACAGTTGTCAAGTACTAAAATAGCTTAAAACACGTCAGATCATAATATCAAGTGGTTTAAAACACTCGAGTATCATCACGTGTCACACATATTGACCAAGTATTTGTAACGTTATAAAAAATTTAGACAAAGACTGAACCTGGTAACTGGAGGATCAATCCAGTACCAGTTTCCAACTGGAGAGTTCTCCAGTTGCATTTTCAAACAAAAACGAATTTTAGTCAGAAAAATTATTTTGAGTCTTTCCCCCTAAAATGATGATCCAGTAATCAATTAGTGCTAAGATAGTATCACAAAGGCGTTCGATAGCCTGGCGAGCAAAGATTATCTGGACCTCCTCAACTGGAGAACTTCATCAGTGTCACTGACGCGTTCAATAACAAAGAAAGCTCCAGTTAAGGGTTCAACATTCCCAGTTCGCTGATAAGATGTTTAAAGGTTTTCTCATCGAGAGGTTTAGTAAAAACATCAGCTAACTGTTTGTCAGTGGGGATGAAATGAATTTCAATATCTCCTTTCATAACATGATCTCGAATGAAATGATACCTGATGTCAATATGCTTTGTTTTGGAGTGCATCACTGGGTTGTGAGATATAGCAATTGCACTGGTGTTGTCACAAAAGATTGGGGTCTTGGTATACTTCTGACCATAATCTAGTAACTGGTTCTTGATCCAGAGAATCTGGGCACAACAACTGGCCGCAGAAATGTACTCTGCCTCAGCAGTGGACATAGAGACTGAAGTCTGCTTCTTGCTGGTCCAACTTACCAGTTTTCCTCCAAGGAAATGACAACCACCAGTTGTTGATTTTCTATCTATCTTACAACCTGCATGATCAGAATCTGAATAACCCATTAGATCTAATCCTGAGCCTTTGGGGTACCAAAGACCAAGATTAGGACACCCTTTCAGGTATCTAAAGATACGCTTTACAACGTGCAAATGTGATTCTTTAGGGTTAGCCTGAAACCTGGCACATAAACATGTTGCAAACATTATATCTGGTCGACTGGCAGTTAAGTACATCAGTGAACCAACCATACCTCTATAGTCAGTTATGTTAACTGGTTTGCCAGTTGGGTCAGAGTCCAAATTCAATGGTGCTGCAATAGGTGTGTTTTTCGATGGGATTGAATCATATTTGTATTTTCTTAACAAATCTCTGACATATTTTCCTTGGTTTATGAAAATTCCATTTTCAGTTTGCTTAATCTAAAGACCTAAGAAAAATGTTAATTCACCCATTAAACTCATCTCATACTCAGATGACATGATTTTAGAAAACTTTTTACACATTGCATCATCAGTTGAACCAAAAATAATGTCATCAACATAAATTTGTACCAATAAGATATTACCTCTTTCTTTCAAGATAAACAAGGTATTATCTATTGCACCTCTTTGAAAGCCATTTTTAAGAAGATGTTTAGTTAAAGTATCATACCAGGCTCTTGGGGCTTGTCTTAGACCATACATTGCTTTGTTCAGTCTATAAACCCAATGAGGATGCTTCTCATCAATGAAACCTGGAGTCTGTTTAACATAAACTTCTTCTTCCAATGTTCCATTAAGGAACGCACTTTTGACATCCATCTGGAAGACCTTGAACTGCAGATGGGCTGCAATAGGTGTGTTTTTCGATGGGATTGAATCATATTTGTATTTTCTTAACAAATCTCTGACATATTTTCCTTGGTTTATGAAAATTCCATTTTCAGTTTGCTTAATCTGAAGACCTAAGAAAAATGTTAATTCACCCATTAAACTCATCTCATACTCAGATGACATGATTTTAGAAAACTTTTTACACATTGCATCATCAGTTGAACCAAAAATAATGTCATCAACATAAATTTGTACCAATAAGATATTACCTCTTTCTTTCAAGATAAACAAGGTATTATCTATTGCACCTCTTTGAAAGCCATTTTTAAGAAGATGTTTAGTTAAAGTATCATACCAGGCTCTTGGGGCTTGTCTTAGACCATACATTGCTTTGTTCAGTCTATAAACCCAATGAGGATGCTTCTCATCAATGAAACCTGGAGTCTGTTTAACATAAACTTCTTCTTCCAATGTTCCATTAAGGAACGCACTTTTGACATCCATCTGGAAGACCTTGAACTGCAGATGGGCTGCATAAGCCAAGAAAATTCTTATGGCTTCAAGTCTTGCAACTGGAGCAAAAGTTTCATCAAAGTCAACGCCCTCTGCTTGACAATAACCCTGGGCAACTAGTCTGGCCTTGTTTCTTACAACATGGCCATCTTCATCCATTTTGTTTCGGTAAACCCATCTGGTACCAATAGGTTCTTTCTTTAACCCTGGTGGACAAGGAACAAGCTCCCAAACATTGTTCCTTTCAAACTGGAGGAGCTCTTCTTGCATAGCTTCCACCCAGCTTGGGTCTGCCATAGCCTCGTCAATCTTCTTTGGTTCAATTAAAGATAAGAAGGTGACGTTTAAGCATTGCTCACTGGTGGCTCTTCTAGTCTGAACCCCACTAGTTGGATCACCCACAATCTGTTCAATTGGGTGGGCTTTAGTCCATCTAGTGTATTGACTAGGCTGGTGAACTACAATATCAGTGCAAGTCACCTGGCGATCTTCTTCAGTTGCAGCAGCATCTGGAGAAGGATCAGTCCAAACAACTTCTACATCCTCATTAGAGTCAATGAGGTCTCGATTAGCATCATGAAATTCCTCATTAGAAGGCATTTCATGAAGAACTGGAGAGGTAGGTGTTTGAACTGGTGCTGATATTGGAGTGACACGTACATCTGATCCAATCACCAATTCTTGTGGTAAGTTAAAATTGATGGAGGGATAGAATGATGTGTCACTGGTGCTTTTCTTCTTCTTGACTGGTTCCAGTTTGTTGGAACTGGAAGCATTTTCTGGTGAAACAACTGACCGATGAACTTGGTCAGTTTCACCAAAGTTGATTGGAATGACTGGAGAAATATCAAGGCTTGGTCTCTTGTTGATTGCTTCAGTTGATTCATCGAATGTGACATGAATTGTCTCATGCACCTTTTGGAGTCTATAATTATAAACTCTAAAGGCCTTTCGAATATCTGAATAGCCTAGAAATACTCCTTCATCAGCTTTTGCATCAAACTTTCCAAGCTGACTGGAATCGTTCAGTATATAAACTGGACAACCAAATACATGGAAATATCCAATATTTGGTTTACGATTCCTGAGTACTTCGTAGGCAGTCTTCTTATGTCTCTTGATGTAGACTGACCGGTTTTGGGTGTGACAAGCAGTTGCAACTGCCTCAGCCCAAAAACTGGTGGGAAGACCAGATTCAGATAGCATACTTCTGGCGGCTTCTATCAGTGTACGATTCTTTCTTTCAATGTGAAACATGAATTGTCTCATGCACCTTTTGGAGTCTATAATTATAAACTCTAAAGGCCTTTCGAATATCTGAATAGCCTAGAAATACTCCTTCATCAGCTTTTGCATCAAACTTTCCAAGCTGACTGGAATCGTTCAGTATATAAACTGGACAACCAAATACATGGAAATATCCAATATTTGGTTTACGATTCCTGAGTACTTCGTAGGCAGTCTTCTTATGTCTCTTGATGTAGACTGACCGGTTTTGGGTGTGACAAGCAGTTGCAACTGCCTCAGCCCAAAAACTGGTGGGAAGACCAGATTCAGATAGCATACTTCTGGCGGCTTCTATCAGTGTACGATTCTTTCTTTCAACAACTCCATTTTGCTCTGGAGAGTGAACTGATGAGAAGTTTTGAGAGATGCCAGTGTCATTGCAAAATGTTTCAAGTACTTTGTTTTGGAATTCAGTACCATTATCACTTCGCAACTGACAAACTTTTCGAGTATACTTGAGCTCAATTCGTTTGATAAGGGAGATGACTTCAGCAGGAGCATCACTTTTGGATCTGATGAATACCACCCAGCAATATCTGGTGAATTCATCAACCACAACTAGAGTGTACTTCTTTCCAGCTCTAGTTTGAACATTCACTGGACCAAAAAGATCCATATGGAGCATGTGAAGAGGTTCAGTTATGCTAAAATTTTGCCTAGTTTTGAAACTGGCTCTTTTCTGCTTACCCATCTCACACCCTGGACATGGCTTTTCCTTATTGAAGGAAATTTGAGGTATCCCATCAACCAGTTGTTTGCGAGACAACTTGTTAATGTTTTTGAAATTAAGGTGGGATAACCTTTTGTGCCATAGCCAGTTGGTGTTCTCATCAGCTTTGGTATAGAAACATTGCTCTTTTGGAGCTGGTTCCATATCCATGATGTACACATTGCCTTTTCTTGGTGCAATCATCACCACTTTCCAATCCTTGTTAAATATGGTGCCTTGTGCAATATCGAACAATACTCTGAAGCCATCATCGCAAAGTTGGCAGACACTGATCAGGTTGTATTTCAAACCATTCACAAATGCAACTCTTTTGAATTCGACTTGTCCATTATTGAGCACACCATATCCTTCAGTCTTTCCAGATTGATCGTTACCAAATGTCACTGTCGGTCCATCTTGGACAGTGAACTCTTCCAGTAGGGGCTTACATCCGGTCATAGTCCGGCCAGCAGCGCTGTCCAGATACCAGATATTTTTCTTTCGATCGCCCTACACACACACAAAAATCATTAGTTCTTTTTGTGAACCCATCTTTTCTTGATGGGTCCACTGGACTTCTCTACAGAAGCCACAGTTGACAGTTGTGGTGTAGAACTGGAGGCTGCATCTGGAGCATTATCACCAGCTCCAGGTGCAGGAGTAAAAACAATTGGTATTTGATACTTACTCCCTTTATTTTTACCAGATTTTGTTCCAGAAGGAACATTCTTTTGTTTAGGTATTGAAGAGAGTGTTTTAATATTTTGTTTGAAACTGGAGGTGATAAACCTCCTTCCAGATTGTTAATCCGGGCAGTACAACTCTGAACCTGCCGAGACAAAAGTTGGAGTTGTCTTTCCAGATTAACCAAAATATTATTTTCTTCAGGCAGTTGAACCTTGGACCTCGGTTCAACTGGTGCTTTAGTCTGTCGGGTCTTGGGCACCTTAGACTTTTGAGGTAAAGGCTTGTTACCAGTGGCCTTTTTGACTGGAGCTTTAGCCTGTTCGGCTCCAGTTTTAACCTCAAAGGGGGTGGTCTCAAAGGTTTCAGTTTCAACAGTTTCAAGTTGATCATAAGGTGTTTCAACCTTGAGAGCTGGAGGCAATGCATGAAGATCTGGTATGAGAGCTGCCATCTCCAGATCTCCAGATTTCCATGCATTCTTCTGGGCATCTATAGTTCTTGAAAATGCATCATAGTTTTTGCCAGATGCTTTTACCCATGACTTGATAATCTTTTGTTCTTTTTCAAGATCAGAAAATAGTTTTTGATTATCAAGTTCTAAAGCCTCAATCTTTAAAACTGACTCCTTGAGAGCCAACTGGACACTTTGCAAATCATTTAGTTGTGGTTTAACATTGTTCAGTTCAATTAGGATAGTGTCAAGATATCTTTCACTATCAGCTCTTACAGTTTCCACAAATGCCAAATCACCACTTAATGATTCAGCTAGGTCCAGTTTTAGTTCAGGGTCAACCTGGTTATCATAGTCACATACCTTCTTCAGTATGATGTCCACCCATCTTCCAGAGATGACATCTTCTTTCACCACGTGTTGCTGCTGTTGATCTTCCAAGGCCATGAAACACATGTCCCTTTCCTCTTCTTCATCATCAGATGAGTCATCAGAGTACTCCCATTTTCCCTCAGTTTGTGCTATTAAGCACTGATCCTTTTCCTTTTGCATGGACAGGAGGGCAATCTGGGCCTTAAGCTTCTTGTATTTAGCTTTGTAGCTATCATCAGGCCGATTGAAATTTGGGACAGAGGGGCCAGTTTGGTTGTTCAACTGACTAGATCTGCATTCCTTCATAAAATGACCTTTCTTTCCATACTTATAGCATGTAAGATTGGTCTTATCCAGAGAGCTGGAGCTGGAAGCATTGTTGGGGCCATTAAATCTTTTGGATTTATGCTTAAACCTATTAAAGGTTTTAGCAATCATGGCGACCAGATCATCATCTTCAGTTTCATTACAACCATCAATGTTTTCAGTGGTCAGTCCAGAGTTTAAGAAACTGTTCAACATCTCCTTCATCGAGTGTACCTGGACACTCTCAGCAGACATTAAAGCAGCACAAGGTCGCTCAGTTGCACTAGCAACCTTGGAACTCTGGGCATGGTTCATGGCATCTTGCTCAGCCACAAGTCTTGCAGCATTATTATCTTCAGTGAATCTGAAGGCTCCATAGAGCGATGCAAGAGTATGAGTGTGCAAGGTTTTACCTTGTCTCAAGACAAGAACCATGTTTTCCCATTTGGAAGGAAGAATATCACAAAACTTCTCAAGAAGAATATCCTTATCCTTCTCTACACCCAATCCTCTCAACTGATTGATGAGGCTAGAAAATCTGGTGTATGTACCAGTTAGACTTTCATTGGGCAAGGCAAAGAAGGATTCATACTTCTTGTTCAAAGCAACTTTTCTGGTGACAATAGTGTCATCACCTCCTTCAAATTGAATCACTAATTCATCCCACATAGACTTGGCACTGGGAAACAACACAAGTGTTGGAATTAGGTCTTCAGGGACAGCCCCAAGGATCATGTTTTTCAGTCTGGTGTCCAAGTCCACCAGTCTGCGATCCTCATCAGACCAATGGTCTTCTGGCTTTTCCCTAGAACCTCTTCTTCCAGTTGGATCAAGAAGAGGACTGACCCCAAGGGACATGGGTATATATGGTCCATCCTTAAGGATTTTCAACATATACCTTTCAATCCCACCAAAATGCAAAAGCATTCTAGCCTTCCATGTACCGAATGTCTCACTGTTTCCATCAAATTTTGGAACAGGAGTGTTAGAGTAGTGTACATGGACATGGTTTGGGGCAGTAGGAGGAGGAGGGTTGGTGTTAACGTTTTGAAAAGGTTGTGCATTAGTGTTCGAGGGGTTTTCACCTGAACCAGAACCATCTCCACCTTCAGTAGTGTTCATCTTAGCAGATCTAGGCAAGTTTATTAGCCTTCTGCTCTGATACCACTTGTAAGTCCCAACTCGTTAGATGGTACTACCGAAGACACCTCTATGTCGATGGTGGAGTTACTTTGCAATATAAGCACTGAACTGGAAACGACCAGTTGCAGTGTGTATATACCAAGTTCTAGATAGATTACTTATATAAAAGACAATAAGTAAAGAACAATGCAATAATACAAATAACTTGTAATGTAACTTGATGAGACAATATGTATTTTTCAATGTGTAATTTATTTATTGATATTAAACAAATTACAAGGTTGATGCGGAACCAAGATAATACACGAATGTAAATATCCTAACAACCTATGAAATACAATTGATCTATACTCGGAATTTCTCAAGACAATCGAAACACTTAAAGTTGTGAAATGTTCCTTTTAGCGATTGAGAGAAGATTGCACAAGTTCACCAAGAATATTGCAGGTTTGCAAAGTGTGAAGTATTTAACTTGTGAGCTCGAATACTTGAATTCTTGGTTGTGCAATGACTTGTATTTATAGGCAAAGTTAACATTGGGATGTTAACTTTAGCCGTACAAATGTGGTTGGGAGCATTTAAGGAATAGCATTTAATTCCTTAAAAAGCAGTGTAAAGTCGCATGTTAAAGTGACTTTACATAACCACCTTTATGTACCTTTTAATACTTAAATAATAAGATAAGGCTTATTATCCGGGTAAAGGTACATAAAGCATATAAGTCAATTCCTCGTAATCAGTGTAAAGCTTTGTAAGGGCTTTCCACTGATGGTCTCCAGTTTGTAACTGACTAGAATGCCAACTGGGCTTCGCTGCCATTGCCATTCTCTATCTTCCATTTGTTGTCTTCGACTTCAACTGGAATGCTTCTTCAACTTGGTCAGTTCTCAACTGGAGGAAGTCTTCAGTTGCGTTAACTGTACGGTGCAACTGGACTTCAATATATTTCTCGACAAATCATCTTGGTCACCAGTTTACTGGGTCACCAGATGCAACTAGTGACTGGTCAGTGTGAACTGGTGACTGGACAGTTCCAGGTGAACTGGTCCTAACATATTTTAGTATTGAAACTGGCCTTTGAAAACCATGAGACGCCCTGCATGGCAGGTTCAAAAAGTTTCAAAATAAAACTATACGGAGGTCAAGATGTTCGTGCTAGATGCCTGGATATACTTTTACAAGCAGCGTCAACGCATAGTTTGAGCCTTTTTAGCGAAATAAGAGTATAGTTGGTATTACTATCGCTTACACCTTAGATATTGATCCAAACTTACACACGATGCGTATTCATAAACAATAATCTTCTCGTTTCTCTCATCGCAATAACCAATAAGTGATGTAAAGTTTGGATGGTTTTGACCCGTAAGAGCTGAATCTCTATAAATAAGAACTCCTTTAAGCCTTGCCCAAACTGTTCATTTAGCCTTTTAACGACGACTGTAGCTGACTTTCCAAGAATTGAGAGTTCTTCTTTGTAGACCATACCGAATCCGCCTTTTCCAATACACCTACAGTTGTAAGTTTTTGTTGCTACTTTTATCTCTTGTAATGATAATTTGACGTGTTGTGACTCTTTGAGCATTAGCATCTTCTTGATGTTTAATAGAAGAAAAAAAGGCTTAAAAAATTGCTAATGGTTAAGTAGTATTAGGGACTGCAATATTCGAGACGTGTATAAAGCTGCATTTTATTCTATAGTTAATTACAATTGTATAACTAATTAAGCATCTTAATCTGACCAAATCATCAGCATGGTAACGTTTAGTCTCTATGTCCCCTTGCGAATATACTAATTTGGTATCATATTCCGATAGTTTATACTATGTCTATTTCGAAGTTGGTTATTGAAAAAATTCAGTGGGATTTAATAGTGGAAGGAAATAATATGTTCTGCATTATGGCAACTTTAACATATTCCACCATGATATCGAATTGACTGCTTTTAGGTTTGCTGGTTAAGAAACCTTTTGCATGATACATCATTTTCAAAATACTCATTTGCAGCTAAATGGAGTATTCTTTTAAACGACTTGTCTAGCCAAAGACTGGAAATAAAGATAATGATTTTAGTTATCTCTTTTTGTTGCCAACTAGAGAAAAAAGATAACATAAACGAGTGGCGTAGTCTGCAAACATCATTTGGTTTGAAATGATTTGTGTTGTTGCTTGTTTTGCATGAACAAATGAATTTGACCTTTCTTTCAAATATGTTTTCAAGTAGCAGACCACCAATAAGATATGATTGGGAGCACAAGCTACCAGCTACCACTTATGTGTAAATTTCTTGGTTCTATATGTATAGAGCGTCATCAAGTGAGCCTGTTTTTTCCAAGCCACCTAGACGTACGTGGTCAATGTGAAATTGTGAATTGTTAATATTAGATGTGACAAAATGGGCAGGATAGAAGATAATGTGTCAAGACACATAACCTTTTTGTACGTGTCAAAATAGATCTAGTTGGGTTCATCAAAAACACTTTTAGCTACCATCTTTTAAAAAAAAAAGGGTGTGTTGAATGTGATTATAACTTATAACTGGTATATATTCAGATTAAGAAAGTATTTTTGTCATAACCTGAAACTTCATAGAATAGATGAACCAATTAAGAATGATTATTCAATCCAACCCCAAGTTCTAAGAAAACTCTGAAGGCAAAGCGTCCCAATGCAAACTCGGTTTCCAGTCGGCTTCTGTAAGGACTTTTAGTATCTCTTTTGCCACTATTTTGCTCCCGACAGATGTTAAATGCACCCCGTCACTATGGATGGAAAAACAATTAGTCAATGATGAACTGTTATTATGTAAAAATTGGTCAAACACAAATATATCTAAATGAATCAAATAGACTCCTGATGCAACTTGATATGGTAAACTAGGCAGTCTAATAACATGTAAAAATAGGTTTGGGTCAAACTGGGTCACTTTTGGCATAGGTTAGGTTGTGTTCACACAAAACATTTTTGTATAAAAAACTTCGTCGTTTTTGTAAGTAACAAATGCTCTAATTTTTATTTTTGGGGAAAAATTAATTAATGTCTCAGATACTTTTACAATTACAAAACACTTTTATCATCTATAAGCAGCTTCACAGAGGCTTAAAGGCTCTCAAAAGCAATCTACTTTCAAAAACTTACTAACACAAGCATGGTACTATATTAACTACAAGCGGCATACTTAAAACAGTTCCAAAAGTTTACTAACACAAGCAGGTGTTAACTTCCTTTTTTACCGTTGTTAGCAATGTACTTCCACTTTCTTACCGTTGTTAACAACATACTTTCATTTCTGTACCAATGTTAAAAGAGCTTAAAAGTACTAGCAACGTTCTTGGTAATTTGTGACTGATTGTTAAAAGTCAAAAGTGGCAACAAATTCTAAATGAAATACATTCACTGAAAATCTTCATCTACCCTAGTAGATTAGTATAAGCAGTAAAACACTTGAAGTACCATGCTCTTTTCAGCAATTAACCCTTACACAAACTAAGCAACCAAGGTTCATAACTAGTCAAAGCAAAGATGGAAGGGCTAAAAGAGAATTAGAAAGCCAGAAACATAAAAGGCGAATTCCTAGAATGTAAGCAAGTTTTGGAAGCCTGGAAAGCATACTCACGTAAAGCATGTTGTCAGCCAGTCACTATGCTGCTTAAATGCAGCACAAAGGTTAATAGCCTTAATCCCCATCTCTTGGGAAATTTCTACACAAGCTTCTGCATACTTTTGGCACAGTTCAGTTGTGCGATGATTAGGACTGGTTTCACAGAAGAAGAGTTCTAAAAGTGTCAAAATATTATTAAGAATCAGAAGGAAAATCAGAAGAAAATTGAAAAAAGAACTTTCGTCGGCAATAATTACCCCGTAAGTTGAGCCTCATTCACGGGAGGAGCAGAAAGAAATATTATGCGTGTCTTCTCTGAAAGGCTCTGGTAACAGGTAACAATATGTAGTGTCATAGTCTCATGGATACTTTATAAAGAAATTTGTATATCCTGACTAAGTAATGATTACTTGAACTTTACATAATTAAGGCCAAAGTTGCCCATTGTACCTTTCATATCAAAAGTCCACCTCTGAATTTTATGGCAAGTGTATAACTATTTAACGCACCTCATATACAGTCCTTAGGGCATTGTTTAGCAAAACCATTTCTATAATGCATAAAATCTTAAATATCAAAACAAAATAGAAAAAACTTCTGACATTTTACAAAATATGTTTGGTGCAATCAAATTTGACACACCAAGAGTCGAAAGTATAGAGTTACAGTTTGTGGCTCAATAGCCACCTCGTACATAGTTTTTAGTTTTGGAAATTTTATTGCCAGTCATGCCTGATGAATGAATTATTTTCATGTTTATTGTGTTGTTTCTTTATACGTAGTTCAGATTTCTCGATAACATGAGTTTGACTGACACGATCGATCAAGTTTAAGTTCTTATAGGAAACGCTACTCTACTATAGTAATGCTTTATTACTTGACCATGTTGGGTGTACATAATTTTTAAAGGTAAAACGTACCTTGAGATGGATAGCAATTTTCCTCATATTTTCAACATACTCAGGCAAAGGTACATGGGGACATAGTTCATCTGGACGAGGACCCACAGAGTCGTTACCTCCAAAATAAACTATCACCAGAGATGGTTGCACTGCTTCATCCTTAAGATAGACATGTTGAAAGAGAATATACAAATTGGCAAAAGTATTGTCTCACTTGATGAATATAGCTTAGACGTTCAAGATACTTATAAATATCATATAGGCATTAAAAATAACTTTCAATTATAAGTTGGCAACTATTTATGACTTCAAATATCAATAAGATATCAAAAATAATCATTACCTTTGGAAAAACTTGATCCAGTACAGCCACGGCTTTCCTGGAGTTCCAACCACCATATCCTCGCAAAAATATGTCTGCCTACACCATTTACGTGTGAACAAACAATCCATCTGTTACTAATATTTCATTAAGTCGACTAGATTGCATTTTGATAGGTTTACAGAGAAAAGCTACAAACTCCCAAGATAAAACCCGTAGAGTGGGTGAGACTCCAAGAACAAAGAGAAAAGAACAGACTAAACTTTCATATTTCATTCATTCATATTTTTCAAGTACATAACACAGACGGCTTTATATAGCCAAACAAACAAAGAAGTTAAATAAACTACCACTGCCTAGTGCCTAATTAAATTACGGAGGATATGCGGTTTTATAATAACTGCCCACTATTCTAATTTGACCAAGTAATAAACACAACTACTAAATAAGTAATATCACATTAATTAATTAGTATGGGAAAATATCATGCAGGTATATAGGCTATACTCCCCGCCTGAAAACAAGCCTTGTCCTCAAGGCTTACAGCTTTCGTATCACAGTTTCCATGGTGGCTCGTGTCCGAGTTGGATAAAAACAAACTTGGGAGGCATAAACTCAAGACAAGACGGAAATGTCGTTGGACGAACACCAAGTCCTTGGATGGAATAAGTTTGGATCTCGTTGGTTGAAAGGTCCTCGAATGATTAAGAAACAACTTTGTTTTGTGGTTGTAACAACCGGGCTGTTGGACTTGATGGCAAGAATCGAACACGTTTGGATGCGAACTTGTCAACAGTGAAGAACTTGAATGGTTTTTGAGTTGGTTGAAGCATTGGTGGAACAATGACATTCTGCCGTTGGAACTTTGGTGAGTTGTGAACCGGTTTAGCGAGCGGAAAAGGCATTTGGATGGCGACCTCGGGATGAATTTTGGTGATGGGTGTTACATGATTGGTGAGAGTGGTGGTTACCCTGGTTATCTTTTCCTCGACTTTGGGTATATCGTGAGTCGGACAAGGCGGTAGAGGGGGCTGTAGGGGGCTGTGATGGTGGCGGAATAGAGATAGTTTCATTAGAGGCTATGGAATTGGTTGCGATGGAGGCTGAAATGGGGAGGAAGTTGGCCATGGCTTCTTCAAGTTTAGCAATGGCCGCTGCGAGTCGGTTGTTGGATGATGAAAACATGTCGACCATCATATCAAATTGATGAGTAGTGATGGCAGCCATTTTTTTTTTTGTGAGTAATGTGATAGAGGCATGGTGGAAGGTGAGTAAGCCAATGAAAGCACCAATTGATAGGTTTACGGAGAAAACCTACAAACTCCCAAGATAAAACCCGTAGAGTGGGTGAGACTCCAAGAACAAGAGACAAGAGAAAAGACTAAACTTTCATTTCATTCATTCATATTTTTCAAGTACATAACACAGACGGCTTTATATAGCCAAACAAACAAAGAAGTTAAATAAACTACCACTGCCTAGTGCCTAATTAAATTACGGAGGATATGCGGTTTTATAATAACTGCCCACTATTCTAATTTGACCAAGTAATAAACACAACTACTAAATAAGTAATATCACATTAATTAATTAGTATGGGAAAATATCATGCAGGTATATAGGCTTTACGTATCACATTTTCATGCCAAAAAAAAAATTGAATATGCAGAATCACAGGGTTGGAGTTCCTTTAACAGAACAAGCCCAAAACGCCTTAATTATGAGCATAAATGAATGTCGTGTAGATTAAATGAGACTTGTCTTTTAATAAATGTGCCAATGTATAAAATGATCAACTTTAGATATGCTGAAGAATCGTGAGAAATAGGGTGTTCAAACCGTCAGATGTTGGTTCGAGGGGGTAAATCAGTAATTTAAAAAGTGTAGAACTACCCAACACCCAATCCAAACAAACAAAATAAGCTATAGTTCATTTTGATTCGGTACTTTTCGTCCGATGTTGAAGTAATGTAAAACCTCCTTGAAAATGTGAATAGCATTTCACAGGATCTTTTAAATTTTCAAGGAGGTTTTACATTACTTAACCAACATTGAATAAATAGCATTTTACAGGATCTGTTCATTTTAGTTCAATCCATATTTTACATTTTGTTGGTTTGGATTGGTTATGATTAGAATTGGTTTGGTCGTCGAGCAGTTCTAACTTTTCAGAATAACTGATTGAAATAACCCCCTAAAACCAACACCCAAGTACCCAACCGTTTGAATACCCGTAAGTAAAAAATTAGTTGTTATCTAAAAGGGCACACTTCTGTACTTTGAGTCAGCGTGAGATTGTGTGAAACTTGTGTTGATTTCAGTGCCTGGAGGCCCCGACTGAAAATCCTAGCTCCACCACTGGTTCATTTAACTCGCTTCAATGTTAATGATTTCTAAACGATCAACATATTAAAATATGGTAAAGTAATATATATTTTGTCCATATATCTGGTCTCAATCTTGTAACAAGTATCTAAAGTGTAACAACCCCAAACGGTACTACTACTTCCCCCTTTCACCATGTACTTTTTTATCCATCTATAAAAAAAAAAAAAAAAAAGTTGCCAAAAAATGCCCAAAAAACCACCAAAATCCCATGTACAAAATTTGAAAGTTCAATGGACCTAAAAGTCAATAAAAGAAAAGGTAACTAATGCTTAAATCCTACCAAGAAATATTATTCCCTAATCACACTAAAACATTATAAATACCAATAATTATCAGTAATCGAAAGAGGGATATATATATATATATATATATATATATATTTGATGATGATCAAAATTAATTAAAATTCAAAATATAAAAGAAATTAAAAATAAGACAACAATTGTAGATATAGAAAGAAATAAATAAGGAATACAAACCTTACGAGCATAGATGTCAGCAAGAATGGCACCCCAGCCTTCCTGGGCAAAGCTAAATTCAACAATTGAGGAACCAAATAACACGAACTGTGGTCTTCTTGGTCCGACCATTTCTGTCTCTTTTAGAAGTTAACGACACCTGCTGCAAATTGCCTTTCCAAAAAAAGAGTCGGTCCTCCTGGTGTTTCGCTTGTGGTCCTCCTTTAAACACTCATTTAAATTACTATGTTAATTTAATTCTAAATATGTAAATAAATTGTAAATAAGGTTGACAAGTCGTCATTATCAAAAGTTCAAAACTAGTCTTTAATTTAAGAGTTTTTTTTTTCTTTCAAAATACTTATTTTAGCTATAAATACTAGTTTTAACCAAAACTTCTCTTTTCAAAAAAAAAAAAAAAAAACCAAAAGCAAAGAACTCCAAAACACAACTTACCAAACCTTTTTTTTTTTATCTACATTGAATAGCACACCTTACCAAACATAACATGTGTACATTGCATTGGCATTACTCTTGGTAGGGGTGAATACGGTTGGGTTTGAGTCGGTTTTTGACTAAAACCGAATACTGAACCATTATAATTCGGTTTTTGAAACTAAACCATTGGTTTTTGGTTTTTTCGGTTTTTATGGTTTTTTCGGTTTTCGGTTCGGTTTTCGGTTTTAGTCGGTTTTTAACCACTTGTGGGTTTGGTCCAACTTGAGCTAGAAAAATCTATAAGTTTATACACTATGATTACACTATAATTTCAACAAATCTTTCAAACAATATTAGTAACAAGAATATTATAACAATGACAACAAATCCATGTTGTACAAACTTTATATACTTATTTCAAACAAATTCATATAAATCTATTTATATCTTTACGCGTTGTTTCAATAAGCAATTAATAACCGAATCAATTTTGTTGTGTATTTTCACCTAAAACATATAAATGATATTATTTTATACACTTATATATACAAATATATTAACATATTTACTAAAAATGAGTAATAAAATGATATAAATATAAATAAAGTAACCAATATATATTTTTGGTTCGGTTCGGTTTTTATGGTTCGGTTTTTCATATGAAACCAAAACCGCACCATAACTTTCGGTTTTCAGAAAACCAAAACCAAAAACCATTTATTTTTTAGGTTTTTTCAGTTTTTTGTTTTTTCAGTTCGGTTTTTTCGGTTTTTATGGTTTTTTCGGTTTTCGGTTCGGTTTTTGTTCACCCCTCTGTTGGATAATTACCTACCCGAGCATATGGGTCGTAACCCGAACCCAAGCCCATAGGTAAGGCAACAATTAGGAACCGATTAGAACTAATTAATTAGTATCCTATTTGTATTGTGTTTGGAGATTATAATAGAGTTCTATTATAATTCTATAGACTTGGTATCCTAATAGAACTAGAATAGGATAGTTTATATATATGATCAACAAAGCCTGTTCTTGACATAGAAAACACATTGTAAGGTTTTGAGTTCTTTTCCTTTATTAATAAAATTGGAGAACTTATTCCATACGTGAATTGTGAGATAATACAACATCTTGATACTTTAATTGGTATCTAGAGCAAGGTTACGATCGAACAGCAGCAAAAATATTCTATCAGCAACAGTTTTCGAACAAGACAAGGAGCAACAAGTTAATTCGCGGGAAGTTTATTGGCTGCTGCCAATTCGCAGCTTTCAATAGACTTGTTGTTTTCTTGTTTATTCGAATATCAACAAAGCAGAAGTCTTCAATTGCAGCAGTACGAAAACAACATCACCTTTAATTCACAGCAAGAGTAACTAGTTGCATATCTATTTTGTCTTCTTGTATTACACAAATCAAAAGAAAAGATAATCTTTTCTTCTTTGGTTTGGTATTCACGTGACATCTGTTGTACCGTTAATTAGCAAATAGTCTTAGTGTAGGTTTATCCATATAAATAGTTAATAAATAAAGAGTGTTCAGTGTAACACCTCGAAGTGTCTAATCGACAGCAATTAGGCAGTTACTTAACTGTCTCAAATACCTCTTAATGGATCGACACATCCATTCACTGGCACCGGTTCATTATGTATATATATTGGTCGACTTCTGTACAAACATACCAGTTAATCCCATCCATATTTTATTCTATCTTTTCTTCTATTTTTCTCTCTTTTGCATTCTGTTATGAGTCGATCACAGAGGACTCCTATGTTCTACTACAATCTCAAACATAATAAACAAGAGTTCTACTACAATCTCAAACATAATAAACAAGAGTTTAGAGCATGATTAAAAAAACCATCAAACAACTGAAATCCAACAAACACAAGATACTAGAAACTATTTGAACATATTTGTAGGTCATACACCAAAGCCATTACTTTTCCTGCATGCTTCAGCAACTAGATCCTTTGATTAACTAATCAGAAATAAAAGCAAGAAGTGAGTAAAAAACAGTGGTAATTAATAGGTATAGTTATTTGTAGGTGGTGTAGAGAGCATAATGTAGAAGTTAAATCTCTAATTAAATATCAAATATACTATGTAATAAAAGACCTTATTAGAGCATTCTTCTTAATTAATTTGCCATGGCACCTGCTTTCTCTTCCACTGAAAGAACTACAGATTTAGAACTAGAATCCTTGTTAACATAGGGAGATACAAGACTCCGCACATATGTAGGAGCAGCAATATATCTAGAAGTGTTGCACAAAACAACACGCGGTGGATCATCAATAGCGTAATCATCACCATCATCATCATCAGATTCTTCCATGAGGTATACAGCATCATAACTCATCACATAATTCTACGGCAACAATTCCCAATAACATTGTTTTCCACTATTATCATTGTCGCTTTTCAATACCCATATCTCGGTGGACGTCCATGAGCCCCAGGGTGTAGCTATAAGTAATATGTTGATATACAGAATGGCGGTCTGGCATTTGAGTCTTTGTAAATTCCTCACGAGATAAATTAAAAGAAAAAATGGCTACCTCTTCAGTTTGAGAATTGCTCATATCCCAGTGAAGTGCCCCATCATATAAGATGCCGGAAACAGTATTTACAGTAGCAGATGCATAGTCATATTCTTCAATGGTTTCAGAGCCAAAGACCCGATCCTAGGAAGAAGAAGAACATAACTCAGGCTATTAAGAGACGGTTACAAGATGTCAAACAAGGACCACTCCCTCTTCGCAAACTCTCATCCAAAAGGAGTGTTCGTTGGATTCCAAAAGAGGGAAATTTACTTCAATGAATCAAGAAACTTGAGATTGCAAATATGGCGCGAAAACAGAAAGAAGCATGGTGCTATGAATGCAATTAGAAGGGTCACTTGTACCGGAATTGTCACAACAAAACAAAGAAAATTGAACAAGTTCAAAACCGCAAGGATGTTACAATCGGTGAAGGGGCAGATTTGGCAAAGGAAAAGGAAGAAATCTTTGAAGTCACTATCGATCAATTCACTCCAGATTCAATGGTTTTGGGCACTAATTCAGGCGATTGGAACTTCGTCTGGTATGTTAGTAAAAACTCTCCAATTCATGTTTCATCTTCTATGCAAGTTTTCATAAAATATAAACCTTTAGATGTCGCATCAGAAGATGAAAACCGATCCTTATGTGAAGGAATTGGTGAAGTTTTAATACCCTCTAACAATCACCAGTATGTTGTCACTTATGTCTCCTACGTGCCAAACATAGGACAAAATATTCTTAGCCAGTTTCAATTGATGACACAAGGCTTTGTTGTTGACTTTCTTGACAGTAAATATGTAATTAAAAGAAGGTTTGAAGATGAAACAAGTGAAACTTCTAAAAGTCAAAATGATGAAACCGATTCTGTGCATGTGAGTCAAGGAATACTAGATGAATTGGAAAGGAATATTGGTATTGATATTGCAAAAAGGATGCTTACTGAGTATGTTACAAGAAACTGTGATAAAACGGGTAAATCAAGCAAGTCTAGGAAGAACATGATCATTCCAAGTGATTTAAAGGAAGTTATAGGTTTCATTGATACAATTCTACTTGGAAAATTTACTATAGAAGAAAAGGATGTTTATTCTAGGGACTTTAACAAGAAGTTAGAATGGTTTTACAAGGAATTCTTAGGAAGCCCACTTAGAAAAGAATACCACCAGTTGGTATATACAAACTCATTTGCCTTATGGACTTTTTTAGAACAATCAAGGAATTGGGGGGTGGTAGTAACACCATTGTCAAAGGGGATTGGGATGGATTGGCAAATGCATTTGGGTATCCAATTGATTATGCAAGTACTTTTGAGAATTATTATTTGGATTATCTACAACAATTGGAATTATACTACGATGTTGGAAAGAAGATGTTCCAATAAAACGAGAAGGGCATGGTTGAGTGGAATGGAAGGCACATCATTTTAGAGACTGATACATATGATGGCTTCATGAACATCATGGGTATGATGAAGCACACTCAAACTGCCTCAAAATACAAAAGGAATTCTCAAAAGGAAGTTTCAAGATCTAGTTGTTTGGTTCTATCAAGTTTACATGAATTGTGTCTTCAACTACCCAATGCCACCAAAGATTGGAAACGCTGAAATCTGTCTATTTGATCTATTTGTGTTGGTTGACGGCATGGGAGGAAGTGGTAAAGTCAGCGAGGAAGACAACTGGGACATAGTTGGAATGAACTTTGGTTTCCCTCCGTGGCTGAAACATTATCTTCAAGGAATTTACGGTACTTACTTGGAGATGTTAGACTAATTTTACTGGTTGGCAATGGATGAGAGGACTGCCTCTGATGGCACGAGAGAACCCGCAACCACTCTCACTGTGGAAAACACTAGCCATGATGACGATCAGACTGATGGAAACAACATTGCTGATTCCTGAAAAACAAATGAGGAAGAGGAAGATCAAGGTGAAGGAATAGGCAAACCTGTTGAGCAACTTGATGATATACCATATACGGAGCTTTACCTCCGTATAAAGGAACAGATACGAAGGACCCTTCGTAAACAGCGAAGATACTAATACATTGTACCAAACAAACATATCCGTAGCCGAAGCTACGATGTATACCTCCATAATTCCGGAGCTCCCAAAGATAATTACAAACAATAAATGGATATACGTGAATTCTTTCCATGATTATCCGATCTCCCGAAAAAGGGAATGAAATCAAACACTCCTATAAACTAGGACACGGTCTAAAGAGTCCTAGATATATCTTCCATACTTAGAAGATATCACGAAAAGAGGAAGGGATTTACCCTAAATTCCTACCTTCTTCTCCAAGGCTTTACCCTCTATATAAATAGAGGAGGTGTCATACGACACAGGATCATATTCAACACATTAAAACCCTTATCATTAACACACTCAACTTCTGAATCCCCAACTCCCAAATAAACCCTAAGCCTTACGGATCGGCGAAGGGTTAACAATCATAGGCGTAAAGCGGCCTACGGCCCTCTGACCGGAAGGGAATCGCCAACAATACACCCAAAGCCTCTCTAACACCTTCGGTTGAGCCATAGTGCGATTATTTGATCAAACAAATTGGCGCCATCCGTGGGACCTTTGTCTCAAATTCGAACCCAGCCACGATCAAAAAAGCATTATGTCAAACCCTAATCCCCTTCCGGGATGACACGGGTCAGGCACCGTCTATGACCAAGAAAAAGATGACAGTGGGACTCTCCCAGTCAGGGGGCCCAGCTCCCCAGACGAATAAGGGACCAGAGCGGGCCACCAATCGCCAGACGACCAGGCACCAGGTCAATCGACCTGCCAGATAATGGCACTAAGCAAAGCAACAGATGGCGACCTTGACATAAGGGGGAGTAACGTCGAAGGAGATACAGCTTCAGAATCAGAAAAAGATGTTGTGCCGCACCTTGGGTACACCGCACAAGGTAACCCGCTACCGGTGGTGCAGGAACCTAGGGAAGAAGACAGAAACCAGACCAAAGATGAAGAAGGTAATCCCACAGCAACAGACAGGATCAGACAAAAGTCAGCTGGAAGGGATCTGAACAAAAAGAAGGAAGCAGAAAACAAAGAAGCTGATCCCATAACAGCAAAAAACCCAATGCTAGCATACCCGCCGTACCCGATCTATCGGGGGACTCCGGTAGGGATAATCGCAGCATCCATCATGTAGACAACATCTGGACTAAGGATGTACCAGTCAGCGAGTGCATATTCACCGTACTACGGAGGATACTTTTACCCATACGGAGGGCCACAAACCCAGCACATGGGGACGCCGCTCTTTGGTGGAAGTTACCTAGGACACATGCAGGCGTCATCGTACTACCCATACGGCATCGTGACCTCGTAGTATCTTAAGGCAAGCCTGATAACTGGAGTCGAAAAATACAAGGTTGAACAAAAGGGACCAGAGCCTAAATACAAGGGGTCATGCCCACAATTCGCAAAGCATTTACGCCAACATGTACCTTTGATGAAGATACTGGAGATCCAAGAATTACCTTGGTACAACGGCACCTCCGACGTCGAGAGACAAGGGGGTGGCTCGAAAGCCTACCCGAAGAGAGCATACATGGTGACAAAGACTTCAAATCCAAATTAAAGGAAGAATTCGGCTCTCACCTGTTGGCACATGAGATAAAACAGGAGGGGGATGAAGAGCCAGAAGAACTTTTGAAACGATACGGGGACAACACTCGAAACCTAGTACGCATATCAGAGGAAGAAAGGATATCCGGGGCCATCCATGGCCTCCGGTCAAAAGAATTGATATGGCACTTATGCCTCGGAAAGCCAAGAAGCTACCCGGAATTGATGGAGAAATTTCACGAGTGGAGGAGTGCCGAAGAAATAGTAGAAAAAGCTATGGCCAAATGGAAAACCATGATAAAAATGAATGAGAAGCAAACCGAGACAATCGAGGATGTAGCAACTGATGGGTTCTCTTCTACATGCAGTAGGACGAATAGCTACAAAATAACAATTGGCAATCTCCGGAAAACGCCATCAGAAATCTTGTCATCAGAAGAAGTAGCAAAAACATTCGTCAGACCATTGCCGTTATCCGGAAGAGGAACCAGAAACCTAGACAAATTCTGTTGTTTCCACAACGGATATGGGCATAGTACGGATTACTGCAGAGAGTTGTTAAGACAGATAGACAACACGGCGAGAGAGAACAAGCTAGCACACCTGGTAAAAAGAAGCAGACCAAGCTTCGACGAAGCAGAACCAGAAGAGCACCGGAGGAGGATACTATCAAATACCTTGATCTGGAAAGGAACACAACACTATCACTTCTGTGAGTTGGACGACAAGGCATCAATAGACCCGGTGCTAATAAAGGTGAACATAGGCAGCGTATGCCTGAAGAATACGCAGGTAGACACAGGAAGCGGACGAGACATAATCAATGAGAAAAGTTTCCTCCGATTGCCTAAAAAAATGCGGGAAACCATCACGCCACTGGATACGGAAATAGTAGGGCGCATCCGCCCATTGGGAGAAATATGGCTGGACGCCACTATCGGAGGGTTCCCGTGGCGAAGAACCTCAAGGATTCTGGCAATTGTGATAACAGCAAACTCGCCTTATGATATGCTCCTGGGCAGAGAAGGAATGAGGAAATTCCATATGATAGCATCAACGATACATGGTTGCGTACAGTACAAATCTCACGGGGGGATGCAAACAATACTCTCTTCATTTACTGAAGATACAAAGGGAAAGAGCTCCGTACCGTGGTACAAACGCAACAGAAGAAAAATTCAAAAGGGACCCAGAGGACAGCTGGAAATTGCGGACGGAGGATCCTCCGAAGAAAGAAAGGCCAGACAATCCCGGACCAGCAGGGGGTGCAGAAATCCATGCACCAAAGACTTCCGATGGGCATTAAGACCGGTTGGAGCATAATTTGCCTTCGGGATAAGCTAAATTAAGGGAGCAAATAGGGTAGCACAAAAGTAGCAGCTAGGAACAATACAAAATATTGTAACTTCCTCCTGCCATGTTGTAACATCCCGAACTTTTAATTAACGGTTGACTTGTGTAGTTAAGTCAACACCTTGTGTCCGTTAAGTCTCTAGGAGATTTAATGCTTATATGTGATTAATGTGCTATACGTGTGAGGCTTCAATGCCTTAATGATGTATATGTTAATGTGTTTAAGATGCCAAAGATGTTTAAGATGTGTTTAATGTGTCGGTAAGTATTCTCGTTAAGTCGTTTAGGCCTTAGATGTGAAGATGTAAAGTTGAGGGGCTTAAGTGTAAGCTTTGGGAAAGTGTGTCCAGCTTTTAGGGGTCAATTAGGCTAACCTAATTAACACTTAATCAGTTCTTAATCCCTTTTGTGCCTCTCCAAACCATCCCCCTCCTTCCCATATGATTCCTTTGCGAAAATCCTCCAAACGTGTTGATTCGGGTGTGTTTGATCAAGCTTTTGCATCCTTCTTGTAATCTACAGGTATTTGAGCTATTATTACATAGATTTCATGTCCTTTCAATCCCTTGATTCGTTTCATAACTGATCTAGGTCTTTAGAGGGTTGATTGGAGTCATAATCGTGTCTTTTAATCGATTCAGTAACCTAAAACATTTTTTATTGTGATGCAAATCAAGTAGGGATTAATCAATGATTTCATTGCATCATTATGGTCTTAAAATGATGAATTTTGAGGTAAAAAAGTCGTTCATAAGGTTTGGGGTCGTTTGGGGTGTGTTTGGTTAAGTTTTGGAGGTTAAACAATGAGGTTTGTGCAGATTCAGGGTCAGTTGCGGCGCAATACCTAGGTTGCGACGCAACTAGAATACAGTGACTTAAGTTGCGACGCAATTTGCCCACTACGACAGAATTTTCAAATGGCCATAACCTTTGAACCGTAACTCCGTTTTTGACAAATAAGTTATCCACGGAATCGTGAGAGAGTCTACTTTCTAATGGTAATACTTTTCAAGGATTGTTCTTATGTAAAAGTGCCTGAAAGGTTGATTTAGTGAGTGAAGGTCAAATTCGTCAAGTTCTTGTGAGCTCTAAAGTATTAATCGAATCTTCAATGCATCAAGCATTGTAATGGGACATGGTTATAGATGTTTAGGTCTGAGTTATGACCATAATTGAGTGGGTATTGTTTAGCTCATCTAATGGTCGCTTAATGATTATAGGTAGTCGGGAATACTTGCTTTGCACGGTAGCTTAGTTACCATTTGTTGTGCGCATCTTCGAGGTAAGATACACTACTTTGACACACTGAGGGTTCAATAAAAAGCATGGTTTCATATAATAACTTCCCAATTGATAACTTGATTGCTTATGGGTGTTCGGGGTTACACGGGAGATGATGTGGAGCTATGTAAGTGACCATTGAAGCCTGGAATGCAGTCCCTATGATATGAAATGAAATGATATGTTATGTAATGATATGTTATGCTTTGAGATGTATTGAAATGTGCATGAATGTATGGCTTGTTCATCTAGTTCACTAGACTTATTAGGTTGCCATGACACGTGCACGTTTAAGGGCCCAAACGTTAATACGATATGTGATAGTGTTTAGGTAACGTGGACACCTAAACTATATGTGATGTAAATCGAGCTCGTAAATGATGTGAAAGTGTTAAGCTTAACCCGTACTTGCCCTTGCCCGGTGGGTGCGTATATGTAGCTGCTCGGGTGGCTCCTTGCAACAAAATTAAGTGGTAGAGTATCTCCGGGTGGCCTGATTACCCACCAATGTCTTTGAACATACGGACTACTCCTGGATTGGCTTGCCATTTCTTAACGACACGGATGGACCGCCTTATGGCTTATCCATCCAGTCGGGTGTGAGGTTCCCTGTTAGGTCTTATGACCGCCTGCACACAAACTTACACCTTATATGATATACGTGACTTATGTCACACTTGCAAAGATGTTATATGTGAAATGAGATATGAAAGATGACTAGGCACATTTAGGGTGGTTCATCCTAATATGAAGATGTTGATGCTATGATGTGTATGTGAGATGACACGATTGATGTGTTATGCGCCTTAATGATTCCAATGACTTTTCTATATTGTTTTAAATGGACAAATGCTTTACAAATCATGTGTTATCTTACTTAGCTAATTCGTTAGCTAACACTTGTTTCTTGAAATGTGTTGCTCCCTCAGGTTTAGAAAGCTAATGATTGTTGATGAATAAAGAGCGAGGCATGGGTAGATTGCATTTGAGGATGGCTATAGCTTACCCATTGTGGCTGCTCAATTTAGACATTGCTTTACGTTTAAGATATGTACGACTTGTTTTAATTTTGTGATCGGTTGTTTAATGTTGGGCAACCGATGGGTTTCCAATTGAACTTATTTTGATGATATGGCTAGTAACACCAATTAATAAATGAACCAAACATATTTTGTTGGTTTGGACTTTTAAGGTTTATTTCCGCTTCCTTTGACGCCGTTAGGCGAAAATTTTTGGAAATCCATATTTTTAAACGACGGGTGTTACAAGTTGGTATCAGAGAAATGGTTTAAGTGAACCAAGGACTATAGGTTTGACATAGGAATTGGACTTAAACTGATAGAGATCAAGTTAGGCTTAAGTAGGTATGCTTAGCCTTTGAGATGAAATGCCTTAGGACGGGTTTGGGATGAGTGAGAGTGTAGGATTAAGGCTATGTGATGATTGTTTATTGATATGTGAATGTGTCTTTTAGCCTTTATTCTTCCGTTTCTCGCTTCTCCGTCGCTAATTATTCTATTGCTACGATAGACAGTCCTTGAGGTGATCTTCTACTTCTCTAATTGAATTTGATAAACTTGTGAGTTACATTACGTGGGAAGTTGTTGAGATGGACAAAAGTTGGAGGATTAGGTGAAATGTATTCTATCAATGTCGAACCCACGAGGTTAGGGACAAGGGCCACAATGGTGAAATATATGTTGTATGCGTAATAAAGGTCGCGTGAAAGGATTTGGTGAAAAGAAGACGATACACAAATGTGGTAACGAACATGTGAGTGAAAGGATACAATTACAATTATGGTCCGGAACATAATTGCAAGCGTATCACGACGCGAGCGTGTTTGTATGGCCATGCTTGTGTTGACCGGAGTGGAAAGTGATGAAGTTGGTAAGATCTCTATGAGGTGTTGTATTGTGTTATGGAGCCCACAGGCTTAAAAGACATGGACTTGAAGTTTGACGAGTAGAGTTGATGCTGGATACTTGAAGGATTATAAGTAGGTGACGCATAGAAGGGTTACCGGGCACACGAACGTAATTCTAAATGTATCACGACATGTGTGTGTTTGTGAGACTGTGTCTGTGTTGATCCGAATGAAGTAAAGATGGGAATGATGGAATCACTGGATGGTAGCATATTTAACCACGTGAAGAGTAGTCATGTATCTATGGATTAAAGAATGATGAAGATGAAGCAAGTAAAGAAGTTAACACCAAAGTCGATTGAACCCTTAACCATGATACTCTTCCATTCTATGAACACTATGTTACGATGTGAGGCTACATTCAAGCTGCAAAGCGTTAAAGTTGTGCTTGGGATTAAGGTTTGGGGTTTGAAAAAGAATTCGTTTAAAGGATTAGAACATGGGGTACTTGGTCGAGCTGGATGAGATGCGGCACACCAAAAGGGGGTGCGGCGCACATACGCCCAGTTTTGGAATTGGGTCTTCTGAAGGAAGCCCGATATGCAGCGCATGGACCTTCCATGCGGTGCATATTTGGTGTTGCACAAATGCTTGGTGTTTTCTGTGATAAAAAAAAATAGGTGAAATATGCGGAGCATATTTCTTTCATGCGACGCATATGTGCCCAGTTTTGAAATATGTGGCGCATGCACCATCCATGCGGCACATATTTTGGTCTGTTTTGGATTTACGACTCGTTTAGTTTTGATTTTGCTACGGGACGATATGTGACGATTGGGACGAGTATCTACAGGGGAGATTCTTCCTTATATTGCATGAATGTAAAGGTGATGTTGAAATCTTATATTTGTACAAAACTTTATGTATGACTGCTTCTCAAGATAAAGAGTTTTCCCTTAAGAAAAGTTAAGATATAAGATGATGGAGTTAATTATGGTTTCTTAAAGCACAAGAAGTAAAAGTTTTCAAGAACATTTGATTCCGAATTAATCATGTTTCTCGCCTATGTGATTTACTCATGTAAGGCAAAGATTATATTTCTAAAGTGAGGTCACCCGTAGTTTTGAGACGCTCTAATAATGTTCACGGTTTCGTTGCGATCATGAGGTCGAGCCTTCAAGTGATATGTGTCTAGTGCTACTGTCATGCAAAAGCACCTTTCCGTATTGTTCTCACTTATAGGAAGGAGTTAACGGTTTCGATTGTGGGATGTATTTCTTTCTATAAGATAGATTTACGGTCTTGCAACTTTATGTTGAAGTTGATGATGAAAGTCCTGCTAAAGCTATTGCTACCCTCATAATGATCCTATTGAGTTTTACGAAATATCTTCATGATAACGAAAGTCCTTGTTGTGTATGAATTTAAGGAATCAAGTCTAAAGTTTTCTCTAGATCGTTCAGTCATTACTTTTAGTGATGAAAATCTTGCCTATTCTAAGTATGACGAAGAACATCATATTTGCGTAAAGAGCGTTATTACGATTTTCAACTCGAAGAGGCTTAGTTTTAAATTCGTCAAAAGTGAGTAAAAGATAAGGGAGCAGCCGACGCTTAATGTTGAAGGGAACAAAGTTTTATTTATTAGCTAAGTCCGTGGTGGCGAGGTTATGGTGAGTGCTTGACTACGGAGAATCAACTCAAGATAACGTTCTTTGAGACAAAGAATGTAGTAGAACGGGAGCATAGTCAGAAGAGTCGAGATGAACCATCATGAAGCAATATGTTTAAAAGTAAGATTTCGGTATCCGAGAATGAAATGACCAAAAGTTGTACTTGAGGAGGCTTATGAACCGTGGTGACATGCTTTATTGGATGCCGCCTGAAATGTGATACGACCTATTATGATACGAGGTGTAGTAAATTTTATATGTTGACGTGTGATGGGGTTAAAAGCCAAGACTAGACACCGAAAGTTTTGTTACAAAATAATTTTTAACGATCCTTTAACGGAAGTAAGGAGTCACGTTATCATGGACTAAGAGACAAGGTTGCGTGGGAAGCTAAAGGTAATGATATGATATGAGCCATTAGTAAACTGATTGTCCAAGAATGTTTATTTCCTGGTAACTATTGCACCGTTTCATGGGACATGAAAAAAAAGATGTATGTTAAGGAAGTTCTCTTAAAGTGCGAAAGCTAATTGTTGAATGCTTCAAATCGAGATGGTCATTATGTAAATAATTTTCAAATATGTTTTGGCAATGTACGAAGGGAATGGTGAACTCAAATGGTGCCTATCACTCCTAGATTGATGGGAAAGAGGAAGAACGATTTAGAAATTCAGGATAATCATATGATTGTGCGATGGTGCATCGAGATTTATTGTTGTGTTCATATGCAACCATGGTTATGCCATAGGAGTTGGATGTCACTTCATGATACGACATGTTATTGAAAGGAAAGTTGTGGAGCCAAAGATCATGAAGATAATAGTTCATGAAGTTGGAATCGTTAAAGAAGTGTTCTGATTAGCTCAAAATTGACTGAAGGTTTTGTGGTGAGCCAAGAAAGCTTATTATGAACAAGTGGGTATTATGGTCTAACCATAAGACTCTATGGAGGGATATGTTATGCATCAAAAGTTATGACGAGTCGACCCTTTTGTTCAATGAATCATGTGAGTCATAGTAGGAAGTTAATAAGGATATGTGTCGGAAGGTCTTATCCGCCAAATGAATAGTCTTCGCTGAATGTAATGTGTGTACTACTTATGAAGGTTGAAGAAATGAGGTGATTACTTGTTTTGATTTAAAGATTGAACCAAAGAAATGACGAAACGGTTGAAATGTAATGTGATAGTATGTGTGTAAAAAAAAATGTGCGACTTGTGCTCAAGTCAAACCTGGGCGCCAAACGATATATGGAAAGATGCAACAATTGGTTATTCCGAAGCAGAAATGTACTTATATGACTATGGATTATGTGACGAAGTTGATTATACTCCCTAAGGTAAATGATGTGATATGAGTCGTTGTAGACTATTTGACAAAAATGCTCCTTCTTCTCGTTACTCATGAGTATGTGCGCGTGGTGAAGCTTGCCACTTGTATATAGGTGAAGTAAGCATGGAGTTCCGTTAAATATTGTGTTTGATCTTCATAAAAAGGGTAAACTCTAGAAGATATATGGTAGGTGCTTGTGTATTGCATTTAGATGACATCAATGGTACTTTCGTGAGTGTTATTGAACGTATGCCTTGATAATGAAACCAATGTGACTCCATTGGAATATGGGAGCATTGGTGCTAAGAAAGTGATTGTAGATGAGCCGTTTAAGATTCTTGGCCGAAGTAAATAAGCTTCGTATGAAGCAAATTGACCTTGTGTTTGTGAAATGGAGGCATACTCGTGGAGAGAGCTTAACTTGGGAAACCGAGTCCATGATGCGGGAGAACTATCCTCACCTACTTGATGCTGAAGTGATTCCGAGGACGGAATCCTCTTAAGGGGGAGGTAATTGTAACATCCCAAACTTTTAATTAATGGTTGACTTGTTTCGTTAAGTCAACACCTTGTGTCCGTTAAGTCTCTAGGAAATTTAATGCTTATATGTGATTAATGTGTTATATGTGTGAGGCTTCAATGCCTTAATGATGTATATGTTAATGTGTTTAAGATGCCAAAGATGTTTAAGATGTGTTTAATGTGTCGGTAAGTATTCTCGTTAAGTCGTTTAGGCCTTAGATGTGAAGATGTAAAGTTGAGGGGCTTAAGTGTAAGCTTTGGGAAAGTGTGTCCAGCTTTTAGGGGTCAATTAGGCTAACCTAATTAACACTTAATCAGTTCTTAATCCTTTTTGTGCCTCTCCAAACCGTTCCCCTCCTTCCCATATGATTCCTTTGCGAAAATCCTTCAAACGTGTTGATTCGGGTGTGTTTGATCAAGCTTTTGCATCCTTCTTGTAATCTACAGGTATTTGAGGTATTATTACATTGATTTCATGTCCTTTCAATCCCTTGATTCATTTCATAACTAATCTAGGTCTTTAGAGGGTTGATTGGAGTCATAATCGTGTGTTTTAATCGATTCGGTAACCTAAAACATTTGTTATTGTGATGCAAATCAAGTAGGGATTAATCAATGATTTCATTGCATCATTATGGTCTTAAAATGATGAATTTGAGGTACAAAAGTCGTTCATAAGGTTTGGGGTCGTTTGGGGTGTGTTTGGTTAAGTTTTGGAGGTTAAAGAATGAGGTTTGTGCAGATTCGGGGTCAGTTGCGGCGCAATACCTAGGTTGCGACGCAACTAGAATACAGTGACTTAAGTTGCGACGCAATTTGCCCACTGCGACGCAATAGCGACATAATTTTCAAATGGCCATAACTTTTGAACCGTAACTCCGTTTTTGACAAATAAGCTATCCACGGAATCGTGAGAGAGTCTACTTTCTAATGGTAATGCTTTTAAAGGATTGTTCTTATGTCAAAGTGCCTGAAAGGTTGATTTAGTGAGTGAAAGTCGAGTTCGTCGAGTTCTGTGAGCTCTAAAGTATTAATAGAATCTTCAATGCATCAAGCATTGTAATGGGACATGCTTATAGATGTTTAGGTCTGAGTTATGACCATAATTGAGTGGGTATTGTTTAGCTCGTCTAATGGTCACTTAATGATTATAGGTAGTCGGGAATACTTGCTTTGCACGGTAGCTTAGTTACTATTTGTTGTGCGCATCTTCGAGGTAAGATATACTACTTTGACACGCTGAGGGTTCAAAAAAAAGCATGGCTTCATATAATAACTTCCCAATTGATAACTTGATTGCTTATGGGTGTTCGAGGTTACACGGGAGGTGATGTGGGGCTATGTAAGTGACCATTGAAGCCTGGAATGCAGTCCCTATGATATGAAATGAAATGATATGTTATGCTTTGAGATGTATTGAAATGTGCATGAATGTATGGCTTGTTCATCTAGTTCACTAGACTTATTAGGTTGCCATGACACGTGCACGTTTAAGGGCCCAAACGTTAATATGATATGTGATAGTGAATAGGTAACGTGGACACCTAAACTATATGTGATGTAAATCGAGCTCATAAATGATGTGAAAGTATTAAGCTTAACCCGTACTTACCCTTGCCCGCGGGTGCGTATATGTAGTTGCTCGGGTGGCTCCTTGCAACATAATTAAGTGGTAGAGTATCTCCGGGTGGCCTGATTACCCACCAATGTCTTTGAACATACGGACTACTCCTGGATTGGCTTGCAATTCCTTAATGACACGGATGGACTGCCTTATGGCTTATCCATCCAGTCGGGTGTAAGGTTCCCTGTTAGGTCTTATGACCGCCTGCACACAAACTTACACCTTATATGATATGCGTGACTTATGTCACACTTGCAAAGATGTTATATAGTGAAATGAGATATGAAAGATGACTAGGCACATTTAGGGTGGTTCATCCTAATATGAAGATGTTGATGCTATGATGTGTATGTGAGATGACACGATTGTTGATGAATAAAGAGCGAGGCATGGGTAGATTGCATTTGAGGATGGCTATAGTTTACCCATAGTGGCTGCTCATTTTAGACATTGCTTTACGTTTAAGATATTTATGACTTGTTTTAATTTTGTGATCGGTTGTTTAATGTTGGGAAATCGATGGGTTTCCAATTGAACTTATTTTGATGATATGGCTAGTAACACCAATTAATAAATGAACCAAACAGATTTTGTTGGTTTGGACTTTTAAGGTTTATTTCCGCTTCCTTTGACGCCGTTAGGCGAAACTTTTTGGAAATCCATATTTTTAAACGACGGGTGTTACACATGTACTTACAAGCTCCCAAAAACTTATATAAAACGATCGTAATAATTTTCTAAATGCGCATAAAAGATTATTTTTTGAATTGTCAAGGGGACGCCCATAAGACTTTTCAACACAATCATGAGGTAATAACCCATGAATAAAATGCATAAGTCACTCCTTCCTTATGATTGTAGTGCATAAGCATAAATGCATAAGACACTCTTTTAAGAATGTATAAGCATAAAAAAAAAGAAAAAAGATATTACTTCTCCACAAAAGAATGCAGAATGATAAGCTCTGAAGTATAGCGAAGTAATGACGGCACAAACAGAGACAAGGAGCAAATAATAAACAAAGAAGAATGTACAAGAGCAAGTCATGCCTAAGGCATCAAAAAATATATGTACAGAGTGCAGAGGATCAACAGTTCACATTCCCTGAGGCCTAATATTATAAAGATCAGCTACCGAAGCATCGGGATTCGAAGAGATCTGCTGGATATAAGGAAAAGAAACATTCCTTAAGGCCTCTTAGCAGCAATGATCCTCTCCTCGGTACCAAGAAGCCTCTCCCTATTACCACTCAACACAACCTGCCCACGACTCTCCATACAAAAAAGTAACAAGGCTCATGAATCAGCCCGGTTAGCCTCAATCAACTCATCAAGACTCTGATCGAACTCAGGACTCGCCATCAACATACGGAAGACATGAGGAATAACACCAGAAATAACCTGGCGCATGGAGTTTCTTGTATTCTCCAACTCCAGCTCCAAATTGTTGATCACTCCAGTAGGTCCGGCAGAAGTAAGAGTAGCAATCCGCTCATGGGCAGCATCCAAACTCTGTGTAGCAAGGGATAAAGCCTCCTGGGAATCACCGAGCTCTCTCCGCAAAGAACTAACCAAGGAAGCATCACCCCCGGTAGACTGGGCAGCCCTCAGGGAAGCTAACTCTGCCCTATGCCTCTGCAGATTCTCCTCCAAATCGTGCACTCTGGCACTACTAGCCGAACCAATCATACCGGCATCAAACAGAGCCTGGTTGGTCATCTCAGCAAGCCTCTGAGCAGGCATGGTATCCAGCATGGTCCTTAAGTGATCAGGAACCAGCATATCCAGACTCATTCGGCAAAGCTGCGGATCAGGCAATCCACCCTGAAGAGGAATCCCTAAAAATTACAAAGAGTTTCAATCAGTAATATGAAAGGGAAACAACGATTGAAATATACACACAATCTACAGCCACTCACCAGTTGTGGTAGCTCCAGTTGTGGTAGCTCCAGTTGTAGTAGCTCCAGTTTCTTCAACTGGCTCTTTCCCAGGCCTGCGTCCAGGTTCAGAGGTACCGGCTAAAAGAAGAAAAAACATACATCTCAGATCTATGCAGACACAAATAACAGAGTCAGGAAAAAACGCGTACCTTGGTCAGCATTAGAAAATGGAATAGTAGCAGCAACAACTTCATCTCTTACTGGAGAAGAATCAAGGATAATGACAAAAGGACCTGCAACCATAGGGTCTGTTACACCGGATGGACCACCCATTACCCTCCGCCTCTTCGGAGGAGGCCCAAAAACATCAACACCTGCAAAAAGGGGACCTTCCCCATCATCAGAAGGAGACAGAGGCCTTCTACCAACAACCATGCCTCGAGGATTCATGGTCATAGCCCCTCTAAGTGTTAACTCTGCAAACACAACGTAAAGACGCCAGAAGAAAAAAAAAGTCAACAGAAAAAGCAACAAAGAATGGTACCTTCACGACACCATATCAAAACCGACTGATTAGGAGAACCCTCCCATGACATTGTAATGCCACAAAGATACAGAATCATAGAGGGATAAGTGACCAACTCAAATGGATACCTATGCACCTGACGGACCAATACATTATCAAGAGTAACCCAGTCATGCACATTATCCTCAAAAGACATCCCCGACACCAACCTACTCGTATCCAACAAACCCCTATACAGCGGATGAATGTATTCCTCACTAAAAAACAAAAACCCCGGCCTCCAGTTCAACATATCAGAATCACCTATATCAAAAAATAACCTACCATGCCTCTCTTCCACCATAACCCAACCATCACGAATACCGAATTTGAAAAAATATCGAAAAACACTTATCCTGGGCACTATCTCATATGCACGACAAATAACGATAAAAGACATTATCATGGTAATCGCTATGGGGTGCACCACAGATAAATACAGATTGTGGTAATCGAGTAACCCTAATAACCAAGGGGACAAAGGAAACCTAAGATTGCCACCGGAAAAAGGAGCGGTATACATACCTATAAATCCAGTAGGCGCATCAAGAATTGATTCCGACCATCCCGGAACCCTAATTTCAGGATCACTAGGGCGGAAGAAGCACTAGCGAAACCATGCGACATCGTCCTCAGTCATATCTGAATACGTGGTACTAATAACACGAAAATGATTGCGATCCATAGTATGGAGAAGATTGAACGGGGGCAGTGGATGTATTTGCTAATAGAGCAAGGGAGGGAGAGCGAAAGCAAGATGAAGAAGAAAAGAAAATCTTTGGAGCCGTCACATATTAAGTAGGAGACAAAATGGATGGTTTGAAAAACCGGCGCATAACCTACACAAACCGTCAATTGGTTTTCTTCTCGGGATAAGCGCGCTCGAATTAACTCTTGATGGGATATATACGCGACATGGTAAAATGGCAATTTTACCCTTAAAAAGAGTTCCGGAGAAGATACGGAGCATCCAAAACCAAAGCTCTTTCGAGCTCCGGTTACACAGGTACGCTCTTATTTATTTTTATTAGATTATTTTTGAAGTCTAATGCGATACTCTACAGATAGACTCTCCCATCAGACTAGGGGATTGATGATATACCATATATGGAGCTTTACCTCCGTATAAAGGAACGGATACGAAGGACCCTTCGTAAACAGCGAAGATACTAATACATTGTACCAAGCAGACATATCCGTAGCCGAAGCTACGATGTATACCTCCATAATTCCGGAGCTCCCAAAGATAATCACAAACATTAAATGGATATACGTGAATTCTTTCCATGATTATCCAATCTCCCGAAAAGGGAATGAAATCAAACACTCCTATAAACTAGGACACGGTCTAAAGAGTCCTAGATATATCTTCCATACTTAGAAGATATCACGAAAAGCGGAAGGGATTTACCCTAAATTCCTACCTTCCTCTCCAAGGCTTTACCCTCTATATAAATAGAGGAGGTGCCATACAGCACAGGATTATATTCAAAACATTAAAACCCTTATCATTAACACACTCAACTTCCAAATCCCCAACTCCCAAATACACCCTAAGCCTTACGGATCGGTGAAAGGTTAACAATCATAGGGGTAAAGCGGTCTACGGCCCTCTGACCGGAAGGGAATCGCCAACAATACACCCAAAGCCTCTCTCACACCTTCGGTTGAGCCATAGTGCGATTATTTGATCAAACACAACTCGATGACTACCACCATGTGAATGTTAATGTGCTTCATGTTGATGACGACACGCTCATGATAAACCTTGATGGAACTGAAAGTGAAGATGATGAAGACCCAAGTGTCGTTGAGTATTGCAACAGTGATGGCAGCGAAGGAAGTGGCAGCCAAGACCCGAATTAAAGGTTGCTGGAACTAAAGACAATTTGCTATTAAGGGGGAGAATGTTGTACCATTAATTAGCAGATAGTCTTAGTGTAGGTTTATCTATGTAAATAGTTAATATTTAAAGGGTGTTCATTATAACACCTCAAAGTGTTTAACCAGCTAGGAATTAGGCAGTTAGTTAACTGTCTCAAATACCTCTTAATGGATCGACACATCCATTCACTGGCACCGGTTCATTATGTATATATATTGGTGGACTTCTGTACAAACATATGTTGTAATTATGAGAATATTCCAATATATTTATACGACCTCATATCTATGAACCTTTAGAGTCGCACACGAAGAATGGGGAGGGCATAATTGAACTTCATATATATAACAAAAAAGCCATTGTAAAAGATAATAACTAGAAGTTTCTAAAAATAGTTTTTGGAAAGTTTCCAAAAATAGATTTGGAAATGACGAGCTGGTCGGAAACGCGAGTCGGGTCGAAAACGGGATCGGACATCAAGCACCATGAGTCGACCCATGAGTCAAAGAAGTCGACCCATGGGGTCCCACTAAGTTGGCCACGCACAAGGAGAAAAGGAAAGAGAAGTTTTAGGAGATTTTATCTTGTCCGGCATTGATTGGAAGAAGGAAACCTAAGGGTTTCCTATTCTTATAAATAGAGGTCTAAAACCTTTTTTCCATTCAATCCTCTCTTCTTTCTCTTGAAGCTAGGGTCGAAATCCACCCCCTATGGTGGAGGACTTCGACTAAGCTTTTCTAGTTAATTTTTATATGGTGGGATTTTGTTATAACTTGGAGTTATAGCTAGCACTTAGCTAAGTGTCGAAGATCTGTTCCTGTGTACGAGTCTATTGAGAAGTTCTACACTTGGGCTGTAGTACGTGACGGAGTTCTCGTCTCCGGGTTTGTTTATTTATTTATTTATTAGTTGGTTATATTACATGCATGATAACCAACTAATAAAGAGGTTTGGACTAATTAACAAGAGTTTTAATTATTTACACTATAAACCCTAAGTTTTGAATAAACTAATTTGAGGTCCTTTCAAATTATGAACATCCAATTCCGAAACAAAGAGTTGTATAGTTAATAAAATCCCAACAGTGGTATCAGAGCGCAGGCTCATGCATGGTATAATCACTAATAGATATACAATTCATTAGGTTTTTCGAATTGTATATAATTGGTTGAATTAACCCGTATGTGCGTACCGGGTCGATTCACCCCTGTGACTACTATAGAAGTTAATTTTTATTATATGCCTATGTACATGCACCCATAGCCATGACCGTAGTCAGAAAAGCTATAATATAGAATATTGATATGCGTAAACCCTTTTTAGTCCATACGTTTTATTGGTAGTGATCGTGATTGATTGTTTCTCAAGTTTTATTTTTCAAATGAGATTGAAATAATATGTGTTTTATTTTGGAGAAAATAAAGTTTGGATTTTGAGAAAATAAAATTAATTTTTGAGAGAATTAAATTAATTTTTATAAATGCCTTTTAAATTAAATTAATGAGTAATTTTAATTCTTGAAATCGAAATTGAGTTGCATACTCAAAAGGAAATCTTGAGAAACGGAAATCATTCCGAGCTTATTTATATTGATAATAGTTGTCAAAGTAAGTGGGAGCTCGATGACGGATCACGAAAATAATAGACGTAGTAACTTGCTTTAGTTGGAACTACATGTAGAAGTATATGGACTAGTTTATGCATGCGGATATATATGTATTAATATGGTTTAAATGATGCATGTTGTTTTAAACCCTAGAGATTAAAGAACATATTTTTTAGAATTAAAACTAAAATGAGTTTTATAAAATAGAGATTTTGAGAAACTCAAAATAAAGTTTTACGAAATGGATCAAAATTAAGAAAGAGTTTTTAATTTCATGCATTATTGTTTGTGTTGTTCTTTTATGCCTTAGACGTCACAAACAATTTTCGTAGAACTTCATAGGTTAAAGTTGTTAACTTGAGTAGGTGCAATGATTTGTTTTGAATGCATGCGAAACAAATTATCGTTAGGCTAATATGTTAGTTTAAATTATTCTACCCTTCTATAAGGAAATCCCTGCCATCATATGAGAAGCACCTGATAGTATACACTCCCTATTCCTCTGGACGGTTGCCTAAGTCATAGTGTAGAAACGGGGTAGTTTTCGCGGTCGTGCCGGACAGTTGCCGGATACACGTGATGTGGACTCAATTTGGTTCTTTAAGCTTTAACTAATAGAAGATTCTAAGAAAGTACTTTGAAATCTTTGGGTAGCTATACTAGTTAAAGATAAATATCAAATTGCTAAAATGAGAACCTAGTTTAATTAGTAAACTCCGCTAGTTGTTAAATCTTATTTGAATTATCTTACTAATATCCTTGCTAGATAATGAGAAGCTAAATGAGAGCGACTTCAATATCTAACTCGAGATTTATTCTTGAGGCATGAGATGAAGTTGCATTTTCTTGACGTTGTCTCCGATAACCAATACAATATTGCTATCTTGTATTCTCTAGTAATACAATGATCGAAGTGAGATTGTTTGTCTTGCGATTGCAATATACCTTTTGATGATCAAAAGGAGTCGAGCATTCGAAATCTCACATCATGGTTAGAAAGTTTGTAGCGTGTTCGAGAAACAAGCTCACTAGAAAGCCATGTTAATGTTGCATGCGATAAGACAAATCTATGTAACCTTATGAAGCGAGTACATGGATAGATCACAACGACTTATGTCACCTATATGGAGTTTGGGATGAATTTAAATTCACCGACCAAACCCCACGAGCATATTCAATGTGCCAAGGTGAATTAAGAATGTGTTAAGTTGCATCAAGAGTTAAAGGCAACTAATGGAGCTATGCTAGGCAAAGGTCTAGTTGTGATAAGTATGGAGAAGTCAAGATACCCGATAGAAGGTACAAGAGGTAGAGTGAAGAACAAGTGTGTTTTGTTTTCACGATGACATTTCTTAATCCAAGAAAAGGAACAAGAAAAGTTCTTACGAGATACTACCTACAACCAATGTGGTTTAGATAGGTCATTTGGAAGTGAAGCAATTTTGACTATCTTACTAGCAAGACTATGTCAAATAGAAGCTTCGCTAAGTAAAGTATCTATTTTGATTATATGTTTTCCTAAGATGGATGATACTAGGTGTCAACCTAACATTTATTGAATAGCTTCAATATCGGAAAACAAGTAGGAAACGCAAGACTCGAGATTCTAGAATCACAACCTTGAAGAGTATGTCGGATTTTACCTAAGTGATTGAATCTTGATCTAGTCTTGTCATTTGAACAAGAATTGTTGGTTTTTGGAATGTTATCTATATAAAATTTTGAATATGTATTCGAAATTTTCTAAAAGTATTACACTTAGTTGTTTTACTTATATATGTGACGTCATAAATTCCTACTCCGTTGATAATCAAAAGTTTATTTTGGATCATACATGTGAAAGTAGGAATGCCTTGCATTTCCTTTGTCTTCACCATTATATGAAACATACAAGATATGGTTCAAGATGATCTAATAAACTTCATCCCTTTTTGGTTGAACCTTATTCTAAGTAGTAGAAGGTTATATGTTATGGCATTAATGAGAGTTATCTTGTTTTATGTCTAACAAGTAATGATTCGTGAATTAGTCAAGAGTTAGCCATGAATAATAAATAGTCTTAGTGTAGGTTTATCTATGTAAATAGTTAATAAATAAAGGTTGTTTAGTGTAACACCTCAAAGTGTCTAACCGGCCAGGAATTAGTGTTGGTGCATGTTTCTCGGTGACAAAAGCATTCTAGATGTGTGACGTATATTTACATATATTCAAGTCTTGTAATTTATCTTGTAATTACCGTTTGTCATAATATTACCTTGGCATATATTGTTGATCATATTGGGATCCATTTATGTTTATATGTTTGTTTATTATTTGTGTTTTACAGGTTCTAAACATTACATGTAAAGAGTCATTAAGTTAATATTGTTTCTGCGTTTAACAGCAGTTGAAATATTAACTTAATGTACTTCAAGATGGAAGTTAAGTTAATTGTGTTTCTGCGTATTAACAGCAGGAGAAACATTAACTTAATCAATACTTCCAATAGGTAATATAGACAATGTTGTTTCTGCGTATTCACAGCAGTAGAAACATTATCGTAGTTGATGTTGGTTCTGCGTATATTTACAGCAGTATAAACATTATCGTAGTTGATGTTGGTTCTGCGTATATTTACAGCAGTATAAACATTGGCTGAGTTAATGTTG
>CM067172.1:29662124-29744495 GCA_034093135.1 Erigeron breviscapus | reverse complement strand
TAGAACGTGTGTTGATCGTAAATCATGATCTATCCTAAACTAGAAGTGCGAAATCCATCTAGATTAGTTATTAGGGTTCTTGTACAATACAAAGATAAGAAAACAATTACAATGGGAGAAATAATAAACATTATCATTAGTCATATGATTACAATACAAAACGAATTCGTATGATTACATCTTGAAGACTACGAATCACAATCAACAAGACGAAGTTGGTTGGAACTTATATTTGGAATAAATGTGTCAACTATTATATAATCTGTATATATTCTACGCCAAACATACAAACAAATACCCAAAAAGAAAAAGAAGAACAAAAAACCATAGAAAACTTGTAAATGGTTGAGTCGGGTTCGGTCCTTTCAAGTTGGTATCAGAGGCAAGGTTTAAGGGATTTAGGTATTTCAAGATTAGAAGAATGTCTACACTTAAATCATAGTTGTGACTTGGCGTTATGTGTTGTAGTTTGGTTTTCAGTGGCATATGGAATTATTTAGCGAATTTATCTTAAGGAGCTATAATATTTTACATAAAAAATTAGTACAATATTTGTTTTATCTTATATATTTTTATACATTTTTACATTGTGTAATTTGTTTTATGAACTTGATTAGCAAAATAAAAGTTTTTGTACATATATCTTTTTCAATCATGTTTATAGGTAATGCATTAAAAAAATCTTACAAAACGTTTTATTATTACGTAGTTAATACGGTATTTAATAATATTTTAATATATAAAATTGCATAATAAAATACCTTGCTGCACGTGTAATTATAAACCCAGAAATGTAACATCTATTTAAAGAGGGGAAAGTTGTTCATTGTTAGAGAACAAAACCAGCTAAAAAGGTATTTTTGTTTCACTTGACATTTTATATTTAGACTTTTATAAATTACTCATAAATATGGATGATAACTAAAGCCTATCTATACTTAATTTTTTTCATGGAGATTTAAAATAACTTTACTAGCAAAGTTAGATAAATCATGAATTTTGGATTAAAGTTAAAAGTTAATAGTCAAAACTCATTTTTAAATGATAATCTTCAATTTTACTACAAAGCCAAAGATTGTATAAAGTTAGTTTCAAGTTTAGATGTTATTTTAGAACACTATGTCTACTTATCTACACATATATCAATAGATTAAAGCAGACACCCCGAAGACTTTGCGCGTGATTAGTGATTAGCAAAATCAAAGTTTTTGTACATGTATATTTTTCAATCATGTTTATAGGTAATGCATTAAAAAAATCTTACAAAACGTTTTATTATTACGTAGTTAATACGGTATTTAATAATATTTTAATATATAAAATTGCATAGTAAAATACCTTGCTGCACGTGTAATTATAAACCCTGAAATGTAACATCTATTTAAAGAGGGGAAAGTTTTTCATTGTTAGAGAAGAAACACCAGCTAAAAAGATCTTTTTGTTTCACTTGAAATTTTATATTTAGACTTTTATATAGATAATAACTAAAGCCTATCTATACTTATTTTTTTTCATGGATATTTAAAATAACTTTACTAGCAAAGTTAGATAAATCATGAATTTTGGATTAAAATTAAAAGTTAATATTCAAAACTCATTTTTAAATGATAATCTTCAATTTTACTACAAAGCCAAAGATTGTATAAAGTTAGTTTCAAGTTTAGATGTTATTTTAGAACACTATGTCTACTTATCTACACATATATCAATAGATTAAAGCAGACACCCCGAAGACTTTGCGCGTGATTAGTGATTAGCAAAATCAAAGTTTTTGTACATGTATATTTTTCAATCATGTTTATAGGTAATGCATTAAAAAAATCTTACAAAACGTTTTATTATTACGTAGTTAATACGGTATTTAATAATATTTTAATATATAAAATTGCATAGTAAAATACCTTGCTGCACGTGTAATTATAAACCCTGAAATGTAACATCTATTTAAAGAGGGGAAAGTTTTTCATTGTTAGAGAAGAAACACCAGCTAAAAAGATCTTTTTGTTTCACTTGAAATTTTATATTTAGACTTTTATATAGATAATAACTAAAGCCTATCTATACTTATTTTTTTTCATGGATATTTAAAATAACTTTACTAGCAAAGTTAGATAAATCATGAATTTTGGATTAAAATTAAAAGTTAATATTCAAAACTCATTTTTAAATGATAATCTTCAATTTTACTACAAAGCCAAAGATTGTATAAAGTTAGTTTCAAGTTTAGATGTTATTTTAGAACACTATGTCTACTTATCTACACATATATCAATAGATTAAAGCAGACACCCCGAAGACTTTGCGCGTGATTAGTGATTAGCAAAATCAAAGTTTTTGTACATGTATATTTTTCAATCATGTTTATAGGTAATGCATTAAAAAAATCTTACAAAACGTTTTATTATTACGTAGTTAATACGGTATTTAATAATATTTTAATATATAAAATTGCATAGTAAAATACCTTGCTGCACGTGTAATTATAAACCCTGAAATGTAACATCTATTTAAAGAGGGGAAAGTTTTTCATTGTTAGAGAAGAAACACCAGCTAAAAAGATCTTTTTGTTTCACTTGAAATTTTATATTTAGACTTTTATATAGATAATAACTAAAGCCTATCTATACTTATTTTTTTTCATGGATATTTAAAATAACTTTACTAGCAAAGTTAGATAAATCATGAATTTTGGATTAAAATTAAAAGTTAATATTCAAAACTCATTTTTAAATGATAATCTTCAATTTTACTACAAAGCCAAAGATTGTATAAAGTTAGTTTCAAGTTTAGATGTTATTTTAGAACACTATGTCTACTTATCTACACATATATCAATAGATTAAAGCAGACACCCCGAAGACTTTGCGCGTGATTAGTGATTACCACGAGCTCAATAAAAAACAATAAACCTCACCCACTTTGACTGTGATTTTGTTGCATTTTAGGGTTTATAACACTTTATAAAACCAATAATAATTAAACCCTTTTTTAGCCGGCATAAGTAAGGTAATTTCTTATACATTTTGTTTCTATTTATGAAAGAAACTATAATATTAATAAGTATATATATACACCCTTTTTTAGTGTTTATAACACTTTATAAAGCTAAAAATGATACATTAAAAAAATGACATTTATTTTATACAATAAAGTGATATACTTTTGCAGGTTTGTTGACATCTCACGAGATTTATAAATAAACAATGTAAAGTTGGTTGGAACTTATTATTTGGAATAAATGTTTTAACTATTATATAATCTGTATATATTCTACGCCAAACATACAAACAAATACCCAAAAAGAAAAAGAATAAGAAAAAACCATAGAATTATTTAGCAAATTTAACTTAAGGTGCTATAATATTTTACATAAAAAATTAGTACAATGTTTGTTTTATATTATACATTTTTATACATTTTTGCATTGTGTAAGTTGTTTTATGAACTTGATTAGCAAAATAAAAGTTTTTGTACATATATCTTTTTCAATCATGTTTATAGGTAATGCATTAAAAAAATCTTACAAAACGTTTTATTATTACGTAGTTAATACGGTATTTAATAATATTTTAATATATAAAATTGCATAGTAAAATACCTTGCTGCACGTGTAATTATAAACCCTGAAATGTAACATCTATTTAAAGAGGGGAAAGTTTTTCATTGTTAGAGAAGAAACACCAGCTAAAAAGATCTTTTTGTTTCACTTGAAATTTTATATTTAGACTTTTATAAATTACTCTTATATATGGATGATAACTAAAGCCTATCTATACTTATTTTTTTTCATGGAGATTTAAAATAACTTTACTAGCAAAGTTAGATAAATCATGAATTTTGGATTAAAGTTAAAAGTTAATAGTCAAAACTCATTTTTAAATGATAATCTTCAATTTTACTACAAAGCCAAAGATTGTGTAAAGTTAGTTTCAAGTTTAGATGTCATTTTAACAACACTATGTCTACTTATCTACACATATATCAATAGATTAAAGGAGACACCCCGAAGACTTTGCGCGTGATTAGTGATTACCACGAGCTCAATAAAAAACAATAAACCTCACCCACTTTGACTGTGATTTTGTTGCATTTTAGGGTTTATAACACTTTATAAAACCAATAATAATTAAACCCTTTTTTAGCCGGCATAAGTAAGGTAATTTCTTATACATTTTGTTTCTATTTATGAAAGAAACTATAACATTAATAAGTATATATATTCACCCTTTTTTAGTGTTTATAACACTTTATAAAGCTAAAAATGATACATTAAAAAAATGACATTAATTTTATACAATGAAGTGATATACTTTTGCAGGTTTGTTGACATCTCACAAGATTTATATATAAACAATGTAAAGTTTGTTGGAACTTATTATTTGGAATAAATGTGTCAACTATTATATAATCTGTATATATTCTACGCCAAACATACAAACAAAACCCAAAAAGAAAAAGAAGATCAAAAAACCATAGAAAACTTGTAAATGGTCGAGTCGAGTTCGGTCCTTTCAAGTTGGTATAAGAGGCAAGGTTTAAGGGATTTAGGTATTTCAAGATTAGAAGAATGCCTACACTTAAATCATAGTTGTGATTGGCATTATGTGGAATTTGTTAGGTCCAGATTTACTGGACTCGCTCCAGACTTGAAGACTGGAGAGTCTCTGAAGACTTGTCCAGAAATAGTATTTACTGGACCCACTCCAGACTTAACGACTGGAGCGACACTGAAGATTTGTCAGAAATAATGGAAGACCAGTGAGCAAAATTGTATAGGAAATCTGGAGTATTCTCCAGATGAGCTCACTGGACTTCACCCCAGTCCAGATCTATTCTACTGAAGACATTCTCACTGAAGTCAAAGACTGAAGTTAGAATAAAGAAGACTGACAAATAGCGGAGTCTACTGGAAGTCTTACCAGATCTACGACTGGAGGTTTGTCAGTGTTCTAGACCTTACAAGTCTGAACACTGATTACGAGGAATTAACTTTTTGCCTTTACACACTTTTCAAAGAACATTCCACTTGTCTTTACAAAAGTACTTACGTGTGTAAAGGTGGTTGGTTAAAAGGATAATAAATCATATTGATGTGACTTTATCCTTGTACTTTAACCAATGCATTTAATGAACTTGTCGGTTCATTAAATGCATGCAACCATATTTGTACGGCACAAATTCACTGTTGAATTTGTTTGCCTATAAATACAAAGTCATTTCTTTGTTAAAATTACTTTTAGAATTAAAGGTGAATTGTCTAAATACTCTCGATTGTAACAGGGATACTTCACAACTTTAAGTATCTCGATCAAAAGAGTTTATTTGGCAAATATAGATCATTTGTAATTCATAGGTTGTTAGGATACTTACATATTTGTATTATCTTGATTCCGCACAACCTTGTATTTTATTTAACATCATAAATAAAATACACTTGAAAAATTACATTGTGTTCCACCTTTATTTATTGCATTAAGTCTTGTATTACTTTGTTTATATACTTGCATTTATATTCAAGTAATACTAGTCCAATCTAGTGCTTATTAGACTTGTTGTATTTTACACTTTGGGTTAAACCATCAAGCTAGGGACTCTACAATTGGTATCATAGCAGAAGGCTAACATATTTGCCTAGATCTGCTTCTTGATGGCCAACCCAGAAAATACACAAGGAGGTTTCAGTCTTGGTCCTGATCCTATTCAAAATGATCAAAATGAACCACCACCTGTTATTAACACTTGGTGAATCTAGACACCCTTCTCAAAAACATGATCCTCGGGGCCGTTTCAGAAACCCTAATTCCCACACTAGTTCTTTTTCCTAGTGCTAAAACCATGTGGGATGAATTAGTCATTCAGTTTGAAGGAGATGATGACACCATTGTCACCAGAAAGGTTGCCCTGAACAAGAAGTATGAATCCTTCTTTGCTCTACCCAATGAAAGTCTAACTGGTACTTACACCAGATTTACTAGCCTCATTAATCAGTTGAGAGGACTGGGGGTTGAGAAAGACAAGGATATACTTTTGGAGAAATTTTGTGATATTTTACCCACCAAATGGTCTCACATGATCCTGGTCTTACGACAAGGTAAAACTCTGCACACACACACTCTCTCAACTCTATATGGAGCTTTCCGGTACACTGAAGAAAATCAAGCTCAGAGAGTGGTGGCAGAACAAGATGCTTTTAACCATGCCTCCAGTAGTCCTAGTGTGGTTAGTCATACTGAACCACAAGGTACAACACTAATATCTTCTGAGAATGTATTTTCTATGAAGAAGATGGTGTCTGAATTTATGGAATCTGGAGAATCTAGTCTTATCTCTCCAGACTGTGATGAATCTGAAAATGATGACCTGGTTGCAATGATTGCTAAAACATTTAACCGTTTCAAAGCAAGAGCAAATAGGCCATCTGGACAATTTGCATCCAGTTCTTCTACTGATAAGACCAATCTGACATGCTTTAAGTGTGGCAGAAAAGGTCATTTCATGAAAGATTGCAAGTCCAGTCAGTTTGTATCCCAGCCTGGTCCATTTACTTCTAATAAAAAGCCTGATGAAAATAATAAATGCATGATTGCAACAAATGGAAAATAATAAATAATAAATGCATGATTGCAACAACTGAAGAGAAATGGGTTCCTTCTGATGATTCATCTGTTGATGAAGAAGAAAGAGATTGCTGTTACATGGCTCTGGCAGACGAAAGAGCATCTGGTGAAGGAAGATGTCACATCTGGAAGATGGGTGGACATTGTTATCAAAAAGGTCAGTGATTATGATGTGGAAACTGACACTGAACTTAAATTAGACATTGCTGAAGCTCTTAATTCTGATTTAATCTTTGTTGAAACTGTTAGATCTGACTGTGTAAATGGTCTAGAAACAGATTTTTTTGAAATTACAGTTTTAAAATCAAAATTAAAGGAACTTCAAGATATTGAACTGGCATTTCAAGCCCAAGTTCTGGTAACTGAACAACTGATCAAGAAAAACAAGATCTTGAAATCATTTTAGAAAAAGAAAAATTGGTTATTAAATCATGGCTTGAAACCAGAAAGCCATATGATGCTGGAGTAAATCAATTTCCCACTAAAAAACGAGCTTATTTAGATGGAAATACTCATGTTGCATCATTAATACCAGTAATTGATCGGTTACCAGAGGGATTCAGGCCCATTACCATTTATGATGAGCCTGTAACTCACAAGGCCAATATTTTCCCAGTTCAATCCCCAGAGGTTAAGAATGGAGCATTCCAGATGACTGCTCCAGTTAAAAAGGTCAATCGGAATAAACCTTTGCCTCAGACAAAATAAGCCGAGAGTCCAGTCAACTGGAAAGGCTCAGGTGTCATCTGATGAAAGTATTTTTGTTAAGGTTAGAGAGCCAGTTTCAACTACTGACTCGTCAATTTCAAAGTTTTAATGCAAGATTAAACTACTTTGAGGGTACTTCATCTGGCCCTAGACAAAATACCAAACCTTTTTCAAAGAAAGATAAATATATTTCTCCAGATGAGAAAAAGAAAAAGGTTTCAAAACTATCAACCCAGTGGTCTTTTCAACTAAGACTACTGTTGAAGAAAGTGAACTCAACCAGATACCTCCAGGGACTTATAAGGGAGGGTCCAGTGAACCCATCAGTCGATGGGTTCCCAAATCTAACTGATATATCTGGTGGATGTGCAGGGCGATCGAAAGAAATATATCTGGTATCTTGATAGTGCAACTGGCAGGACGATGACCGGATGTAAGACCCTGCTGGAGGAGTTCACCATTTCTGATGGACCCTCCATTACTTTTGGAAATGATGGTTGTGGAAAGACTGAGGGGTATGGTATTCTGAACAATGGACAAGTCAAATTCAGACGAGTTGCATTTGTGAATGGTTTGAAATATAACCTGATCAGTGTAAGTCAACTGTGTGATGATGGCTATCAAGTTCTATTCAATATTGCTCAGGGCATTGTATTCAACAAGGACTGGAAGGTAGTATTGATTGCTCCCAGAAGAGGGAATGTGTATGTGATGGATATGGAAAGCTCTCCTTCAGAGCAGTGTTTCTATACTCAATCTGATGAAGACACAAACTGGTTATGGCACAAAAGGTTATCCCATTTAATTCAAAATATTAATAAGTTGTCTAGAAAACAACTGGCAGATGGGATACCTTCAGTTTCCTTCAAAAAAGGAAAGGCCATGTCCAGGATGTGAGATGGGTAAGCAGAAACGTGCCAGTTTCAAGACCAGACAGAATCTCAGCATATCTGAACCACTTCACATGCTTCATATGGATCTCTTTGGTCCAGTGAATGTTCAGACTCGTGCTGGTAAAAGATACACCCTGGTGATCGTAGATGAATTCTCCAGATATTGTTGGGTGATCTTTCTCAGGTCTAAAAGTGAAGCTGCTGCTGAAATCATCAGTCTTATCAAGCAAATTGAGCTCAAGTACAGTCGAAAGGTGTGTCAGTTAAGAAGTGACAATGGAACAGAATTCCAGAATGCAACTCTGGAGTCATTCTGTACTGACACTGGCATCTCCCAGAATTTCTCATCAGCCGCTCTCCAGAACAGAATGGAGTGGTGGAAAGGAAGAATCGAACGCTGATAGAAGCTGCCAGGAGTATGCTTGCTGAATCTGGTCTTTCTACTAGTTTCTGGGCTGAAGCAATTGCAACTGCTTGCCACACCCAGAATCGTTCAGTGTATGTGAAGCGACACAAGAAGACATCCTATGAAATATTAAGAAATAGAAAACCAAATATTGGTTATTTTCACGTTTTTGGATGTCCAGTTTACATCCTGAACGACTCCATTCAGTTAGGCAAATTTGATGCCAAAGCTGATGAAGGATATTTCTTAGGTTATTCAGCCATTCGCAAGGCCTTCAGAGTCTATAACAAGAGACTGGAGAAGGTCCATGAGTCAATACATGTCACATTCGATGAATCAAATGCTGCAATCAATAAACAGCCAATCCTTGATACTCCCCCAGTAACTCCAATTGTCTTCTGTGAATCTGATCCTATCAACTACAATAAAGATTTTCCAGAAGAGTTTCCAGTCATCCTGATCTGGAACCTGTTCAGAATAAGAAACCCTCCAGTAGTACTCCATTCTATCCTTCAATTATTTTCAAGCTACCCTCTGAAATTATTATTGGATCAGATGTTCGTACTACTCCCCCAGTATCAGTCCCAGTTGAAACTGAACCAGTACTTCAAGAAATGCCTTCAAATGAAGAATTTCATGATGCAAATCATGATTTAAATGATTCAGATGAAGATGTTGAAGTAGTCTGGCAAGATCCTCCTCCTGAAGCAACACCAGAGGAGACTCAAACTGAACTCTTGCACTGATATTGTTGTTTGTAACAATCCTGGTCAGTACTCCAGATGGACAAAATCTCATCCTATTGATCAGATCATAGGTGACTCCAGTAGAGGAGTTCAGACCAGAAGAGCCTCTAGTAATCAATGCTTATATGTCAGTTTCTTATCACTGATAGAACCAAAGAAGATTGACGAGGCTATGGAAGATCCAAGCTGGGTGATAGCTATGCAAGAAGAGCTTCACCAGTTTGAAAGGAACAAAGTTTGGTACCTGGTTCCTTTCCCAGTTGGAAAGAAAGAACCAATTGGAACCAGATGGGTCTTCAGGAATAAGGTGGATGAAGATGGCCATGTCATCAGAAACAAGGCCAGACTGGTAGCACAAGGGTACTGCCAGTCAGATGTCGATTTGATGAATCATTTGCTCCAGTGGCTAGACTTGAAGAGATCAGAATATTCTTAGCATTCGCTGCTAATCATCAGTTCAAGGTCTACCAGATGGATGTAAAGAGTGCTTTTTGAATGGAAAACTTGAAGAAGAAGTTTATGTCAGACAACCACCAGGTTTCATTGATGAAAAATATCCCCACTGGGTATATCGTCTGGACAAAGCACCTATGGTCTCAGACAAGCTCCACGTGCCTGGTATGATACTCTGACTAAACATTTATTGAAAAATGGTTTTAAAAGAGGTGCAATTGACAATACCTTATTTATTCTTCATCAAAAAGGTAATCTTCTGATGGTACAAATTTATGTTGATGATATTATTTTTGGGTCTACTGATGACAAAATGTGCAAGAAATTTTCGAAAATAATGTCGACTGAATATGAAATGAGTTTGATGGGTGAATTAACATATTTTCTTGGACTCCAAATTAAACAAAACAAAGATGGTATTTTTATTAATCAGGAAAAATATGTTAGAGATCTTTTAAAGAAATATGATATGAACTCTTCACCATCTAAAACCACTCCAATTTCTGCACCATTAACACTGGACTCAGATCCAGATGGTAACCAGTGAACACCACTGTCTATAGAGGCATGGTTGGTTCACTGATGTATTTAACTGCCAGTAGACATATTATGTTTTCAACATGTTTATGTGCCAGATATCAGTCTAATCCAAAAGAATCTCATATGCTTGCTGTAAAGCGCATACTGAAATACCTTAAGGGTGTCCCCAGTTTGGGTCTTTGGTATCCCAAAGGCTCAGGCATGGATCTAATGGGTTATTCAGATTCAGATCATGCAGGTTGTAGATAGACAGGAAATCCACTACTGGTGGATGTCATTTCCTTGGTGGCAAACTGGTCAGCTGGACCAGTAAGAAGCAAACTTCAGTTTCATTGTCCACTGCTAAAGCTGAATACGTGTCTGCAGCCAGTTGTTGTGCTCAGATACTCTGGATGAAGAACCAGTTGCTTGATTATGGTATTAAGTATTCAAAGACCCCAATCTTTTGTGAGAATACCAGTGCCATTGCTATCTCGAACAATCCAGTCATGCACTCAAAACGAAGCACATTGATCTCAGGTATCATTTTATTCGTGATCATATTATGAAAAACAACATTGAACTCCATTTTATTCCCACTGACAAACAACTCGCTGACATTTTTACTAAACCTCTGGATGTCAAAACTTTTGAATATCTTGTTGGTGAGTTGGGAATGTTAAACCCTTAAATCTGGAACCTTGGTATTGAACGCCTTTGTGTACTATCAGGGATCCTTGATTTAAAAGATTTATAAATCTATGACTGCTTAGATATCGAACGCCTTTGTGTACTATCTTTGCATTAATAGATTTCTGGATCAACATTCCAGGGGGAAGACTGAAAGATATATTTTTGTCCTTAAAATGTTTTAATTTCTGGGGGAATTTATTAATTTATTTTCTCACTGGACAAAATTTTCTGGAAAATATCACTGGTACCTTGTAAATGTGTCCCTCTCACTGATAATTAGATAGGTTGAAGTGCATGTTTGAGGTGACTTCTATCTCCTTGTAAATGTGTCCCTCTTATTTGTCTGTATTAGTTGATGTGCATGTTTGAGGTTGCCAGTCTCTTTCAAATGGTTTTCGTTGGTACTTTACTGGAGTGTCCCTCCAGTGTACCATCAGTGCATGCATCACTGGCCTAATCCACCAGTGATACTGGAGTGTCCAGTCAACCTCCAGATGCACTGATGTTAGAAATCCAAAAATAGTGATAAATTGTAATCTAGAATAGAAGAATTTCTTGTGGTTAAGTCATAGATAAATGATCACTAAGGTTGAGGGGCTAATAGTGAAAATAAGCATAGTTGAGTAGTTAGACTATAAATAGCCATCTCATACCTTAGAGATCATAACTAACACATAATCATTTTCATACATTACACCTTTAATTCCAGATTTACACACAGTTGCTTATTTCTCTCTCAAAACACACACAAAACACCAAGAACACACACACTGAAAACCGCCATTGTTGGATTGAATTCAGTAGCTAAAATCGTGTTATAACAAGTGGTATCAGAGAGAAACATCAATCTGATGACGATCCATAACTGAATTCATTCACAATTTCATCAAAATCAAACTTAATTTCAAATTCTGTTCGTCATTTTTGACCTACTGGTTCTTCAAAATTCACACATCAAATCACATAAAATCACAATTGTTTGTTCATCAATAGATTCGTGATTATTGATAACATAATCCTGTCAAGTTTCAAGTTCCAATTCAATCTAAATCTCGAGATTGAATTTTGAGTTTTGGCGCGTAATTTCAGGGATTTGAATCAGTTGTAGTTTGTGTTGAATTTTGTTCATAATTGTGTTGCGGACATGAATTAAAACAGTTTGCAAGTGATTTCGTGATCTAACTCCTAGTAATTCATAAGATATCGAAGTTTTTTTTTAACTTGTTAATGGAGTTTTTCTGGAAATATGTTCAGATGAAGAAGATGACCAAGACGATCTTCCTAAGATCGTTTTAGTTCCAGTTCTTTGTGGCTTGATAAGACGATCTTCACAAGATCGTTCTAAACAAGAGTGTGTTGTGGTAGTGTTGATTCTGGCTAATTAATCCGAAAGGATTGGTTTGGTCATTTCAATCACTTAGAAGTTTTTTGAGAAAGAAAACAAGACGATCTTCATACCAAGATCGTCTCATTTCCTACTTACCCAGAACGATCTTCAAACCAAGATCGTTTCATTTTTTTTTCCTAAGACGATCTTCATCTAAACCGTTTCATACCTTCAAAACTCAAGACGATCTTCAACAAGATCGTCTCATTTCCTTGAATAATTTCAAACCAAGATCATTTTTCATTTCAAGACCGTTTTATTTTTTCAAGACCGTTTCATTTTTCATACTTAACCAAATTTCTCATAATATTACCTAAGACGATCTTCTCAAGATCGTTTCACATTCTGTTCTTCAAGATCGTTTCAAGTTCTATACTTAACCAAATTTTCATTAAAATTCCAAGACGATCTTAATCAAAGACGATCTCACCCAGAACGACTCTGTCAAGATCGTTTCATTTCCAGTTCTTCTCAAAGATCGTTTCATTCCCAAGTTAATTCAAGATCGTTTCATTTCCTGGTTAATCAAGATCGTTTCAATTCCTGGTTAATCAAGATCGTTTCAATTCCTGGTTAATCAAGATCGTTTCAATTCCTGGTTAAATCAAGATCGTTTCATTTGCAATAATAAATTCAAATCAATTTTTCAAATCAAATCAATCTCAAATGGCTTCTCGTGAAGCATTGGCTTTGGGTTCAGATACAAGACCTCCAGTTCTCTACCGTGGTTCTTACGGACTATGGAAGAAAAGATTTATGGACTATGTGGAAAGTCAGACAAATGGTCACATGATGAAAGATTCCATCCTTAACGGACTTGCCGTTCATCTTCATCCCACTACTGTGCTATTATTTTGACTCCTGATCTGTTGAATGCTGAACAAAAGGATCGAACAGCTGCAGATAACAGAGCTAGGTCATGCCTATACAAAGCTCTACCGGATGAAATCTATGGCTCTGTTGATTCTTATGATACAACCAAGGAGATATGGGATGAGGTGGCTAGACAGATGGAGGGAGCTGACGTGACTTCGACCATAAGATTGACAAATATTCTGACTGAGTTTGACAACTTCTCCAAATTGCCAAATGAATCTCTTGAAGCTGTCTACTACAGATTCTGCAATGTCATAAATGAACTAAGGAAGAATAATGTCAAGAAAACAGAGATTGAGTTAAACATCAAGTTCATCAAAGCTCTTGGTCCAGAATGGGAAGATTTTGGAACACAGATCAAGCAACATCAAAATCTAACCAAGTTCACCATTCATACTCTCTATGAATCCTTCAAGCTCAATGAAAACCAAGTCCTAAGCAAAGCTTCATCGAACAAAATGCCAGAAGTTGTATCTTCTGATCCTTTGGCATTGATAGTTGAGAAGAAGATTTCTGAAGCTCTTAAAAGGCAAATGGTGGTTGTTTCTTCGTCTGATGAGGAGGGAGATGATGTGATGGCTACAAGAGATGGTGTTTCAGATGAACTATATCAAGCTCTTGCCGCGGTAACTAAGCATTTCAAGAAGAGATTTTACAAAGCGAGGCCAACAAACAACAATCTCCGCACTTCTTCAACAAGTGCATTTCCAAGAAGGAACACTATCATCCAAGGAGCAATGAGCAAGGTGAAGCCAATGGATCAAGGTATGGTGAAAAGAAGGATGTTTATGAGAAACAAGCAGTTGAGAAGGGGAAGACATCAGACAAAAGGTGCTACAATTGTGGAATTCCTGGACATTTTGCTGTTGATTGCAAACAACCCAAGAAGCGGAACTATGAGTACTACAAGCAGAAGATGCTGTTAGCCAAACAGGTCGAAGCAGGACATGCATTGCTTGCCGAAGATGACAAATGGTTGTTGCTCACTGATGATGAAGATCAAGATCTTTCCGCTAATGTTTGCTATATGGCGAGATTGGCCAAGAACAAAGTCCTTGAAGCAGAAAGCACTGATGATGAATACCCAGATGATGAGGTAAATCTCGACTCTACTTTTTCTTTGGTTAAAGACAAAGAGTCTTGTAGATTAGCTTTATCTAATTTAACAACTCATATCAGATCTTTAGCCAACAAAAATAAAAAATTGACAAATAGCATTTCATTTTCTAAAAGTGAATTTACAAAACTTCTTGAAGAACATTCAAAATTACTTTTTGAATATGATGCTATTAAACAAGATTTTCAAGCTTACAAAGATAAGATGTTGGTTAAAGAATGTGAGTTGAATGTCACTCCTGATTTTAAGTTATTACAAAAATGTCAAAATCTAGAAAAGACCATTCAAGATCTTGAAAAGACCAATCAAGATCTTGAAATTCAAAAGACCAATGAATGCTTCGGGCAAATGCAAGACAAATGGATGTTGATATTCTCAATAAAAAGCTTCAAGAAGCTAAACCAAACAATGTTGAACTCGAAAGGAAGATTTCTGATTTAAATCATAATTGTTTTCTAAAAGGCATTGAGATTAAGAATCTTGAAAAACAAGTTGAGGAATTTAAAAAGAATATACTTTTCTATCAAGAAAAGCTATATAAAGTTGAACAAAATCCTCTCTTGAATTTCACTGCCTATTTCAACAAGTCAAAAATTGACAGAACAGAACTTCTTCTCGGGTTGGGATTTGAGAATATCACACCATTACAAAAAGCCAAAGAGGAAATTGAACCCCTGTATGATGAAAAATTCCTCCGACTTGGTATGATACAACAATTTATTCGTCCATTGGATGACGAATTTGAGACTGATGAAGTTGAGAGAATCCCAAAACAAGAATTTTTGGTTAATTATGATGCAATAAATGATTCATACAAAACAAAGAAATCTTCAATTTTCAAATTGGAAGAAATTGAATCAAATTTTCAAAACCAAGAATCTGTCGGTAATCCACCTAAACCAACTAAAATGTACTTTCCAACCACATTTTTGGAAAAACAAATAGAAGGTTTACAACAAAAGGTGGAATCTCAACAAAAAGTTATTGATCATCTCAAGTCTCAAAGTCCGAATTCAGAGGATAAATGTATTGTTGTTAATACTAAGAAAGTTTGTGAGAATGTTTCTACTCAAACTGACCAAAGTAATTTAGTAGACCATTCTACCCAAACTACCTGTGATTCATCTACCAATACCTCTACCCAGACCTTGACTGATTTTCTTGAATGTACATGTCAAAATACTGCTACATTTTTAGCTGATGATTATGTGCAATCTGATTTATCTAATGAAGAACTTGCACATAGTTTAGTTTTGATATGGTACTTCTATAGGTTTTTCACATGCAACACTGTTGATGAGTTAGTTGTTCACCCTAAGCCTAGTGTTAGTATAGGTGTTGATACGTCTACTCAATTTTCTTGTGAGACCAAAGATGTGTCAGTTCAAGTTGACCTAATTTCTAAGACTACCCATAATGTGAAGTTGGACACCAAGATTCCTGATTTCTCAAAATTTTCAAATAAATCTAAAATTAATCAATCTCCACTGAAATTTTCTTTTCCCAAAGATTTCACAAAGATTGATTTTGATAAATTCATGGAGGGAGAATATGTTTTTGATTCAAAAACTGAGAAAAAGATTGAATCTACCAAAATCAAAGTGAAAACAAAATGGAATCTCAAAAACCATCGTCCAAAGCTCCAACTTCATATTACTCAAAGAAACGAGTTCAGACCAAACTCGTCAAGACCGAACCAAAGAACATTAAGTTAAAGACCATTGCTACCCCTGTAAAACATGTCAAAAAGGAACAAGCTGAAACCACACTCAGGACAAAGTACACCAAAGTGAAACTTCCGAAAGACTACCCTAATGCTTCTAAAACTAGCTCTCAATCTAGTTCTATACCTAAGGTGTCTAAGTCTAGCACAGTTTCGCTAACTAAGGATACATTCAAATGGTTCAACTAGATATAGGGATAGTTATGGATGGTTTTCTCATGATAAACCAAAGAAGCAAGAAGTTTCCTCACCTCCAAAAGATTCCAAAAAGATGAAAATGTTTAAAACTTCTAGTTCTAATCTTCTTAATTTCAATTCAACAGGTGGAAAGAGCTTAACTAGTGGTGCTAGATGGGTTGCTAATACTTTAGTACCTAAGATCACTAGTAATCTAAAGAAAGTTGAGAAAAAGAAGAATAGAAGGAGGAAAGACTGTCATTAGGAGAAAGGTGTTTTTGTTAATCAAAACAATTTTATTTTGTCAAATAATGTTGAAAATTCCAAGGCAAAGCCTTGTGAGCTTGTAAACAATGTTAATTCTTGTGTGGTTGATGTGAATGCTTGTAGACATGTTACATTTAATTCTGATGTGAAAGTTCGCACGTTTTATTCAAATGTGTTTGTTGATAATGTGCTTGTGAATGCTTATGTTGATTCGAAAACATGTTTGAATGCATATCCTAAGTTATATACCCTGCCTGTTTTAACTAACCATAAAGGACCCATCTTCAAGTGGGTACCTAAAAACGGTTAAATTTCTTTGATTGCAGGAAATAACCATCTGTGTTTGGATACTCGATTCCGGGTGTTCGAAGCACATGACTGGAAATAAATCTTTGCTGAAGTAATTTTGTTGAAAGATTCATGGGAACTGTTCGCTTCGGAAACAACAATTTCGCTCCTATTTTAGGGTATGGAGACATAGAACGAAATGGAATTATCATCAAGAAAGTTCACTATGTGGAAGGATTAAGTCACAACTTGTTCAGTGTTGGACAATTCTGTGATAACAACCTTCAAGTTCTGTTTCGAAAATCTCTATGCAAAGTCCAAACTCTAGATGGAGTTGATATTCTTTGTGGTGATCGTGATGATAACTTGTTTACCGTCAATCTTGATGATAACCAACCAACTGATAATATTTGTCTCATTTCAAAGGCTACTTCAAAGAATTCTTGGTTATGGCATAGAAGGCTTTCTCATTTGAATTTTCAAACCATCAATACTTTGGTCAATAAGCATCTTGTTGAAGGCTTACCTGACTATAAGTATGAAAGTGAATATGTTTGTCCTTCTTGTGCTGTTGGGAAGATTAAGAGAACTTCTCATAAACCGAAGAAATCTCCAAATTCTCTAGCACCTCTTCATTTGCTTCACATGGATCTTTGTGGACCGATGAAAGTTCAAAGCCGAAATGGGAAGAAATACATCCTGGTTATTGTTGATGATTATTCAAGATATACTTGGGTCAAGTTCCTTGCAACGAAAGATGAAACAACTCAGATGTTGATAGATTTCATCACCAATACTCAAGTAAATCTTCAACTTCCAGTTCGTTACATCCGTTCGGATAACGGAACTGAGTTCAAGAATGCTGTTTTTGATGAATTCTGCAAATCCAAAGGTATAACTCATCAATTTTCAGCAGTTCAAACCCCACAACAAAACGGTGTTGTTGAAAGGAGAAATCGATCGCTGGTAGAAGCAGCAAGGACAATGCTTGCTTATTCCAAATTACCATCAAATATGTGGGCTGAAGCTGTTGACACTGCCTGTCACACTCAGAATCGGTCCATCATCAATCAGCGGTTCGAAAAGACTCCTTATGAGGTTGTTAACAAACGCAAACCCAACATCAACTACTTTCACATATTTGGGTGTGTTTGTTACACTTTGAATGATCGGGAGAATCTTGGAAAGTTCGAGAAGAAAGGTGATGAAGGATTCTTTGTTGGTTATTCCAAAACATCAATTGCCTACCGAATCTACAATCGCCGAACAAACACAATTCAAGAAACAATGAATGTGTGGTTTGATGAGATGTCAGGCATGATTTTTGAGCAAGAAAGTTTGCTGCCAACAAGTAATGATCCAAGTACTTCAAGTACTCCTACAAGGAATTCTACCTTAGCTTCTAAATTCAAGAAGTTTCCAACTCCAACCAGTGATGAATTAGATATTCTTTTTGAAGAATTCTATAATTCAAAACCGGTTCATGATCAAGAACCTCAGATCATCGTTGAACCAATTCCAAACAATGAACCTCTTCATAACAACGATCCAGTTCCGGACATCAATCATGAATCATCATCAAATTCTTCAGAGCAAGAATTCTCGTCTCCTGATACTTCTCCACCATCCTCTCAGGATGATGCTTCTCAAGTGAATGATCAAGAACAACCTTCTCAATTTATTCAGACAACAAATCCTCTGAACACTCCAAATGTGTATGTACCACTTGATTTTGATCATCCAGCTTATGAGGAAAGAGTTATACCAAGTTATGACTCTATCTCTCAACAAAACTCAAGCTTCAATGATGATGATGTTGATCTTCAAGAACAAGATCCTCTTCCTCATGCTCACAAGTGGACACGTATGCAGAAAGACCATCCTACTGATCAGATAATTGGAGATCCACAAGCAGGAGTAACTACTCGTACCTCAGTAAATGAGTGTCTTGTTGCACTTTCTCTTAGCAATATTGAACCCAAAACGGTATCTGAAGCTCTTCAAGATCCAGAGTGGGTTAAGGCAATGCAAGATGAACTCGCTCAATTTGAAAGACTGAAGGTATGGAGGTTAGTTCCAAATCCTAGAAAAGCTGATCCAATCGGTACAAAGTGGATTTTCAAGAACAAAAAGGATGAGAATGGAGTGGTAGTAAGGAATAAAGCTCGTCTCGTTGCAAAGGGTTATTGCCAACAACCTGGTGTTGATTTCGACGAAACTTTTGCTCCAGTAGCAAGAATGGAGGCCATTCGGATATTCTTAGCTTATGCCGCATTCCGAAACTTTACTGTGTTTCAAATGGATGTGAAGACTGCTTTCTTGAATGGTGACCTCAAAGAAGAAGTTTACGTTGATCAACCAGAAGGTTTTGTTGACCCTCAGAAGCCAAACCATGTCTACAGGTTAGACAAGGCTCTCTACGGTCTCAAGCAAGCACCCCGAGCATGGTATGATTCCTTAACTACTTTCTTACTAAGAGGTGGATTTACCAAAGGCACAATTGACCCTACCTTGTTCATTCGCAAACAAGGTAAGCATGTTTTACTTGTTCAAATATATGTTGATGACATTATATTTGGGTCGACCAGTCAAACATTTTGCCGAAACTTTTCATCTCTTATGGTCAATCATTTTGAAATGAGCATGATTGGGGAAATGAATTACTTTTTGGGTCTTCAAATCAAACAATTACCAACTGGTATTTTTATATCACAAGGTAAATACATAAACGACATGTTGAAAAAGTTTGATATGACTTCATGTTCTTCAATTTCTACCCCAATGGCTGCTCGAACAAGCATAAGTGCTGACACAAATGGGAAACCATTTGACCAAAAGAGATATAGAAGTATGATTGGTTCGTTATTGTACCTAACAGCATCTCGCCCAGATATAATGTTTGCAACATGTATGTGTGCTAGATATCAAGCTGCTCCAACTGATTTACATTACCAAGCTGTGAAACGAATCTTTCGTTATCTGAAGGGTACACCCGATTTAGGTCTCTGGTATCCAAGGGATACTGGATTCAATCTAACTGCATATTCAGATGCAGATCATGCAGGTTGTAAGCTTGATCGCAAGAGCACTTCCGGTACTCTACAATTTTTAGGTGATAAAATTGTGAGTTGGTCTTCCAAGAAACAGAATTGTGTGTCACTATCAACTGCTGAAGCTGAATATGTGGCTGCGGCTAGTTGTTGTGCTCAGGTTTTATGGATGAAGACTCAACTAACTGATTATGGTCTGAAATATGATCATATCCCTATCTATTGTGATTCTCAGAGTGCCATTGCATTGCAGTCAACTCAGTAAACCACTCTCGATCAAAGCATATTGATGTTAGATATCATTTTCTCAAAGATCATATTGAGAAAGGTGACATCGAGCTCTACTTTGTGGAACTGACTTTCAACTTGCAGATTTGTTCACAAAACCATTGGATGAAAAGAGGTTTAACTTTCTTATCTCCAAGCTAGGTATGTTAAATCTCAAACCTTGATTCTTTTTCATTTGAAGGAATTCTTGATTCATTCCAGAAAACAAAATACAAAATTTGAAAACAGAAAATCAAATACAAAATTACAAAATTTCAAAAATAATCAAAAAGATTTTTTTTAATGGCTTGCATATACTATGTATGCAACCCGTTCTTAAATGATATATTTATTTTTAAACGTATTGTTATTATACATATAAATTGATATAAGAAAACAAGGAATCGAACGCCTTTGTGTACTTCCAAGTATTCTTATATGAATATGTATGAGTAATAGCAATCAAGTTTTTTTTTTAAACAAACTTTTCAAACTCTCAATTAGTGATATGAGAAACGAAGGATCGAACGCCTTTGTGTACTCCCTTGTTCTCTCATATTGTACTAATTGATTGGATTTTCACTTTACTTAAATGTTTTAATTGCCTCCAACGTGTTGTTGTAAGTTGCGACGGATTGAACGCCTTTGTGTACTCCCTAGCTATCTTACTACCAACATTGTTGTTGAAGCAAAACTTTGTGTTTCTTTTGATATCACACAACAATTTTTGCTCCACCTTTCTATGAAAAACATTTTGATCTATTCTTGCATAGATTAAGGAGGAGTTTGTGATTTTAAAACCTTTAAAACTTCAAATGTGTCTCAAATTTTTTCTTTTCACACATTTGATGTTTTTCCAATGATTTTTACTCAAATGGAGTTCGGTGATTAGTTTGCACATGAGCGATAGGTATTTCTCAAAATTGACTCCATGAATTTCATCATCGCCGATGAGTTCTAACCCCGGAGTTTTCACTTCTTTCATTAGATAGTGAGGGTATTTTGAGTGATGTTGTTTTCGTGCAAATAGAATGGAGGGAGTAAAGTCGAAAAGTAAGAGGTTACGGTGATATATTGTGCGAAAAGGGATAAAAGAAATGATACCCTTCCCTAAGTTCTCAAATAGCCGGGTAAAACACGTCCCTATCGGATTTTCATTTGTTGATATCTCGATATTGAAAAAGCCTTCATGGACCCAGTGAAGCAATGCACATCTTTCCTAACCACTCAAGTATTTCTTAACAAATGCTTGTTTTATTCTCACGGAGATTTTCACACTTCTATTGACTCTTCTTTTGGAAGATGTTGATATTGAAAAAAGGGCGACATTCTGCTCCAGTCCCCGACTTCATTTGTTCACTGTGTCTAGAGCTATATTGCTTGGTCATTATTTTGATCATTATTCATTTTCTATATAGGACACATTCGAGTCATATCTTTGTGATATAATTGCTTATCTTTGTGATATAGCCGGAACATTCGTAGTGATATCTACAATGATATTCCACGATGATCGAATGGAAATCTACCAATGCTAACATCTTTTCCAACGTTGAACGTAGGTCTCATAATTACATTTATGTGATTATTGAGCTAACGAGAAGTCTAAGTGACCTCGGTTTTTCCTAAAAGTCTTTAAGGATAAAATTGTGGTTATCAAATGCTTCGGTAGTGTTAACCATGATTTATATTCTTTGAAGCAATCTAGTGGTTGCAAAGCCGCAGACCGAACTATGTTAGAGAATTGTTTTGTGCATATCTCAATGATACATAGGAAATCCGACAAATGTTATACATTTCTATCGGTCATTTCATTAATCCTTTTGATTTTTTGAACATGCAAACGGATCATTCTTATCCGGTTTCATTTCTCTTCACACAAACACAGAAACCACCAACACCATGATACAACGTTTGTACCAACAACTTCAATCCTACATTTTAGTCACCCATAGGATCTCTTGGGTTGGGCTACTAGTTTGGGTTGATGTTTTGATGGTTGACATTTCTCCATGACTTATTATTCCTTGTGACATTTCATCAATCAAATGTGTACATAATGACATTGGTTTCCAATTTTGTCATTATGAGGGGGAGAAAATATTATGATTGATTCATAGTCTTTGTCAACTGAGCTTTTGCTTGAGAGATGAACTTGGTATTGTCTTCAAATGATACCTTCTCTCTATCATTTTCCACGGCATAGTTGATGATAGAAATGGAATGAGAGTCTATGTTGAGAAATTTTAGTATTTGGTTGTTTCAAATGGGAAAAGGCTTATCAAAGTTTGTGTATAGTGGAGAAAATTGTTCATGATGTGTCTATAGTTTCAGATTTTCACTAGACTTTAGTTGATTAAGATTTTGATTTTAAAAAGGGGAATCTAAATTGACTTTAGAGATAAGAATGAAACCGAAGATGAAAAGATTTTCACTCAAGACACTTCAACAATTCAAAGATGCTCCAAAAAGATGTATACTCATGGATTGAGGGGGAGCATGATTACTTCATAAGAATTTCATCTAAACTTCATTCAAATTGCTAACTCTCCAAAGTGTTCGAGTTGATGTGACAAAGATCAAAGCTTCAAAAAGGTTGAAAGATTTGGTAGAAGATTCAAGTCAAAGAAGTAAAGCCTCACAAGAGTCTTCATCAAATCCACTTCATTCAAGATCTTCAAGTCATACAACAACATTTTATCAAGAAACTCCAATGCATACATCAAGGGGGAGAGTTCATATTCATGAAACTTCATTTCTAAAAGATGAGATTCATTCAAGAATTAAAACCGAAGAATCAAAAAGTTGAATCTCACTCGAGAATCGAAGATTGATACATTCGAAACCAAGATTCATACCTTCCGCATTTCAAAGGACAACTCTGATTCATGATTCAACAATTCTCGAAGATTCAAGTCAACACATATGTGTTCGACTTCATGATACTCTTTATTCAAGACTCAGACACATTCATTATTCTCTGTTCTAAAAGAACATTGAGAATCCTCACATGATTTAACTTCAAGAAGTTCAAGACCAAGACCAAGACCGAATCAAGTTCTCCAAAGACAAAAGAGAAAGCTTTGAAGACTTGTTTCAACACCCCAATTGTCTTCACCACCGGGCTCATCAAATTCATTCCTACAAGACATTATAACACGTACTTCATTCATTACAATATATCACTAAGGGGGAGAATGTTAGAAATCCAAAATAGTGATAAATTGTAATCTAGAATAGAAGAATTTCTTGTGGTTAAGTCATAGATAAATGATCACTAAGGTTGAGGGGCTAATAGTGAAAATAAGCATAGTTGAGTAGTTAGACTATAAATAGCCATCTCATACCTTAGAGATCATAACTAACACATAATCATTTTCATACATTACACCTTTAATTCCAGATTTACACACAGTTGCTTATTTCTCTCTCAAAACACACACAAAACACCAAGAACACACACACTGAAAACCGCCATTGATGGATTGAATTCAGTAGCTAAAATCGTGTAATAACAACTGAAATGAGTCATAATATTTTAAATACTTGGTCTTTGTGCGTACCACGTATGCAAACTCTTTGAAAAGATATTTTTCTTATTTTCCTACGTGGCATGTAATTTTTCAAACCTAATGATGGAACTTTTACCTTGGGAAGACAAAAAGTGCAAGTTGGGTAATGTTTGTGGGCTGTAAACCGTCACACATTTATGTGTGATGTGATGTACTTAATGCGGATCTCAAAACCCGATCAAAATTATATTTGATAAATTCAAATTAACCGTTTGAGTTCCACATTCTCTCTCATATATAATACCCACTTTCACTTTCATTTGCATTTACTTCGAACATATTTACTCCCAAATTCTTCAAATTCCTTCATTTACTTCATTTTTCATTCAATTTCCAATCATCAATCTCTCTCATATTTAATTCATCATATCTTTATCAAAACCCCTAATTTTCAGTTTCATATCATCAATCTACCAAATACAATGGCACCAAGACAATCAAACTCACCCAAAAATCTGCTCGCCGCTGAATATGCGCATGTAGCCAACATTGTAAAAGCACCTCATATGACTTTAGAGGCAAAGGCCATCAGAATAAATATGAACAATTGGATGGCTAGACTCACTAGCACCACTCATGCTCCAACTTCTCTCATTGGACGACTGAATGCTTTTTTCATCAGTTGTCCACTTTATGGTGCTCTTACTCTTAATCCAGGAAAGATGTATCATGATTATTTATGTGAGTTTTGGTATACTGCTGTGTATGTTGAAAATACTCAATCCATCAACTACACATTGCAACAAGGCACCAGGGCCTTTACTCTCACTGCCGACTCTCTTAGAGATATTCTTCACTTGAATTATCTGGCTGAAAATGAGATGGCAATTACTCTCCCTACTGGTCTTAATTACAGAGATGTGTGTAGATTGATGGGACACACTGATATACTGGATGAGCATGGCCAGTTATCAAGGAAAGGCACCATCTACATGAGCAAGCTTACAGACTCATGGAGATACTTTTTCACTCATCTTGTTGAGTGTTTGGGTGGCAGTTCTGGAGGGTTAGACCAGATTAATCAAATGCAACTCCAGATTGCCTACTGTCTCTGGTTCGGATACAGAGTAGATTTCGATCAGATTTTCTTTGATGATCTGGTTGACCGTCTAAAAGTGAAAGGTAGAAAACCCCATATTCCATATATTCGTTTTCTGTCACTTATAGTTTTAAGAGCTCTAGGTGATGAGTATGATTACGATACAAACCACTTTTCTGTGTGTGAATATCTGAGGGAGTTGAGTTCATTAAAATCTAAGAGCTGGTGAGGTTGAAATTCCTGTAAATATGCTGAACCATTTTAGAAATGATGCACTTGATGCATCATCATCAGATGAACAGGAAGAGGCTCCAGGAGGGAACCAGATTGGTGAAGGACCCTCTGGAGTCCTCAGTGCTGAAATTGTACAACCAGTAACCCAGGTGGCTCCTGCTGTTACTCGACCCAGAACTTCCAGACGTCTTAGGAAGGCTGGAGTTCAGGTCAATCCAAATAGAGCAGAATCGAGCCATCCAGGTGACATTATGAATGAAGATGGGTCTCTGATTGTTGAGCAAATAGAAAATGTTGTACAGATTGATGAGCAGGTGACTGGTGAGCAAGATGCTCGGTTGGATTTAAATGTAGAAGTTGGTGATCAGATGGATGATCAGACAGTTGGGACGGCTCCAGATTGGGATGAGGTAGATTCTGTAACACCCCAACTAAGGCGGAACAATGAGATGTATAGAAAGTCGAGTATTCAAAACAAAGGATAATAGATAAACATTCACCATAGCTTTATTTAATAAAAGAATTTACAATGCACAAGCATGTGAACCAAGTACAATGCGTCCACCGTACTTGGACATTAAGTCCACGAGACAAATAACAAATACATGAAACGGTATTCTACAATGATCAAGGCGGATTCCATTGCCCATCACAAGGTTTGATCTTTGACTCCAAAGTGCAATGCAAACAATCATGATGCATACAATTCCTCAAAGCTAATGCTAAATCCTGAAAAGCATGAAGAAAAAGTGTCAACTACGAAAACGTAGTTGGTGAGTGCATAGGTTTGCAAGTAAATCTCGTTACATATCCATTTCAAAACAAACTTAGAAAATATATTATTTCATATCAATTCACCCAAACCACATGACCGACAAAAATTCCCATATCAAACCATCACGTTTTCAAAATGCCATAACGTCATTTCAAGAGTTGAGAATCCATGGTAAATTATAAAGTTCTCATTTGTCAAATTTATCGTGAGAGAAAAATATATCAATCGATTAATCATACATCATACCAAAACCATTCGGTCATCAATATTCAATATCGCCAATTTCAACAACTTTCAAGATTCCATATAAGGTCCAATACCCAAACCGTATGTTCAATCCGTAATATCCAACCATAAATAATATCAATAATAATTAGCCAAAGGCATAATTTGATGAGTTTGTGCTTGAGCCACTACTAAGACCCTTTCACGTCCAAATAATAATAATGATAATATGTCCCGAAGAAATGATAATAGAAGCACATGCTGTCAATCACGTGCAATAATAATAATAAAGAGGTCGTGCCATGGAGACGACCGATAATATAAAGTAGATTAGAGCACCCCTAGGCAGACCGGAGATGAGGGCGGCCACGTAGGCGGCCAGTCAACCCGCTGCCATCTTGGTGAGTGAGGGGACGAATCCTAGTTGCGCAACCCTCTAACTACATGCCTCAATGAGTTAATAGTAGTGTACAGGGGACCACCGTTTGACAGTACTCAAGCTCATCATATAACATATAACACGTTGAACATACAATATAATTCCCATATCATTATCATTATTTCAAAGAATCATTTCATAAGAGAAAGTCATTTTAATTAATCATGCTTTTCACCCCGCAAGTAAAACATATAAAAGAGTTTGAAAGGGGGCTATGACTCACCTTGATATGCCGCATACTATATTCACTTATCCAAAATGGGTACTTCCCATCTATCGCTTCCTTGATCATATATCCGTCATATTCCTCAATCACCTTTCAAGCCAAGACTATCCCTACGAGAGGACTAATACACATAAGTTCCTATCTTAAGCCATCACTTAGAAATGCCACTATCATTAAGTTGTCATCAATTAAGGAATCCAAGTGTATTGCTAATATTCGCATCTTTTTGGTTGTAGGGATTGATGGTGAAAAAGGTCACTTTCAATATACATGTAATTATAAGTTGTTAGAATTTCGGTAACTTGCCTTCATTTGTGGTTTCGTTTGGCATCTTAGGTTATCATATGAGAATGCCATATTAAGTTATATTATCCTTATTCATCATTTGATGTGTAACCGATTTTAGCACGAATTAGCATTTGTGATACCAATTTATAGTTTGGTTAACGTAATTACTTATGTCCATTCCACTTAATTATCTTTTGTGTTACTTTGATTTCGCTTATCTTTCAAACTCACATACTTCTCGATATGTCTTATGATTATCCGGGTTTATGAAATTCGTTTAAGGGTCATCACCAATTGGGCCTAAGTGTCATGGGCTTTTAAGTGACTTGGGCTTGACCTTATTTGGGTTATGTGCTTAATGAGTTATATTGGTTATTGGGCTATATGGTTTATTGGGCCAAGTGGGCCTACTGATTTATGTTCCTTGTGGGTTCACTAATTGGGCCGGGCTAGCCCATTAACTCCTTAGTTCATTACATAGCCCATCACACAAATTTTCTGTTTTTATACAACAGATTTATGAAATGTTGGCCACTAATTCGGGGTTAAAGCTAATTATTTGGACCCTCCTGATTTTTATAAAACAACCTATATGTGTCCACTTATTTTGTGAATTTTGTCTTAATTTATAAGAATGTTTACTACCTCTAAATATTTTTATAAATGGAAGTGGTCAAAACAGTCACTGTTTTGCATACTCGAAAGTTTTATAAAAGTTCTTTGGGTTTGCTCTTAATAAAAATTCCATGATTTTATTTTAAGTTTAGGACACATTGAAATTACTTTCCACCAAGTATGGCCTCCTGGAACCTTATGGATTAGGAGATAAAAATTGTTAAAGTTGATAAAATATTCAGACAAAAATGCAGTTTTGACTAGTTTTAGTAGAAAAATCATATCTTTTGTTTTGTTCAGTATTTTGGGTGATTCCAGTTGGTGGTGCAACTGAACTCTCAAGGCTACAACTTTTATCTTGACACTTTCAAATGATTTGGCCGATTTCAGTGTGTTTTACCCATTTCAAACCCGAAATCAAAAGCTGTTCAGATTTTCTTGAAAACATCAAAGCATGCTTTTACTTTGTTACTTCACCCAACACCTCCTTTGGCTTCCCCAATGTATTAACTTTGTTTTATATCATTCTATTTCATTTCATTTGTATTTTTCACAGATTTTCTTCATATCTTTATGCACAAATTGCTTGATTAAAGTGATGGGTGCATATATGTGTTCTTAGTGCTCTTTAGTTGTGATTTTTAGACATAGTTTTGGTTTGATTTATATAAGATCCATATTTCTTGTAATATATCTATAAAATCCAGATTATTAACCTATATATAACATGGAAAATCATACAAAATCATAAATCAAAGATCCATCTCAAATCACATAACCAAAAACTATCTCAAAACTACTTGAATCTATACATGCATGTTAAGATCTAACCATTTTACATACAAATAAGCCATTTTCTTTTATATACCTTTTGAAAACTCATTTTTATTGAAAAATCACAGAATATGTACCTATATATCTCATCAAAAATCAGTTTTATTCAGATCCATAACCCATTTAGCAACAAATCTTACAATTACAAACTCTTGGGTCTTGCTTAGGTTGAATCATTGAATCCTTTCTCTTGATTTCAACATGCATGAACATGTGAGATAAGGATCTATCAACTTTGCCCTCATTGAGTTTAAATCAAGAAGAAAATGAAAGAAAAAGTGAAGAAAAGTTTGATAGAAATCGATTTTTGCAACAAGATTAAAGATAGTTTGAGTTTAACAAAGAAGTGTTATTAACAACCTTTTGGGTCGAGATTGAGGGCTGTTTTGAGGCTGATTTTGGGCAGAAATTTCGTGACCAAGAGGACCCCAAATGACTCCAAGCTTGCTCCCACAAATCCTTGATGATTTAGCATAGAAACCCTTATTATTAATGTTGTTTTAGTGAAGATTTCATCCTTCTTTTTGGTTGCATGGCCGAAATTAAGAAGAAAGAAAAGGAAGAAGATGAAGTTCTTGAAAGAAGAGAGGAGAGGAGTGTGAGAGAGAATTGAGAGAAAAGAGTGTGTGAATAAGTGTGAAGAGTGATGGGGAAAAACAAAGTGTGTAAGGAAATAAAAAGCTAGTCATTATCCCATTGGTCCATTTTTGCATGTGAGGAGTGTGTGTTGGCCGAAAATGGTAGCCAAAATTCAATTAAAGGCTTGAAATTTTTATAAACTTTAATGTTTGTAGTGCATATATGTAGTCTAGGTTCATGCATGCTTATACGTGTATGTATAAATATGTGTGTAGTGTAATTATTTAAATTAGTTAGTTATCTTAAAGTTGTGTAAGTATTATTTAGTGGTTAATATTAAATGGTTTTATAAAAATGTAAAAGCTAAATTTATATGTATATACATATATGTAGCCGTGTGCATATATATTTCTATGTGTTAGATTTCTTATAAATTCTCAATGTACATTACTATTATTTTAGTTGTTCATTATTTAGATCATTAGATACTTGTTTGTTGGATTGAATAATTATAAAGTTGTTGTTACTTTACATATTCTTTGAAGTTGACTTGCTTAATTATAGTTATTGTTAATGGCATTTCTAAGGCAACTAGCTATCCTTGGGCATTCCGTTGAACTAGAGGGCAAATTCTCTTAATAAAACTCTAGGGATAACTTCGTTACATAATCATTCTATACTTAGAAAACATATTATTAGATATCAATATACCCAAACCACATGACCGACAAATTTCCCATATCAAACTATCACGATTTCCAAATACCATAATATCATTTCAAAGCGTGAAAAATCCATGGTAAATTATAAAGTTCTCATTTGTCAAATTCATCGTGAGAGAAAATATATAAATCGATTCATCATACATCATACCAAAACCATTCGGTCATCAATATTTCAATATCGCCAAATTCAACAACTTCCAAGATTCCATATAAGGTCCAATACCCAAACCGTATGTTCAATCCATAATATCCAACCATAAATAATATCAATAACATTTAGCCAAAGGCATAATTTGATGAGTTTGTGCTTGAGCCACTACTAAGACCAATTCACGTCAAAATAATAATAATGATAATAATAGTGTGTCCCATGAATATGATAATAGAAGCACATGCTGTCAATCATGTGTGATAATAATAATAGAGGGGTCGTGCCATGGAGACGACCAATAATGTATAAAAGTAGATTAGAGCACCCCATGACCGACACCGTTGAAGGCGGCCACGTAGGCGGCCAATCAACCTGTCGCCACTGATGTGAGTGAGGGGACGAATCCTAGTTGCGCAACCCTCTAACTACAGGCCACAATGAGTTAATAGTAGTGTACAGGGGACTACCATTTGACAGTACTCAAGCTCATCATATAACTTATATCACATTGAACATACAATTATCCCATTTTTTTTTTTTTTTTTTTTTTTTTTTTTTTTTTTTTTTTTTTTTTTTTTTTTTTTTTTTTCCAATTTTTCCCTTTTTTTTTTTTTTTTTTTTTTTTTTTTTTTTTTTTTTTTTTTTTTTTTTTTTTTTTTTTTTTTTTTTTTTTTTTTTTTTTTTTTTTTTTTTTTTTTTTTTTTTTTTTTTTTTTTTTTTTTTTTTTTTTTTTTTTTTTTTTTTTTTTTTTTTTTTTTTTTTTTTTTTTTTTTTTTTTTTTTTTTTTTTTTTTTTTTTTTTTTTTTTTTTTTTTTTTTTTTTTTTTTTTTTTTTTTTTTTTTTTTTTTTTTTTTTTTTTTTTTTTTTTTTTTTTTTTTTTTTTTTTTTTTTTTTTTTTTTTTTTTTTTTTTTTTTTTTTTTTTTTTTTTTTTTTTTTTTTTTTTTTTTTTTTTTTTTTTTTTTTTTTTTTTTTTTTTTTTTTTTTTTTTTTTTTTTTTTTTTTTTTTTTTTTTTTTTTTTTTTTTTTTTTTTTTTTTTTTTTTTTTTTTTTTTTTTTTTTTTTTTTTTTTTTTTTTTTTTTTTTTTTTTTTTTTTTTTTTTTTTTTTTTTTTTTTTTTTTTTTTTTTTTTTTTTTTTTTTTTTTTTTTTTTTTTTTTTTTTTTTTTTTTTTTTTTTTTTTTTTTTTTTTTTTTTTTTTTTTTTTTTTTTTTTTTTTTTTTTTTTTTTTTTTTTTTTTTTTTTTTTTTTTTTTTTTTTTTTTTTTTTTTTTTTTTTTTTTTTTTTTTTTTTTTTTTTTTTTTTTTTTTTTTTTTTTTTTTTTTTTTTTTTTTTTTTTTTTTTTTTTTTTTTTTTTTTTTTTTTTTTTTTTTTTTTTTTTTTTTTTTTTTTTTTTTTTTTTTTTTTTTTTTTTTTTTTTTTTTTTTTTTTTTTTTTTTTTTTTTTTTTTTTTTTTTTTTTTTTTTTTTTTTTTTTTTTTTTTTTTTTTTTTTTTTTTTTTTTTTTTTTTTTTTTTTTTTTTTTTTTTTTTTTTTTTTTTTTTTTTTTTTTTTTTTTTTTTTTTTTTTTTTTTTTTTTTTTTTTTTTTTTTTTTTTTTTTTTTTTTTTTTTTTTTTTTTTTTTTTTTTTTTTTTTTTTTTTTTTTTTTTTTTTTTTTTTTTTTTTTTTTTTTTTTTTTTTTTTTTTTTTTTTTTTTTTTTTTTTTTTTTTTTTTTTTTTTTTTTTTTTTTTTTTTTTTTTTTTTTTTTTTTTTTTTTTTTTTTTTTTTTTTTTTTTTTTTTTTTTTTTTTTTTTTTTTTTTTTTTTTTTTTTTTTTTTTTTTTTTTTTTTTTTTTTTTTTTTTTTTTTTTTTTTTTTTTTTTTTTTTTTTTTTTTTTTTTTTTTTTTTTTTTTTTTTTTTTTTTTTTTTTTTTTTTTTTTTTTTTTTTTTTTTTTTTTTTTTTTTTTTTTTTTTTTTTTTTTTTTTTTTTTTTTTTTTTTTTTTTTTTTTTTTTTTTTTTTTTTTTTTTTTTTTTTTTTTTTTTTTTTTTTTTTTTTTTTTTTTTTTTTTTTTTTTTTTTTTTTTTTTTTTTTTTTTTTTTTTTTTTTTTTTTTTTTTTTTTTTTTTTTTTTTTTTTTTTTTTTTTTTTTTTTTTTTTTTTTTTTTTTTTTTTTTTTTTTTTTTTTTTTTTTTTTTTTTTTTTTTTTTTTTTTTTTTTTTTTTTTTTTTTTTTTTTTTTTTTTTTTTTTTTTTTTTTTTTTTTTTTTTTTTTTTTTTTTTTTTTTTTTTTTTTTTTTTTTTTTTTTTTTTTTTTTTTTTTTTTTTTTTTTTTTTTTTTTTTTCTTTGGGCGTAGGTGTTTTTCCGTTTTTTTGGGGCTTACATTATATGTTTTACTTGCGGGGTGAAAAGCATGATTAATTAAAATGACTTTCTCTTATGAAATGATTCTTTGAAATAATGATAATGATATGGGAATTATATTGTATGTTCAACGTGTTATATGTTATATGATGAGCTTGAGTACTGTCAAACGGTGGTCCTCTGTACACTACTATTAACTCATTGAGGCCTGTAGTTAGAGGGTTGCGCAACTAGGATTCGTCCTCACTCACATCAGTGGCGACAGGTTGATTGGCCGCCTACGTGGCCGCCTTCAACGGTGTCGGTCATGGGGTGCTCTAATCTACTTTTATTATTGGTCGTCTCCATGGCACGACCCTTTTATTATCATTATTGCACGTGATTGACAGCATGCGCTTCTATTATTATCTCTTCGGGACACATTATCATTATTATTATTTGGACGTGAAAGGGTCTTAGTAGTGGCTCAAGCACAAACTCATCGAATTATGCCTTTGGCTAAATATTATTGATTATTACTTATGGTTGGATATTATGGATTAAACATACGGTTTGGGTATTGGACCTTATATGGAATCTCGAAAGTTTTTATCTCCTAATCCATAAGGTTCTAGGAGGCCATACTTGGTGGAAAGTAAGTCCAATGTGTCCTAAACTTAAAATAAAATCATGGAATTTTTATTAAGAGCAAAACCCAAAGAACTTTTATAAAACTTTCGAGTATGCAAAACAGTGACTATTTTGACCACTTCCACTTGGAAAAACATTTAGAGGTAGTAAACATACTTTATAAATTAAGCCAAAAATTACAAAATAAGTGGACATAGATTTAACCCCGAATTAGTGGCCAACATTTCATAAATCTGATGTATAAAAACAGAAAAGTTGAAAGGAAACTAACCATTTGTATAATGGGCTAAAAGATGCACTAAAGGCTACCCAATGGACCATGAATCAGTAGGCCCACTTGGCCCAATAAACCATATAGCCCAATAACCAATATAACCCATTAAGCATATAACCCAAATAAGGTTAAGCCCAATAACTAAATTAAGCCCAAGTCACCTAAAAGCCCATAACACTTAGGCCCAATTTGGTAATGGCCCATAACACTTAAACGAATTTCATAAACCCGGATAATTATAAGATATATCGAGAAGTATGTGAGTTTGAAAGATAAGCGAAATCAAAGTAACACAAAAGATAATTAAGTGAAATGGACATAAGTAATTACGTTAACCAAACTATAAATTGATATCACAAATGCTAATTCGTGCTAAAATCGGTTACACATCAAATGATGAATAAGGATAATATAACTTAATATGGCATTCTCATATGATAACCTAAGATGCCAAATGAAACCACAAATGAAGGCAAGTTACCGAAATTCTAACCACTTATAACTACATATATAATGAAAGTGACCTTTTGCACCATCAATCTTTACAACAAAAAAGATGTGAATATTAACAATACACTTGGATCCCATAATTAATGACAACATAATGAAAGTGGCATTTCTAAGTGATGGCTTAAGATAGGAACTTACGTATATTAGTCCTCTCGTAGGGATAGTCTTGGCTTTGAAACGTGGTTGAGGACCATGATGGAATATATGATCAAGGAAGCAATAGATGGGAAGTACCCATTTTGGATAAGTGGTTACGATGTGCGTCATATCAAGGTGAGTCATAGCCCCCTTTCAAACTCTTTTATGTGTTTTACTTTCGGGGTGAAAAGCATGATAAATAAAATTGTTTTCGTTTATGAAATGATACTTTGAAAGGATGCGTATGATATGGAATTTATGGTGTATGTTCATGTGATATATGTTATATGATGAGCTTGAGTACTGTCAAAGTCTAGTCCCCGCTACACTACTATTAACTCATTGAGGCCTGTAGTTAGAGAGTTGCGCAACTAGGATTCGTCCCCTCACTCACATCAGCGGCGACAGGTTGATTGGCCGCCTACGTGGCCGCCTTCAACGGTGTCGGTCGTGGGGTGCTCTAATCTACTTTATATATTATCGGTCGTCTCCATGGCACGACCCAATTATGGTTAACACACATGATTGACAGCATGTGCTATTATTGTTATACAATGGGATATTATGTTGGTTTGGACGTGAAAGGGTCTTAGTAGTGGCTCAAGTTAAACTCATCGGATATGTTGAATATAAAAGTTATAAATGATTATTTTGGGACATGTTATTATGGAATGAACATACGGTTTGGGTATTGGACCTTATATGGAAATCTTGAAAGTTGTTGAACTTGGCGATTATTGAAATCTTGATGACCGAATGGTTTGATGTGATATATGATTAATCGATTGATATATTTTTCCCTCACGATGATTTTGACAAATGAGGACTTTATAAGTTACCATGGATTTTCCCAAGTCTTGAAATGACATTTTGGTATTTGGAAAGCTTGATAATATGATATGAGAATTTTGTCGGTCATATGGGTTGGGTATTTCGAAATGTAATAGTAATATGTTTTCTAAGTATTAAAATGGATATGTACCAAGGTTTATATAAAAACCTATGCACTCACCAACTACGTTTTCGTAGTTGACACTTTTCTTCATGCTTTTCAGGAAATAAGCTTAAGCTTTGAGGATTTATATGCTTCATGATTATTTGCATTGCACTTCGGAGTCAAAGATCAAACCTTGTGATGGGCAATGGAATCCGCCTTGATCATTGTAGTATACTATTTCATGTGCTTGTTATTTGTTTCGTGGACTTAATATCCAAGTGCGGTAGACGTATTGTACTTGGGGATTGGTTCACATGCTTGTGCATTTGTAAAATTCTTTTATTAAATAAAGCTATGGTGAATGTTATTTATAATCCCTTGTTTTGAATACTCGACTTTCTGTACATCTCATTGTTCCGCCTTAGTTGGGGTGTTACAGAAAAGATGTAACAACCCTCAATTTCCGACTAAGACAATTTACTTAGACTTATCTAGGTATCTATCCCTAGAGGGTTATAAGGAGAATTGGCCTTCTAGACATTTCGGCATGGTGATAATTGCCCTCTAGTTCAATGAAGTATTGTAGGTGACTAGCTATCTTAGAAATGCCATAAATAATAACTATAGACAATCTCAAGCTATAAATTAGTTCTAACTGAACTTGGTGAAATATCATTGAACCAAAAACTTTATTTCGAGAAGTTAAGTTATAAATAAAAAAATAAAAATAAAAATAATTGTACAAGACTCACATGTTGTGACAACAATCAACAATCTTATAAATATCCAACAATTTAAACACCAAGCTAATTAAAGTATATATGCGCATAAATACATAATGACCATCTTGAAAATGTAATTATAAACTATCACGTACATGAGGTGAGTTTAAATAATAATAATAAGTGAATATATATGTCTATTGTGAGTACAAGTTTATAACAAAGTGATTAAGTAACAAATTGAAACACAAAAATTATATATATATACATATATATACACGGCTACATACACACATATATGTACACAATCATGTCCTAAATTGCTAAGTAACTAGTAAATAAACCCTCATACATGAACCTATACTAAATAATACTTACACTTTAAACAACTAACTAATTTAAATAATTACACTACACACACATATATATATTTATACATACAAAAGTATTCATGCATGAATCTAGACCAAAACACAACCATATACACCCTTAACTTTCAAATTTACACAACACACACTTTGCCTAGCCAATGGGCTTCAAGCCACCACCCAACTTGACCAATGAGCACTCTCCCAACCCATTTTCCTTCTCCCCATCACGTTTTCTAGCTAGGAACTCCCACCCCCACACTCATTTCTCACACAAAACAACACACACTCTTCTCAAAACTCTCTCAAACTCTCCCTTCTTCCAAGAGTTCTTTCTTCCTTTCTTCCTCTCCATTTTCGGTTCATACAATCAAGAAGGAAGCTCAAAATCTTAAATTAAACAACAACAATAATAAAGGGTTTTAATCTAGGTGCATCAAGGAATTATTTAAAGCAAGCATGGATTCATTTGGAGGCTTCTTGAGCTCAAAAAATCAGCCCCCAAACAGCCCATTTTCGAAATTAAAAGGTTGATAATACACCTCTTTTTCAATAAATCTCTAGTTAATCTTGTTCTTTCAAAAACCAAATGTTTTCTTCATCTTTTATTATCATTTTCTTCTTGATTTAAACTCAATGAGGGCAAAGTTGATAGATCCTTATCTCTCATGTTCATGCATGTTAAAATCAAGAGAAAGGATTCCATGATTCAACCTAAACAAGACCCAAGAGTTGGTAGTTGTAAGATTTGTTATATATTTGCTAAATGGGTCTCATAAAAATGGTTTTCTATGAAATAGAACACTCTTATATTTCTGTGATTTTTTATCAAGAATGATATTTTCAAAAGTTAGATTAAAGTTTATAGCTTGATCTTGTTCAAAAGTGTTAGATCTTAACATGCATGCTTAGATTTATACTAGTTTATGTTGATTTTGAATTTGGATGTGAGAAGGATCTTTGGATGATGATTGATGATTTGAAATTGATAATAATCTGTAAATTTGATGTTAAGAGCTACAAAATAAAGTATTAATCTTATAAATGATAAACTCAAGTGCTAATTAAGCAATAATGGTCATTGGTGAGTTGATATAATCAAGAACATTCTGACAGAAATAATCTTCTATCTTGGAACGGATAAACTGAGCATGTGAGGGCTGTTTCAAGAAAACTTTCAAAATAAAAGTTATAGATAAACGAGTTAAATTTAACCACCAACTGGAATCACTCAAAAATACTGAACCAAACAAAAGATATGATTTTTCTACTAAAACGGGTCAAAACTGCATTTTGTCTGAATATTTTATCAACTTTGACAATTTTTATCTCCTAATCCATAAGGTTCCAGGAGGCCATACTTGGTGTAAAGTAAGTCCAATGTGTCCTAAACTTAAAATAAAATCGTGGAATTTTTATTAAGAACAAAACCCAAAGAACGTTTATAAAACTTTCGAGTATGCAAAACAGTGACTGTTTTGACCACTTCCATTTATAAAAATATTTAGAGGTAGTAAATATTCTTTATAAATTAAGCCAAAATTCACAAAATAATTGGACACATATAGGTTATTGTATAAAAATCAGGAGGGTCCAAATATTTCGGTTTAACCCCAAAACAGTAGCCAACATTTCATAAAAATGTGAAGTAAAAACAGAAAATTCTGAAGTAAACCAATAATTTGTGTAATGGGCTAAAAGATACACTAAGGACCATAATGGGCCAACCCGGCCCAAATAATAAACCCATTGAACCAATAAATCAGTAGGCCCACTTGGACCAATAAACCATGTAGCCCAATAACCAATATAACCCACTAAGCACATAACCCAAATAAGGTTAAGCCCAACAACTAAATTAAGCCCAAGTCACTTAAAAGCCCATAACACTTAGGCCCAATTGGTGATGGCCCATAACACCTAAACGAATTTCATAAACCCGGATAATCATAAGACATATCGAGAAATATGTGAGTTTGAAAGATAAGCGAAATCAAAGTAACACAAAAGATAATTAAGTGGAATGGACATAAGTAATTACGTTTACCAAACTATAAATTGATATCACAAATGCTAATTCGTGCTAAAATCGGTTACACATCAAATGATGAATAAGGATAATATAACTTAATATGGCATTCTCATATGATAACCTAAGATGCCAAACGAAACCACAAATGAAGGCAAGTTACCGAAACTCTAACAACTTATAACTACATGTATATTGAAAGTGACATTTTTCACCAACAATCCCTACAACCAAAAAGATGTGAATATTAGCAATACACTTGGATCTCATAATTGATGACAACATAATGAAAGTGGCATTTCTAAGTGATGGCTTAAGATAGGAACTTACATATATTAGTCCTCTCGTAGGGATAGTCTTGGCTTTGAGTATGGTTGAGGACCATGATGAAATATATGATCAAGGAAGCTATAGATGGGAAGTACCCATTTTGGATAAGTGAATATGATGTGCGTCATATCAAGGTGAGTCATAGCCCCCTTTCAAACTCTTTTATATGTTTTACTTACGGGGTGAAAAGCATGATAAATAAAATTGATTTCTTTTATGAAATGATATTCGAAAGAATGATTATGATATGGGAATTATATTGTATGTTCAACGTGTTATATGTTATATGATGAGCTTGAGTACTGTCAAACGGTGGTCCCTTGTACACTACTATTAACTCATTGAGGCCTGTAGTTAGAGGGTTGCGCAACCAGGATTCGTCCCCTCACTCACATCAGTGGCGACAGGTTGATTGGCCGCCTACGTGGCCGCCTTCAACGGTGTCGGTCATGGGGTGCTCTAATCTACTATATATATTATTGGTCGTCTCCATGGCACGACCCCTTTATTATCATTATTGCACGTGATTGACAGCATGTGCTTCTATTATCATATCTTCGGGACATATTATCATTATTATTATTTGGACGTGAAAGGTCTTAGTAGTGGCTCAAGCACAAACTCATCAAATTATGCCTTTGGCTAAATATTATTGATTATTACTTATGGTTGGATATTATGGATTGAACATACGGTTTGGGTATTGGACCTTGTATGGAATCTCGAAAGTTGTTGAAATTGGCGATATTGAAGTATTGATGACCGAATGGTTTTGGTATGATGAATGATTAATCGATCGATATATTTTTCTCTCACGATAAATGTGACAAATGAGAACTTTATAATTTACCATGGATTTCTCAACTCTTTGAAATGACGTTATGGTATTTTGAAAACTTGATGGTTTGATTTGGGAATTTTTGTCGGTCATGTGGTTTGGGTGAATTGATATGAAATAATATATTTTCTAAGTTTGTTTTGAAATGGATATGTAACGAGATTTACTTGCAAACCTATGCACTCACCAACTACGTTTTCGTAGTTGACACTTTTTCTTCATGCTTTTTCAGGATTTAGCATTAGCTTTGAGGAATTGTATGCATCAGGATTATTTGTATTGCACTTTGGAGTCAAAGATCAAACCTTGTGATGGGCAATGGAATCCGCCTTGATCATTGTAGTATATCATCTCATGTATTTGTTATTTGTTTCATGGACTTAATATCCAAGTATGGTGGACGCATTGTACTTAGGGATTGGTTTGGAATGTGCAATGTGGAAATTATGAGATAAATGCATGCGTAAAAAGCTTTATGATTTATGATGTTGAACTTTAAGTAGCATATGCATTTTAAAATAATGTGATTACTATGAGGCATGAAATCATTTTGGGATATGACTTGTTTATATTATTGGGTGATGAGGTTGATTATTTATGATTGATTTGAAGGAGAATATGAGCATGACTAGTTGATAGGAAATTTTATGGACAATAGAGATATTAAAGCCTTCACCCATAAGATTGAGCTACTTGAAACTAGCGCGTGAATATAGTGATGGTTATGTAGTTATGCCTTTCTATTGAGATAATTATTGCGCCCTAAGGTTGAGTTATATAAGGACTAGTGCGTAGATGATTTAATGATTATATAGTGGTGCCTTATTATTGAGATAGTTATTATGCTCTAAGATTTGACTATTGAGAACTAGTATTTGCTAGACATTATGATAACGTGGTTAGTCCTTACTATTGAAATAGATATTGCATGTTGAGATTTGACCGATCGCGGACTAGTGGTTGTCCCTGAGAAATTAACTATAAATTAGGAATTTTCAAAGTATGAAAGTTGTCATTAAGTACCCCTCCGATATTCGTTCACTCGTGCTCTTTTGAAATTATCCCACATCCTATTTCTTATGACACCACTATTCATTATGGACATACGACAACGCGATATCATCGGTGGAGCATCTTCTCACGAACGTTGGACGATATACTCTGAGAATTGTAGTCCCAAGATATGACGCGACTCTATCCTCTTAGAAACTACGCATAACCTTTGTATTCGATCTGAAATGGTGCGAAACATATGTAAACGTCGAATGAAGTTGGAGACATATGAATGGCGAGCAGTTTTTAAAGCCATATGACGATACGACGACACTAGTAGGACGCATTCCCATATATTCTAGACCACACGTCCTGAGGATTGTAACCCCAATATTTGGTGCGATATTTCTATTCTAACACGTGTACGCAAACAACTATCTATATTATCTAAGTCGGTGCGACATATATCGACGTCATTGAAAGTTCGAGTCCATTGGGCAACGAAAGACATAGAAGTGACTTCTTTAACTCGCGCAAGGAGTCTAAATCCGAGCCTTAATGAATCTCTTGTTTTTATATTTCCTATTTCATTCATTCGAAACCAAATTCTATATCCTTGATACTCTTGATGATTCGAAGTAATGATCACCACTGTTTTTCTTCAAAAGTTAGTAACCTAACAACATACAACTCACTTACGCAACACTCAGCAATGGCGAAATAGAGAAAGTAGTACCCTGCTCTCGCTGCGACATCAATGGATGCGAAAGACGTTCAGACATCAGTCGTCCACAAGTGGAATACTTGGGATAACTGTATAGCATAGAATATGCTATTGGGTCACGTACATAACGTAGGACGTGGAAGATATGTTGTTTGTCAATCAAAGTACAAGGAAGCGCGATCGAAGAGTATACTAAGCCTTAACTTGGAGAAAGAATCAAAAGTCCTTCCTATCTATGTTGATCGACCAAAAGGAAAAATTGAGCGGCCAACGAAAGGGAGGTTGTGTGACATGAAGGTCACCTTTGGTTAAGTATAAGGACTCCCCTAGAACTTGGAGGAGATCACTAGCAATGTTGGAAAACGAAAGTAGTTGGAAGAAGAAAACTAAGGACAATAAGATATTAGGATGTGTCAAGTAACCCTCAAGATTGAAGAGTAACAAAAAGGATTCCGAGCTATCCTTTTCTTTTTCAAAACACCTGAGTAGATGAATATTTGTTACATGAAGGAATAAGGAATTTGGCGGATTGAAGACCGTCAAGGAAGGCAAGATGAAATGAAGAGTACGGAATCCCTTACATTTTTCCAAAGGAAAAAAAATGTTAAGGGGGTAATCACAACAAGGAAGATACTTAAACAAGGAGTATGAAGCGCGAGATCATACTTTATCTGGCAAGAAGAGTTATTCACAAGCATCATTGAAAGTAATGTGGAGTAGAAGATAGAGTAAAGGAAGGCGATTTAACCCCAGTAAAGTGAAGGCATTGACGTCATCTATAAGATGTAGTTCTGGAGGCATTCATCTTTATGGCGCTTCACACGTTATTCTTTGAATAGCAATTGGAAAACCTCTATCGAAAGACAAGCTATTAGTAGAGCATATCAACTAAGCTAAGAGAAAGTGGTACATGCTCAACACCCAATGGAGGCTAGCTTGGAAGCACGGTGAGCCGTGATGGTTATCCCCTCAAGGTCAACGGTCGTAGGGAGGTAAGCTAAAATAAGATAAACTTGGGTGAGAAATATTTTGCAACACATGATGAATCGTCAAGGACCATCGACTCAAGGAGTAGTGCGCCCAAGAAAAGTGAAGAAGGAAAACAACATGGAATCCCTAAGTTAGTAGTGAAAGCAAATGAGGAATACGACGCTAGGAGCCAAGGCACATACTACCGCAACGATCAAGGAAGTTGATCGTTGGCCTAAGTTCCAAACAACTACAAACTCTGGAAAGAGCTAGTTATGGAACGTTTGAATAAAAGTTTGATAAGGATAACACGCATCTGTGATGAGTTAGGATTAAAGGATCCGTATCAACATGATGTGACGAGTACCCCTGAATTTACTTCAAGGACTAGCAACTGCGCGTGTATCATTCAAGATGACGATTACTCTAGTAACAGATGGATCTGAGTGGCGAAACGGTAAGGAGTATAGTTATCCATAAGAAAACAAAAGGAAAGAGTAGGGAACCGCATGGTTGAGGAAAGACGAAGTAACCGTTGCTTCACCTAAACTATCTTATATCGCAATTCCTAAGAACATTATGTTAGTGTTGAAGAAGAAGCGTAGCTTAGAAAGCTGAAAATGGACACGAGGCTTTTGAGAGCAAAGTAATTGGAAGTTTTGTAGAGGTCATGAGGACCTAAGAAGGATTGCTTCTAAGAAAGGGTTCATACCAACAAGGACTTAAAGTGTTTGTGTTGCCAAGATGGTAGTGATATGATTATTTGTGAGCATAAGGATTGTGTAAATCCTATTATGAGGAATGCGTAGGTATAGCAAAAAAAATTAAAAAATCGAATAGGTTATATGTGCAATGTTAAAAGAGATTTGTCGGTGATGAGTCATAGATAGTAGTCCTTCTAGCTTAAAAAGGAAGGAATTAAAGGTGCCATAGAGCGATTTGCAAGGCAAAAGCAAGAGGAATTGGGTAACGATGCGACTCAACGAATAATGAAGAAGGCAACCTTGGGAGAATAGGGGAGAAGTTGAAAGACAAATGCAAGTATGAGGAGTAAGATGGAACTATCCAAGGCCGATCCATGATTCCCTTGCACGCCACAAAATAACAAAGACAACACTAGAAAACCCTAAGGTGAGGTACTACGAAGATGTGCCTTTGCAAATTTAGTACAACTCGACATAACGGATTAGTATCACTCTAGTTAAGGGGGTAATCCCTTAACAAGTGGTTGGTCACAAACGAAGTCAATATTCAAGTAGCGGCAAGCGTATCTAACGTCAAACCGAACAAAGATGAAAATAGGCGAGAAGCCATTGGGACGTTTCTTTAATTGAGGAAGCAAATGATAAAGGAAAGTACACCAAGTGACCAATGGAAATGAGTAGCCACAAACAATCGATATTCCAACGTTTCTTACCGTCTTTATTGTAACTCACATTACGAACCGTCTGCTCATTTTACCCCTCCGTATCGATATTCTTATCATCATCCCATTATTTAATATTGCTCTAGGCAAGATTGACAGCCCACAACGATTACATACGATTAATCTCTAGTCGTCTCAGGAAGTGAGCGACATTCGTAACGTTTTTGGAATCTCTAATCACAAGGAATATTAGGGCACCAAGTAATGGATTCCCCCGACTACGAAGGCTAAAGCCTACAAGAAACCAAGAATCGTGAAGAAGTCTTGTTTGACTTTCACGCATTATACGTCTCCGTGTAGACGCCCTTACTGTCAGTCTATTCATTTTTGCTACCGTATGAATGATCGAACTTCGAGGACGAAGTTACTGTTAAGGGGGTAATGATGTAACAACCCTCAAAATCCGACTAGGACAATCTACTTGGACTTATCTAGACATATATCCCTAGAGGTTTATTAAGAGAATTGATCTTCTAGCCATTTAAGGCATAGTGATAATTGCCCTCTAGTTAAATGAAATACCATAGATGACTAGCTATCTTAGATTTGCCATAAACAATAACTATAATCATTCAAGACAATCTCAAGCTATAAATTAGTTCTAATTGAACTTGATGAAATGTCAATGAACCAAAAACTTCATTTCAAGAAGTCAAGTTATGTAAATAATAATGTAAGACTCACAACTTGTGACAAAATCAATAAATCTTACAAAATGTCCAACAATTTAATTAATCATGCCAATTAAAGTATATATGGTCATGAAAATAAAATGACTATCTCAAAAATATATTGATAAACCAATATGCACATAAAAGTGCTTGAAAAATAATAATAAGTATATTTATGCCTAATATAAATAGAAGCTTATAAACAAAGAGTTAAGTAACAAATTAAAAACACAAATATATACACATACATACATATACATATACGGCCCACATATATATAAACACCAATTATGTTTTAGAAATATAAACTAACTTATAACACTTAAATATACTTACAACCTATACATATACACTTAAACAACTAACAAAAATAATTACTACAATTACATATACATACATACACTTATATTATACCTTTAAAATTCAAAAACCCCTCCTTTTCTCCCAACCAAAACCGGCCCCAATACACCACCCCCAACACTTTCTCTTCATTTTCTCTCTTGGAAAGGCACAACACACACACACACACTTATGATTCTCTCAACACTCTCCCTCTTTTCTCTCAATCACCCACTCATTCACACACTTTTCTCTCCTCAAAAATTCTGCATTCTTTCCTTCTTCTTGTTCATCATTTTCGGTTCACACACCACCTAAAATGGAGGTTAAATGTTAGAAATATAAAATAGTGCTTAGTTGTATTTCTAAACATTGTATTTTATGTATATAATGTAAGGTTGAGGGGGAGCTTATGTAATATACTTAGAGTATAAATACCCCTCAAACCTTCAACTTTTGTAATCCTTTTTCCCACATTTTGATAATCAATCAAACCTGCTTCCCACTCATACACCTTTCTCTCTCAAGAACACACACTAACACACACACTTTCCACCATTGTTGATTACCTTACTTCCGCACTAGAACACGAATTAATACTTTAACAAGTGGTATCAGAGAAAAACAACAATCTGTTGACGATCCAGAACAAATTTCAAGCAGATTGATGCTAATTTTGTTCAAAATTGTGAATTCGTGTTCAATTATAACCGTTTTTAACTGTCACTGTTCTTCATCAATTCAACCTCAATTTTCACTCAATTTTCCTGTTTTTGTTCACAGATACATTCTAAATCACCTCTAAAAACATCCTGTCAAGTTTCAGAATCCAATTCACAGTATTGATCAAAATCCAAATTTTTTGGAAAGTTGATGAGATTTTGAATTATCAGTTTGAGTTGATTTAAGCAATGGAATTGTTTCTAGGGTTGTGCGCGATCATATTCTGAGCATTTCTGGGTTTGAATTGAGTTCTAATTCTCAAAATTGAGTAAATTACAAGCAAAATAGTGAAATTCTCGACTATTTTGTTTTTTCTGCTGTTCTTGCTGATTGATTCTAAAACGATCTTGCTAAGACGATCTCCTTCAAGATCGTCCTAGTGCTTACCTTGTTTTGGTGTTAAGACGATCTTCTCAAGATCGTTCTAACATTTTTGGTTCTGTGTGAACTGTGTGTTGTGGGTTTAAGCACTTGAAGTTGTTGTGATTGGGAATCACACACTTCATTGGGTAACTAATCTCTTTGAGATTGGTTTTGCTCAAACAATAAATTTCTAACATTTTCTATACTTAGAAAATTTTTCACTCATCCAAATTCTTAAGACGATCTTCAAACAAGACCGTCTTATTTCTTTCCTTAACAAATTCTTAAGACGATCTTCAAACAAGACCGTCTTATTTCTTTCCTTAACAAATTCTTAAGACGATCTTCAATCAAGACCGTCTTACCTTTTCTTAACCAGTTGTTAAGACGATCTTCAACCAAGACCGTCTTACTTTTCATCATTAAATTTTCTTAAGACGATCTTCTCTCAAGATCGTCCTACGATCTTCTCTCAAGATCGTCCTACCATTTCTTCACTCTTACTTAGAATATTTTCAACAAGTTTCTAAGACGATCTCCTTCAAGATCGTTCTAAGTTCCAAATTTTCAAGACGATCTCCTCGAGATCGTATCATTTTTTTAATCAAAAACAACAAAAACAATTACAAATTTTTATTCATTCATTTCAATGACAACAATGAAGAATTCAGAGCTTGAGATCAGAAAGAATTTCTTAGCCAAACAACAAAAGATGAAACCATGGCTATTCGGGGATATTGATGCTGATTCTGAAGATCTCACATGCTTAATGTTGAGTCCCAATGTTTGCTGTAAATTTAATGATGACAAATCTGACCTATAAACACTTGTAATCTTTTGGTTCTTGTATTCGGATCTGGGTCAGACTAAGCTGACACAGCTTGCGATCTGTAACTGACCCAGATCACGCTTCATGTACATAATTGTAATACTATATGGAAGCAAGTGTTATTCAAGCTGCATCAACAACGTTAAAGCATTCAATCCAAGTCGAAGAGGAGGATTGAAGATAGAGGACCAAACTGTTAGTGGAAGACAGATTGGAACTAGCAGACAGCTTGGAAACACTTAGGCAGATTGGTGCCTTGACAAACCGCCCAATCTGTGTCAACAATCAAAGTGAAGATAACAACCTGGATTGAAGATAAGGACTATGACGTGACTAGGAATATTCCTAGTATCCAGGTTGGTGGTTGATTACATATGCGTGTCCATGCTCTTATTGGACGATGAAGAATGTGCTGCAGTACGTGGGGGACCACAAGTACGAGGAAGGCACGATTGATTATTCCTTTTTTGATCGTCCAATCCAAGAAGACTACGTGGCTAATTTGGACAACAAGTGACGAGGAGCTTTCGCCTATAAAAGCAACACTCCTTGTATGCATATGTGTGACATTCCTGAGAACCATTCTTCACACAAAGTTTCTCTGCTCTTACACACAGCTTAGTCTGTACGAAATTAGCTTGGGCTAATTCTCTTGAGCTGAAACTTATTGATTGTAGTTTGTCATTTCATAGGGTTGTTTAGATATCTGTAGGCTATCTTTATTCCGCAACAACCCTGTAATTCTTTGTATAGATTATTTCTTAATAAAGAGTTACATTTGAAAAACTGCAATCTGTGTTCAAGAATGCTCTGCTTTACTGTTTTAATGATTCTTGTTCTTTACATGCATTAAGTATTTTTGAGTCTTAAAACGTTACTTAAAAGTTTGTAAAGTTCGAGAAAAGTTGTATTCACCCCCCTCTACAACTATCCTGTGTACAATATACTTTGGTATATTGATACACCGTGGGACCTAACAATTGGTATCAGAGCAGTGGTTGAGAATTAACTTGACTTGATCCTTGCATATTTTCATTTTAGTAAAGCATTATGTCATCTTATATTGATAATGGTTCTTCGACCAGACCACCCATGTTTGACAAAGATGATTTCAGTGGGTGGAAAGGTCGAATGTCTTTGTTCCTTGAATCCATCGATAACAATATGCCTGACATCCTTCAGGATGGTCCTTATGTCCCTACACAAACTGTAGTGGTTGAAGCTGTGGTTAGGGAAAGTCATCCAACCATTCCTGCCACAGTTAAATCCATAGTAAAGGACAGGGCAGATTGGGGGGATGAGGATAGGAGATTGGCTAACTTGGACGTGAAGGCCAGAAATTTCATTGTCCAGGCTGTGCCCAAAGACCTTTATCATTCAATAAAAATGTGTTCTACAGCAAAGAAAATGTGGAGTACTTTGACTGTCATGTTTGAGGGTTGCTCTACTTCCATGGAGTCCACCATAACTACCTTAACAAGGAAGTATGAAAGATTCTTCTCTTTGAGAAATGAATCCTTAACTGACACTCATACCCGCTTTAACGCTTTGGTAAATGATTTAGCTGCTGTTGGAATTAACAAGAGTAATAGTGTTTTAAAGAGCAAATTTCTTGATTCTTTACCTCCTAAATGGAACAATTATATTTCATCAGTTAAATTAAGTGCTGTTTATCATGATCTTGATCTACCTGGACTCTTTGGTTTGCTTCATAACCAAGAGTGTTCAGAGGCAGAAAAGTTAATAGCTATGGGTGATTCTTATAGTCAGCCTGCTGCTGCATTTGTTGCTTCAATGACTGAACACCCTAGTTCTATTAGCAATGAGATCATTCCATATGTTAATGATGATATTCCTGTGATGTCTAACCATAATTCTGTTTGTGTTGAATCTGAGTATGAGAATTCTGAGGGTGATGAACTAGCTAATGAGGTAGCTATGTTGGCTGAAAGGATCAGAAGGAGATCCTTTAACAAGTTTAAAGGAAAGGGAAGAAGTGGCCAAGCTGATAGAGCCAAGAAGCCTTTTGATATGTCCAAAGTCACTTGTTACAAGTGTGGCAAAACTGGACATATGGCTGGTGATTGTAGATCCAAAGAAACTGCTCAAGCTGGGCCAGCCAAAGGTGGAAGAGGTGAAAAATACTCAAAGCTCAAGACAAAGTATAAAGCCTTGAAAGCTCAAATAGCTGAGCTGACTGAAAAGGTGAACAAGAATGAGAAAAGTCTGGTAGCCAAAGACTGGGCTGAAAGTGCTACTTCATCTGATGATGAGTTGTACAAAGATGCTACATGTTACATGGCTAAAGAAGCTACTCAAAGATTTGCTGAAGATCTGGCAAGTATGCAAAAGCAATCAGAGTCAGCTCACCAGGCATCCACCAGTCAGACTGCTCCACTTGAGGTAACTTCTTTCTCTAATCTGTCTGAACATGATCAACTGTCCAGACTGAACAAACTTGGTGATGAGGTCCTTTTGCAAAAGCACTTTAATCAAGAACTTAAGAAGGAAATTCATTTGTTAAAACTTGATGTCGGTGCCAAAAGTCACACCATAGAAAAACTTGAGTCTGAAGTCAAAGCACAAAAGCAATTGAACTCTATTTTAGTAAAAGAAGCTAAGACTGCAGAAGAAAAGTTTTTTAAAATTTGACAAATTACTGAATCATGGTGTATTGCTTCAAAAAGAGTTGCAAAGTGTGTCAATGTCCAAATACCTCATCAGATCCAAGCTATTTTTGATGGTGATTATGACAGGGCCATAGCCATAGCTGAAGTATGTGCTATGGAGCCTTGTTATCAGCCTCCTTCACCACCCAAAGTCCAAACCAAAGGCACAAACTCTAAACCAATCAAGTTGGTTCAGAAATCTGGTATTGGGTTTAGTGATCCTGAAATTGTTGGCCAAACTATTGCTGAAGCTGTGTATGAGACTGACAAGGTTATTGAGTTAAAACCTGAAGAAAGTCTTGACTTGACCAAACTGACCATTACCCAGTCTGTGTCAGATTCCAATGTTAAAACAAACAAGAACTCTAGGAGAATGAAAAGGAAAGTTAGAGATCACAGTGTTCCAAAACAAAAGGTTAAGGTGTTAAAGAATGAGAAGTCTGGTTCTCAAGGAAGTGAGTCACAAACCAAATCTGAGTCTATTTCTAAAAACACTAAGTCTGACTCTGACAAAATGATTTCCAAATATGTTGAGTCCAGAACTAGTGAGGTTTCAATTGATGCAAATTTTCTTAAAGATATTTCAGATCCCAAAAATGTTGATCAAAGAAAATTAAGAACTGAATGTCAGAAATTTGGAATAGGCAAAGGTTTCATTCAAAAGGAAACCTTAGTTGTTGCTAAAAAGAATTTCAAATCTGGTAAGGGACAGATCAAGCAACAATGGGTATCCAAATGTGATAAGAGTCAAAGTTCAAAGACCCAATCTGAGTCAGACCCCTTGGTCAGCTCTGGTGAACCCATCTCCAGATGGGTTCAGAAATCTGGTATTGGGTTTAGTGATCCTGAAATTGTTGGCCAAACTATTGCTGAAGCTGTGTATGAGACTGACAAGGTTATTGAGTTAAAACCTGAAGAAAGTCTTGACTTGACCAAACTGACCATTACCCAGTCTGTGTCAGATTCCAATGTTAAAACAAACAAGAACTCTAGGAGAATGAAAAGGAAAGTTAGAGATCACAGTGTTCCAAAACAAAAGGTTAAGGTGTTAAAGAATGAGAAGTCTGGTTCTCAAGGAAAGACAGAAGGTGTTGGTGTGCTTTCGAATGGTCCTCTTACTTTCAGAAGAGTCTCTTATGTGAATGGTCTAAAGCACAATCTGATTAGTGTCAGTCAGTTGTGTGATGCTGGTTATGAAGTGAGATTTAGGTCTGATAAGGGGATTGTTCTTGATTTAGAAGGCAATGTGGTTTTGATTGCAAAGAGGGATGAGTCTTTGTATACTTTTGACATGAGAAATCCAACTGTCACAAGAGAAGTATGCTTCATGTCAAAGTCTCAAGAAGAGCTGAATTGGTTGTGGCATAAAAGGTTGTCTCATATGAATTTCAAAGACATCAACAAGCTGTGTAAGAAAGAGTTGGTGTCTGGTCTTCCAGTGATCAAATATGAGAAGGACAAGCTGTGTGGTGCTTGTGAGAAAGGCAAGCAACATAAAGCTACCTTTAAGTCCAAAACCTGCTCAACCATTGATAATTGTCTGGATCTGCTTCATATGGATTTGTTTGGACCAATTAGTACTCCATCATTCACTGGAATGAGGTACTCCTTGGTCATTGTTGATGAATTTTCAAGATACACCTGGGTTTTCTTTCTTAAACACAAGAGTGATGCAGCTGACACAATCATTGATTTCATCAAGCAAGCTGAAATTCTTTACAAAAGGCCTGTTAGGCAGTTAAGGAGTGATAATGGAACTGAATTCAAGAATATCACTCTTAACTCTTTTTGCAGAGAGAAGGGAATTTCACAAGTCTACTCAGCTGCTAGAACTCCTCAACAAAATGGTGTTGCAGAAAGAAGAAACAGAACTCTTATTGAAGCTGCCAGATCCATGATGGCTCAAAACAATGTGAAGTCTCATTTCTGGGCAGAAGCAATTCACACAGCTTGCTTTACCCAGAACAGATCCCTCATTGTGAAAAGACACCAGAAAACTGCATATGAACTTCTTAGGGGGAGAAAACCTGAGATAGGTTGTTCCAAGCCAGTTTGCTCTCCTCCTGAAGATGAAGACTTCAACTTTGAAGAACTGGCTGTACCTGAGAATGAGCCTCCAACAAATCCTCCAGTTGGAGCTAATAATGCTCAAACTCAGGGGGAGCAATTTTTAGAAGAAGAAGAAGAAGAAGAAGAAGAAGAAGAAGAAGAAGAAGAAGAAGAAGAAGAAGAAGAAGAAGAAGAAGAAGAAGAAGAAGAAGAAGAAGAAACAGAACTCTTATTGAAGCTGCCAGATCCATGATGGCTCAAAACAATGTGAAGTCTCATTTCTGGGCAGAAGCAATTCACACAGCTTGCTTTACCCAGAACAGATCCCTCATTGTGAAAAGACACCAGAAAACTGCATATGAACTTCTTAGGGGGAGAAAACCTGAGATAGGTTTCCTAAGAATGTTTGGCAGTCCTTGCTATATTCTAAACCAGAAAGACCACCTTGGTAAGTTTGATGAGAAGTCAGATGAAGGAATCCTTCTTGGATATGCTACAATGATGAAAGCCTACAGAGTGTACAACAAAAGAACTAGAACAATTGAAAACTCTGTAAATGTAAGCATTGATGAAGGTTGTTCTAAGCCAGTTTGCTCTCCTCCTGAAGATGAAGACTTCAACTTTGAAGAACTGGCTGTACCTGAGAATGAGCCTCCAACAAATCCTCCAGTTGGAGCTAATAATGCTCAAACTCAGGGGGAGCAATTTTTAGAAGAAGAAGAAGAAGTTCCAATCTTTGAAGATGCTCAAGCTGATCCTACTCCTACTGAAGACATAGTTCAGAATCCATTTAATGACTCTCCAACTGGTTCAGACTCCTCCATTCCTGTCCAAGCTGATCAGCCTCTTCCTCAAACTGATCATGCTGGACCATCAAATCTGAATCAGTCCATTGTCCCTGTTACTAGATGGACAAAGAGTCATCCAATTGACCAAATCATTGGTGATCCACTCTCTGGTGTGAAAACAAGAAGAAAGGCAACAGGCAACTTTTGCATGTTTGTCAACTTTGTAAGTAAGGTGGAACCAACTGAGGTTAATGAAGCTCTGGAAGATCCCTCTTGGGTTAATGCAATGCAAGATGAGCTAATACAGTTTGAAAGAAACAAGGTTTGGGAACTTGTTCCAAGACCTCATCACAAAACTGTGATTGGAACCAAGTGGGTCTTGGTTACAGACAAGAGGATGGAATTGATTATGATGAGACCTTTGCACCAGTGGCAAGATTAGAGGCAATCAGAATGTTTTTGGCCTTCTCTGCTCACAAGGGTTTCAAGGTCTATCAAATGGATGTGAAGAGTGCTTTTCTCAATGGAAAGTTGGAAGAAGAAGTCTATGTTGAACAGCCTCCAGGTTTTGAAAGCTCAAAGTTTCCTAACCATGTATTCAAGCTTGACAAAGCTCTCTATGGGTTAAAGCAAGCTCCAAGGGCATGGTATGATACTTTGTCTAAATTCTTATTGGCTAATAAATTCAAAAGAGGTAATGTTGACAAGACTTTATTTGTGAGAAAGTACAATGGTGATATTCTGCTGGTACAAATATATGTAGATGATATAATATTTGGCTCTAGCAGTGAAAAACTTTGCAAAAAGTTTTCAGAATTAATGTCTAAAAAGTATGAAATGAGCATGATGGGAGAACTAAACTATTTTCTAGGTTTACAAGTTAAACAGACTAAAAATGGAATTTTTATAAACCAAGGAAAATATGTTAAAGATCTCTTAAACAAATTTGGTTTTAGTGATTGCTCACCTATGAAAACTCCTATGGGAACTGGTGAAAAGTTGGATGAAGATAAGAATGGAAAATCTGTTGACATCACAGCTTATAGGGGTATGATAGGATCATTACTTTACTTAACTGCTAGTAGGCCAGATATTATGTTTGCTACATGTCTTTGTGCAAGATATCAGGCTAGTCCTAAGGAATCTCATCTTAAGGCTGTAAAGAGAATCTTTAGATACCTTAAAGGTAGTCCCAATCTGGGTCTTTGGTATCCCAAAGACTCAGGGTTTGATCTAATTGGCTATTCAGATTCTGACTTTGCAGGTTGTAAGATTGATCGAAAAAGTACTTCAGGAGCTTGTCAAATGCTAGGTAATAGACTTGTAAGCTGGTCCAGTAAGAAACAACATTCAGTTTCCATTTCAACTGCAGAAGCTGATATGTTGCTGCTGGAAGCTGTTGCTCTCAAATCCTTTGGATGCAATATCAGCTTCAAGACTATGGTGTCACTGCAACAAAAACTCCAATCTTTTGTGACAGTACCAGTGCCATAGCAATCTCAAACAATCCTGTACTTCATTCAAGGACCAAGCACATTGATATAAGATATCATTTCATTAGGGATCATGTGATGAAAGAAGATGTTGAACTCCATTTCATTCCAACAGACAATCAGCTTGCTGACTTGTTCACAAAGCCATTGGATGAATCAAGGTTCAATTACCTCATAAGTAAGCTAGGTATGCTTAATTTATAAAATGTAGTAAGCTAAGTAATAGCAAATCTGACCCCTTAGAGTTTCACTCAAATTTTGAGGGCAAGCTGTGTCTGACACAGACTACTCTTTTATACTTGATGTTTATCAAGTAAAAGTGAGTAAGCTGAGTCTGACCCAGCTTCGTAGTTATTTTTGTTATTAAATATCTCAGTGCGTTTTATTTGTTTCATTATTTTATTTAGCTTATGTATTGATCCTATTGGGATGTGACACGTGTAGTGGACCATACCGGTTACTGAAAAAGTACCACCACTACTTGTTATTCATCCAATCAAAAACTTTCTCTCTCCACTAATTCCAAGTCAGATATTTTGGGTTTGAATAAAACAATCATTTTAACCTAAAGTTCAAATCACTTCTTCATATCTTCATAAAATCAATTTGTTTTCTTTTCTCTCTAATCTGATTCCTGTTTGATTAAATTTATTTTCTTCTAAATTTGTTTTTAAAATGGCATCTTCATCAAATAACTCTCAATCTTCTTCTGAATCTGAAGATCATTTTCCTACTCCTATCAGTGCAAATAAGTTATCTCCTTATGTGGTTGGAGATAAGGTAGTTGTTGTTCCCTCCGATCTTGATACTGGTAAAATCAAGATTGGAAGTCTGGTTTATGCGAATCTTCATCCTCCTTCATGGGCAAAAGGGTATGATGAGATTGTGAATTTCATGTGGTACCATCCTTTTGGGAAGGTAATGATTGAGAAACCAGACTGGGTGTTTCAAGATCTCCTGTGTGAATTCTGGGCAAGCTGTGTAGTGAAGCAGAACAAGAAGGGAGATGCTGCAATCTATGGCTCAGTCTTAAACGGTAAGAAAAAGGTATACATCTCTTACGAAAGGCTTAAGTCTGCATTTGAGCTGTCGTATATGCCTGATAACGAATATGAACAAGTTGTGTCTCATACTGAAGCCAAAAATATTTTACAAGAAGTTGGATATACTGGTCCACTGGCTTCAGTTGTTAAAATGAAATATTTAACTGGTATTTGGAATTACCTTTTGAGCACAATTTCAAAAACTTTACAAGTAAAGGCAGGCAGCTTTGATCAGCCTAATGTCCTAGAGTTGCAAATTTTTCATGCAATGGTCACTATGACCAAAATAGATTTTGCTGCTTTAATCTTTAAGGACCTTGTTGAACGTGTAAATAAAAAGAGTCTTACAATACCCTATGGTAGGATTCTTGCACTCATTATTGAAGCTATCATTGATAATGACTACAGCCTGGCAACTGGTCAGACTGTAGAGTGCAAGTCCATTAATTCTAACATCTTCAACAGTCCTAAGGTAACTGTGCAGGGTCTAACCCGAGCAATGCAGATTTACCTTGATTTTTGCAGGAGAAGAGAGGAGGAACAAGAAGCATTAAGGGAAGCTGTCCCTTCTTCGACGCGATCTGGGTCTGACACCCAATCTGCCAATCAGGGGGACCAAGGTACACAAGCTTCTGAACCCTCAAACTCTTCTAAATCTATGCATTCTTCTCCTTCAAGAGAGGGTGAAGGGTTGGCCACATCATCAGCCACCCTAGCCGCACCCTCATTCCAATTCAAATCAGCTTCAAACCAACCCAATGTTGAGGACTTAGTGCCTCGCATTGTGAAAAAGAAAAGATCCGCAAGGAAATCTGTGTCAGCTTCGGTGGGCAAAATTTTAACTCCAAAACCATTAGAAGTCCCACCTGGTTCAGTGGAAGCTGAGGAACGTTCCGAAGCTGTCCCTGGTACCCAAGCTGACATACCGAATACACCTCGCCCATCTACACTCTCCCAAAAGGGTGTAGACGAGATAAAAGGGAAAATTGCATCTACCCAACCCTCCAAACAGGGTGAAGGTATTGAAACAAAGACCTCCTCCCAAGGTCATACTGAGTCTTTGCCGAAATCGCCATCATCAGCCTCCCAAAAGGTTGATGATATCATAAAAGGGATAACAATGGATCTAGCCCAGATCCAAGAGTCAGAGTCTGTGCACGTACAATCTGAGGATGGTCAGACAAAGGAGAGTAGCATCGAACGCCAAGGTGACACTGCTGCTCTTCCCAAAGCTGATCAGACTCCCTTAATACACTCTGAGTCTGCACTGGCTGCCAATGCCTCTTCTATGTCACAAGAAGAGGTACAGGCCACAAATCTCCCTCGTGATACTTTGGTGCAACAACACACCATTGTTGAAGGGCAATCATCTACCCTTAACATTACACCTGCAGGGTCTGTGTCTGCATCTGTCCTTGGACAGAGGGACTCTGTAGGTTACTTGGCTGTCTTTAAGGCAGTCATGTCAGCCCCTTGTGCAGCAAAGGGAACCATTGATGGTCCTCACGATGTCAATGAGAACATAGTCACTATCTCCGGAAGTGACTCTTCATTCGATGATGAGTCTGCCCATCCATCCTCAAGGGATGATCTGATGGAAGTTGCTAGTGGAGGGGTTGATCAACATCATGATCAACCAATTCCCATTAGCCATCAGCCTGAATCAAACGTCAATCTTTCTCAGGCTGATCGACTCATTATCAATTCTGAAAGATCTACTCATGAGACTCACTCTCATGAGCAAATGTTCCAAGATTCCTTACACCTCCACCCCCTTCTATATTCCCCAATTAACCAAATTAAGGATTGCAGGCTGCTCTTTCCAGAGTCAGTGGCTTTTAAGCCAACTACAAGTCCTTCCCAAGCTGCCACAGTCTCATTTTCAGACGTGGTGGGTCAGCTCACTGAGGTCATATCAACCCACAAGGTTGAGAACTCAAAGCTGACTGAATGCTTGGAAAAGATCCAAAAGGATCAAGAATTGACGGATAAGAAGGTGGATAAACATGTCTAAGGAACAGACTGCACTTAAAGAGAGTGTTGTGAAAGCAGTTGACCTTATGCAAAAGAACCAAGAGAAGCTGACAGAGTCCCTTGATTGTCTAACTAAGAAAATCAATGAAGAATTGGAAAGGAACAAAGGGACTCTGGGTCAGATCGAAAATGCTGCAACCAGGTTTACAAGGAAAGTAACTGTTGAGCTTCAAGCTGCTAATAAATCACAAGCTGATTTCAAGAAGGATGTGATTGAAGCCTCAACCAGTTTCAAGAACAAGGTTGCACTCCTCCATGAGGATTTTGCTGAATTGAGAAGAGCCTGTTGTCTTACAAATGTAAAGATTGATGTTCTTAATAGTCGTATTCCAGTTTTTGCCACTCCTGTAAGTTCTTTTCCTGGTGATGATGACAAAAAGGGGGAGAAGGATCATACCAAGGGGGAGAAGGGCTCCACTTCTAAGAAAAAGAGAAGTGAAATGAGTGAAGAAGAGATTCAAAGGCAAAAAGCTGAGGTAGATAGGGACATTGAAGCTTATTTTGAAAAGGTGAGACAAAGAAACAACCAGGCTGATAGGAGGATGATTGTTTATGGTTCTAATGTGGGTGATAAGGAAGAAAAGATAAAAAGACCAGAATCTGAGTCTGGTGGTGAAAAGAATGTGAATGAAGGAATTGAAAAGGAAAGTTGTGAGCAAAGATAAAGAAAAGAGGAAAGTGGTGGTTCACTCAAAACCATCACACAAAGTTAGAGATGTGGGGCAGAGTGTGAAAGCCCATAGCTGGTTTGATGCCTTGGAGAAAAGACAAGTGACTGAAAATGTCCATTTTAGAAGGCATCCAGAACCAATCAATCAGGTTATTTTGAAAAGGTGAGACAAAGAAACAACCAGGCTGATAGGAGGATGATTGTTTATGGTTCTAATGTGGGTGATAAGGAAGAAAAGATAAAAAGACCAGAATCTGAGTCTGGTGGTGAAAAGAATGTGAATGAAGGAATTGAAAAGGAAAGTTGTGAGCAAAGATAAAGAAAAGAGGAAAGTGGTGGTTCACTCAAAACCATCACACAAAGTTAGAGATGTGGGGCAGAGTGTGAAAGCCCATAGCTGGTTTGATGCCTTGGAGAAAAGACAAGTGACTGAAAATGTCCATTTTAGAAGGCATCCAGAACCAATCAATCAGGTTATTTTGAAAAGGTGAGACAAAGAAACAACCAGGCTGATAGGAGGATGATTGTTTATGGTTCTAATGTGGGTGATAAGGAAGAAAAGATAAAAAGACCAGAATCTGAGTCTGGTGGTGAAAAGAATGTGAATGAAGGAGTTGAAAAATTAAAAAGAAAGATGAAGTCTGTCCAAGCTGACCCTGTGCAAGCTGTGCAAGAACAATTGAATAAAGAAGATGAAGAAGATCTTGCACCCATTGGTACTAAAAGGAAAGTTGTGAGCAAAGATAAAGAAAAGAGGAAAGTGGTGGTTCACTCAAAACCATCACACAAAGTTAGAGATGTGGGGCAGAGTGTGAAAGCCCATAGCTGGTTTGATGCCTTGGAGAAAAGACAAGTGACTGAAAATGTCCATTTTAGAAGGCATCCAGAACCAATCAATCAGGTTATTTTGAAAAGGCGTAGAGGAAAAAGCATTCCAAGCATAAGGCTTACCAGGAAAGGTTTTGAAGCAAACTGGGAAACCTATGATCTTGACAAGTTGCTTGATCTAGGTTATACAGAATGGGTTGAATTGCATGACCAGATCACTGGTATGCCTGGAATCCACAAAGAGGTTGCCTTGGAAGCCATTGAGAAGAAATTGGCTGCAATTGTGAAGTATAAAATTGACATCACTGGCCTTCCAAGACCAAGAGCATATGATTTAGATGATGAAGATGAGTCAGAAGAGCCTCTCAAGAAGAAGAGAAAAAGAAATGTCAATCTTCAAGGACCTGAAGGTGATCACACAGACTTCCTAAGAAATTTGAACCCTTCAGAGTTCCTTGGGCTATTATCTACTGATGCTATTGACAAACTTCTAAGTCATCTCAATCTGTCTCTTACCTGCTGGTGTGGAGAATGCAAGAAGTGGAATGTTTATTACTGAACCTGAACATGGAATGTATTTTGTGGATACAAAAGGAAAACTTGTATTCCAAAGGACTGCTGAGCTAAATGAGGTACCAACTTTGCACCTTTTTACCTTGTACAGATTTTGTGTTGCTTTCAGTGAACAAGGTAATGGGTATGAGCAGTTCCTAATTGATGAAGGTCTAGATAGAAAGATAGATGTGACAATTGCTCCATCTTTTGAGGTTAAACAAGAAACTGTAGAGTTAATAGGGGAATAGAGACTTATTGTAACACTTTGTATTTCTCTAATAAACAAGTAGTTGTACAAATTCAGTTATCTTGAAAAGGCGTAGAGGAAAAAGCATTCCAAGCATAAGGCTTACCAGGAAAGGTTTTGAAGCAAACTGGGAAACCTATGATCTTGACAAGTTGCTTGATCTAGGTTATACAGAATGGGTTGAATTGCATGACCAGATCACTGGTATGCCTGGAATCCACAAAGAGGTTGCCTTGGAAGCCATTGAGAAGAAATTGGCTGCAATTGTGAAGTATAAAATTGACATCACTGGCCTTCCAAGACCAAGAGCATATGATTTAGATGATGAAGATGAGTCAGAAGAGCCTCTCAAGAAGAAGAGAAAAAGAAATGTCAATCTTCAAGGACCTGAAGGTGATCACACAGACTTCCTTAGAAATTTGAACCCTTCAGAGTTCCTTGGGCTATTATCTACTGATGCTATTGACAAACTTCTAAGTCATCTCAATCTGTCTCTTACCTGCTGGTGTGGAGAATGCAAGAAGTGGAATGTTTATTACTGAACCTGAACATGGAATGTATTTTGTGGATACAAAAGGAAAACTTGTATTCCAAAGGACTGCTGAGCTAAATGAGGTACCAACTTTGCACCTTTTTACCTTGTACAGATTTTGTGTTGCTTTCAGTGAACAAGGTAATGGGTATGAGCAGTTCCTAATTGATGAAGGTCTAGATAGAAAGATAGATGTGACAATTGCTCCATCTTTTGAGGTTAAACAAGAAACTGTAGAGTTAATAGGGGAATAGAGACTTATTGTAACACTTTGTATTTCTCTAATAAACAAGTAGTTGTACAAATTCAGTTATCTTGTATCAGATTGAAAAGAACCCAAAAGATTCAAAGGGTCACAAACTGTTAGTTATATTTTTCTTTGATTCTTTGTAAGCTGTATGTTAAAAGTGTAGTTAGGTTTTGTCATCATCAAATAGGGGGAGATTGTTGAGTCCCAATGTTTGCTGTAAATTTAATGATGACAAATCTGACCTATAAACACTTGTAATCTTTTGGTTCTTGTATTCGGATCTGGGTCAGACTAAGCTGACACAGCTTGCGATCTGTAACTGACCCAGATCACGCTTCATGTACATAATTGTAATACTATATGGAAGCAAGTGTTATTCAAGCTGCATCAACAACGTTAAAGCATTCAATCCAAGTCGAAGAGGAGGATTGAAGATAGAGGACCAAACTGTTAGTGGAAGACAGATTGGAACTAGCAGACAGCTTGGAAACACTTAGGCAGATTGGTGCCTTGACAAACCGCCAATCTGTGTTCAAGAATGCTCTGCTTTACTGTTTTAATGATTCTTGTTCTTTACATGCATTAAGTATTTTTGAGTCTTAAAACGTTACTTAAAAGTTTGTAAAGTTCGAGAAAAGTTGTATTCACCCCCCTCTACAACTATCCTGTGTACAATATACTTTGGTATATTGATACACCGTGGGACCTAACACTTAATGACATCTGTCACTTCAACAATCAATCTTTCACAAAATACTTCACAAACAACAACAAGTGAGGTAGAATTCATCTCCAAAGATGATTACTTGTCTGTCCAAACAACTGCTGATTCCTTGACAAAGCAAAATCTTACTTTGAAAAACAATTTGAAAATGGCTAAACAAGAGTTTGATAAACTTAATGAAGATTTTTCAGAACTCTCAATAGCTCATGAAGCTCTCAAAGTGAACTATGATTCTTTAAAAGAAATGCATTTGTCAAGTAACAGTTCTCAAGTTGTTTCACCCAATGCTCATTTGACCAACAAATGCCAAGACCTTGAAAAGACTGTCCATTCACTCAAGCAAACCATTGAGACTTTAAAGCTTGAGAAAACCAATGAATGGTTAAGAGCAAATGCAAGACAAGCTGATGTTGAGTTTCTCACAAATAAAATGAAAGATTTTAGACCCAACTGTGAAAAACATGAAAGACAGATTTCTGATCTAAACAGTACTTGTTTTCTCAAAGGAGTTGAAATTGAGACTCTTCAAAAACAAGTTGAGGATTTGAAAACAAAAATTTTGTTTTATCAAGAAAAAATCTATAAAATTGAACAAAATCCTCTTCTGAATTTCACTGCTTATTACAATAAGTCAAAGATTGATAGATCAGAACTTCTTCTTGGTTTGGGTTATGAGAATCCAGCACATTTAGAAAAAGTCCAAAAAGAAGACATTGGTCCACTTTATGATGGAAAATGTCTTAGAATTGGCATGATTCAAGAGTTTATAAGACCATCTGAGGATGACTTTGAGTCAGATGATGTTGAAAGACAAAAACCAAACACTTTTCAAATTGATTATGTTGCTATTAATGACACATACAAGAAAACTCATAAAAGATCCATCTATGAGTTAGAAGAAATAGACAGCATTTCAATTCCTGAAAATGAGTCTCAAAAAGATTGTTCAAAACCAAATTCAAAAAGATTTTACATTCCAACTACCATATTGGAAAAAGAAATTGAAGGTTTAAAACAACAGATTGAGTCTCAACAACAAGTCATTGAACATCTGAAAACTCAAAATCAGTCTTCAAAGGTAAGTGAGACCACCCCGACTCAAATGGAACATAATCTAACTTCTGTTGATTGCTCCACTCCATCCAATGGGAGTGAGAATTTTAACAAAGATATGCAGGGTCATAGCATCTCTTCTCAAGAGATTCATGATATGTCAACCTCAATGCTATCATCATTTTTCCATATTGAAGAGAAAGTTCAAGCTTTGAAAGCTAAACATCTTGTTCTGTCAAGAAAATACTTTCTTTTAATACCCCTTCAATCAACCCTGTTGACCAAAATAAATTGAACTTAGAGCAAAAGATTGAGATTCCTACTGATCTGAAGGCTAAAGCAAAAGCATTGATTGAAAAGTTGACTAACAAAACTGTTTTAAAATCAGAAGTTCAACCAAAAGAATTACAATTTACTTATCCATATCTTTCTGTTGAAGAATTAGATAAGTTTTTGGAAACTGATCATGTTTTTGCACCAGAAGTTGAAAAAGAGCTTGAAAAACTCTCACTCAAAAAGTCTAAACCAAAGAAGGAATCTAAATCTAAGTTTGCTCCAACTTCATTTTATACACCCAAAGGTCAACATGCCCAGCTGTCAAAGGTAAGAATACCATTTCTGCTAACTCAAAGTTTAAAGTTGATATTTCATCTGTTTCTAGAACCTCTGCTTCTAAAGCTATCTCTCAATCTAGTTATTTATCTAAGATGTCTAAAACTAGCCTAGATTTGCTAATAAAGAATACATCTAATGGTATAACTAGTTATAGAGATCAGTATGGTTGGTTCACAGTTGCATCTCAAAAGAAACAGAATATCAAAACCTCCACCAAGCAAAGCAAAAATCAGAATGTGTTTTTAACTCCTCGAACTAAATCTAAGAATTTATCAGGGAAAGGAGAGAAGAGCTTAGCTAGTAACCATAAGTGGATTTTTAAATCATCATTGATAAAATCTACTAGCTATGCTAAAACACAAGTGTCTGATAAATCACCAGTTAGAAGAAGTTGGATAGCTAATGATTACAAGAAGAAAATTCCTGATAGGAAATTTGATTCAAAATTGAGTAATTTAGCTAAACCATGGTCGGTAAGAAATTCTAAATCTTCTGCTGTGATTTCTAAACCTTTGATTGTTGATTCTAATGGGATTGTAATGAATCTTAAAAATAAACCTCTTGTTCGAAAACCTCATCTGTATACTTTGAATGATTCCACTAACCCAAAAGGACCCATTCAAAGGTGGGTACCTAGAAAACCTTAATTGTGTTTTGCAGGTAATAAAGGTCTGTGTTTAGTATTTCAAATCTCGGATACTGTTCAACACATGATCCTGGAATGAGTTTCTTTTCAAGAAACAATCTCAAATAAGTGCTCATTACCAATGCACTTACTTGCCTCTGCATGTTCTGTACAAATCCTTCATCTCTTTCTCTTTCATTCATTATCTGTCAAACATTGATGCTATGCTTATATGCAATGTGCTTAAATATCATGCAATGTTTGAGGGGGAGAAAAAGGATAATTCATGAATCTAGGGGGAGTTTTTGTATTTGCACTATTTGAAGAGAAACTCATTGTTTATATTAGAAAATTTTTATTAGAAAAACCAAATATAAAATTTAAAAAATTCATAAAAATAGAAAATTGTTTTTGTCAATTGTTTTGTTTTTGTTCTGTTTAAATAAAAGTTTTCTTTAGTTGTTGGTATATTAAAACAAAAACATAAGCCCATTTTGCCCATTTTGTTAAAAGCCCAATATCAACAAGCCCATGACTTTCAAAACGGGTCAAGATACACCCGACCCAACCAATTCGGTTTCCTCTTCCTTAAGGAGGAGGGAAACTAATTATTTCCTTTCTTTTTTCCCATTTCTTTATCATTTCCCAGTTTCCCATAAACTCTCAAATCACTTCGAAAACTATTTTTGGCTGATCATTGAAATAAGATAAGGGTTTTGTTGGTGATTACATACTGATCATTTTATTCCATTACATCATTGTCATCTAATCACATCTTCAGGTAAGATTTCAACTTAGAATGTAGGATTTTTTCTTTCATTTTTTACTTGAAATTTCTGCTTCTGTTGATGATTATGTGATGATTGAATGATTTAGAAGCATGTTTAGGTTATATGTGTATGCTTATTACATGTTTAAATGATTAGTATTGTGATTTCGAAAATTCAAAAACCTGCAACTTATTTTGTTTTATGAAGAAGATGACCTAAGACGATCTTCGATTTGTTTTAGGTTATTTTTCTTAAGTGTAAGATTACTTACAGTGATTCATATAAATATTTTGTTAAGCTTAGATGTAAAAATGAATCATGTTATGGTATGTTAAACCTGGTTGGAAATAAAACGACTTTGGCAAAGTCTTAGTATTTTCAAGTCATTTTGTTTCTAAGACGATCTTGCCCAAGACCGTCTTGGTTCCAGAACGACTTGGAAATAAGACGATCTTGCCAAGACCGTCTTAGTTCCACTTTCTCATTCATTTGCCTTGTAACCCTTGAGACCAAGACCAAGATGATCTTGTCAAAGATCGTTCTAGGGTCTGAACGCTGTGTGGTTGATGATTTGATTTTGAAAAACAAATGAATGGGTAACTGAACTCGTAAGAGATCGGTTTGCTCAAAACTAATACTTTTAAATTTAAAGGGAAATCATTGAGATGATTTCACTTTATATTTCAAAGTGTTAGAATTTTTTTAATGAAAATTGAAGTGAAGTGTTTTTAACACTTGTTTTTAAAACGATCTTATACAAGATCGTCCCATTTTCCTTCACTTCAAAATTTTTTTAATAAAACCTTAAGACGATCTTGTACAAGATCGTCTCATTTTCCTTGTCTTAAAACCTTTGTCAACATATTGAATGTTGAGACGATCTTGAACAAGATCGTCCCATGTTCATTTTTTCCATACTTAACATTTTTTCAAATAATTAATGCTAAGACGATCTTGAACAAGATCGTTTCATTTTTTTTCCTTAACCTTTTTCAATAACAAATGTTGAGACGATCTTCCTTATGATCGTTTTGTTTTTCCAAAACCTGAGTTCAACCTCAGGACGATCTTGTCAAGATCGTCCTAGTTTCTATACTTAGAAAATTTTTCAAAAAGTTTTTTTTCTCTAAAATTTTGTGTGGTGTAACAAAGTGCTTTGTATTATCATATAATCACAATATATTTGAAATACGGGGAATCGAACGCCTTTGTGTACTTCCTTACTATTTTTAAATATCTTGTACTTATATGATTATACTTAATTTTCAAGTTATTTACATATGAAAATATATAAAAGTACAGAGAATTGATCGCCTTTGTGAACTTCTTTGTAAGTTTATATATGGAAATATGTATTTAACTTTTCTGAGTTTATCTTCTCATTTCAAATGATTTATATAAATCATTTGAGTGAAACTTGTTATTTGCTATTCAAACTTTATTTTATGTGTGCGTTAAATTGTTTTATGTCTTAAATCAGAAAATTAAAAATGGATCATCAAGAAGTTATTGAACATGATGAAGAGGTTGCTCTAAATGAATCAATTGAAGAAATTCTTATTGCCGGAAACACAAGTAACATGAGAAATAACAGAGCATTGTTTGATCCTTTCATGGCTCCCGGTTTCCAAATTGTTCCAAGAATTCTTCATAATCATCCTCTCACATATGTACTTACCGTTGAACAAGACTTAGCTGAAGTCTATCTGTTTGATATGTGGAGATCGATTACCTTTGTTCAACCTTATGATCCAACAAATCCAAGAGCCAAATCTAAATCAAAATCACCTGAACTTCGTCGTCAAGGCTACTTTCAATATCAGTTGAATTCAGGAGAAACAACATATGAGTTTGAGTTCAATATTGATGACTTCAGAAGGATTTTAAGACTACCTGAAGCAAACTTCAATGGACATGCTGATTATGATGATTTTGAGTCCAATGAAGAAATGTTTGCTGCTTTAATTTCTATTGGCTATGAAGGTCCTTTATCCAGGACAAGAGATTTCAAGTTGAAAAATCTACCAAAGATTTGGTATTATGTGTACTCCATCCTAAGCAACTGCTTAACTCCATACACAAGAGGGATGGACAATCTGACACAGCCAATGCTGCACATTTTCTATGGTGTTGTTTTCAACAGACACTATGACATTGCTCAACTTCTGTGGGATCAATTGATAGTATTAGTAAATGGCAAAGTCTCTGCTCCCAAGAAGTATATTCCATTCATAAGATTTCTCACAGCAATTGTCTACAGTGCAGTAAGACAGGAAAGAAGCATTCCAAGGCTTCCAGACAGCAGCCAAGTGACCATACACTTTTATAAGTATGTTAGAGATTCAGGAGCTGCTAACTATACTTTCCTGATTCCATCATTTCTACTAGATATGGTGTCAGATTCTGATGATGATAAGATTGCTTATCTGGACTGGATTAGAACAGCAATGGGACCGGAAAGCCTCCCGGTTCCTACCCAAGCTGTACATAGGACACCTGGTGAGGGGTCAAGTAGTAAAAGAAAAGAGCGTGAGGGTGAATCCAGTTCCATAAGCCAAAAAGAAAGAAACAAAAAGGAGAAATGTTTGTGTTAAAATTAAGTAAACAAGTGCATCAAAAGAAGAAGAAGAAGAGTTCATCAAAGAAACTCAAAAGCAAAGTTACAGCTGAAACTTCTTCTCCAGATCTTCTGAGGAGACAATATCTGTTACTGGGTCTCAAAGACAAATCCGATCACCACTCCCCAAAACAATCAATTTAATCCGATCACCATCACCCAGAACACCATCACCTCAAAGAACATCATCTCCATCTTCACCCAAATTACCTCAATCACTAATTCATCATTCTTCACCACTTCCAGAAATTACAACACCTGAACAACCAATCATACCTCAATCTACCTCAACCATACCTTCATCATCCTTTGTCCGATCTCCTCCACCGACATATACTCAAGGCAGAAAGAAATCAATTCCGGTAAATATTCGAAAAACTTTTAAAAGATCTCGCTTTGAGTATGACCGATTTCAAGAACCCGAACCAGAAGATACGATTACTTCTGATAATGATGCATCTGATGATGATGCAAATCAGTTTGCTGATGATGTCATAGACATCCTGGAGGAACAAGGAAGGAATGAGGGAGGGGTTGAAAATACCGGAGAGGTTGAGAGGTCAGGGTTAGGTGAAAGGCAAAAAGAAAACGTTGGCCTCCAATTAGTTACAAACCTATATCAACGCCGGGTTCGCCATAGGGTAGAAGACGAGAGCTCCCAACTCTCGCATGAACAAACCTCCACAAGCCATTCGGAAGTCTCTTTACAGACTGACGTCTCATTTTCGCACGGGCAAAAACCACGTACTCCATTCCATTCTCCTTCAGAGTCTGTGAATGTTGAAGCAAAAGAGACACCTGCCCCTCTCTTGACTTTCGTTTCTGCACGTATGTCTAGAACACTTAGGACACCACTTGTAATACCATTTTGCACATCTAAGTGATGTTGCCGGAACAAACATAGAGAGATCGGCTCTTGTGCCCTCTCGAAGATTGTTTGGAAATCCTTCCATTGCTAACATCACGCCAGCTTTGAACGAAGGTGCCCTAGTTGTGCGACAGTCTGAATTCTTACGAGCTCAAACTGTTGCATCAGCTCTTCGTGCTATGGGCTTAACGGTTCGTCTAAGTGACTCCGGTGTTATTTATATCCATTTTTCAAAAGATTCTGGTTGCAAAGCCGAATCATCAACTGTTGCTCATACTTTTGAACCAACAGGAAATCCTGAGACAGTAATGATGTCTTCGGGTCACTCAGTAGAATCACTTGAGACTACTGATGTGCCAACTTCTGATATTCCATTACCACCTGAGGCTCAAAGGTTAATTGCTCATTTTGTTGAAGGTATTGAAGAGGGACAAAGAAGTGAATTACTTATATCAAGAAACATTATCACTGGTAAACTTCCTGCATCTCAAACCACATCTCAACCACCTAGATTACGTACTGGAGGTGCTTTACGCATTCATTCTCCAGAAGAGACTCCAACACCAACACAAACAACACCAACACCCCCACATATAACAACAACAACAATAACCATACCACCAACACCACTATCACAATCATTTCCTGATCCAAATTCACCACATCATTCTTCCAGCTCTTCTTCTGAATCATCTGATTCATCCAAATACTTAAGCGATTGCTCACCAAACAGAATTGCCACCAGTGGGTTATCTACCGATACTTTAATTGTTGCTCTCATGAATCGGTTGAGATCAGAAGAACCCCATCTTTCTTCACATAAAAGATCTATTTTTCAATCACTTCTTGCATATTTGTCTTTCCAAAGTACACAACAGGAACAACAAGCTCAAATTGAAGCTCTTCAAAAGCGAGTCACTGAGCTTGATCAACAATGTCGACTGGCTAATATCTCAAGGCGTCGGGATGATCAAGATCCTGATGATCAACCCGAGGGGGAGAATATGAGAGATATTAGAGAGGGTCATGAGACACAAGCTCAAGATGGTCAAGAAACTGTTCAAGAAGTTGTTACTGAAACTCAAGGAGGAACTCAAATTCAAGAAGATTCGGATGATTTACCTCCACTCATCAGAAATATTTCTCATTATTATTCTTCCACATCAAGTTCTGATGAGTCAAGTGATCCTGACCCATTTCAACCAGAAAATGGTAATGATGATGAGTCTGATTCTGATAAACCTGATGATGCTCCAGCAAGTGTAGCTCAAGAAGAATATGGAGAGGATATATTTGAAGAGATAGTCTATCATCTCAGAAACACAGAAAATCTTGAGACTCCCAATGAACTTGGACAAGGAGTTAGACATCCAAGGATCTCAAGAAATAAGATATGGCAGATTAATGAGGGCTATTTTGCTGAGAATTATGAACAAATCTTGGATTTGAGCACAAGACATGAAGAAATTGTGTGCAGAGCAAGATATCTTGAAGAAAGATCCTTTCAAATCTATTGCTCACCAAGTGAAAGACTCAACATGACCTTGAACCGATTAAGAGCATTCTTTCTATTCAGACATCAAGGTCAAAGAGATGCATATATGGAGCTAATGAATGCTGAAAGTTCTGTAAGAGCTGTGAGTCCCAAATATAGATGAAAGACAAACCCGACTGGCAAGTACAACTGATCTTGAATGGACAAGTTCAGTTTACGATCCAGATGTGGATAACAAGAAACAAATGACAATATAAAATATGCAAGAACAAATGGCAGAAACTATATAAAGATATATATAAATATAATCAAGTATAAAGCATTGAGATACGTTGTTTTCTAATGTATTTGATTTATTGATGTATAAACAAATACAAGGATTGTTGCGGAACAAGATAAACACCCAAGTGTAAATATCTAAACAATCCCGAAATACAAGTGATCTAATTGACTTGGAAATACTCGTAAGTTTACTTAGAGTATATCTCACAAGTTGCAATGCTAAAGTTTCAAGCATTTTGCAAGTTATGAGAAGACTTTGTATTTATAGACATTGTTCATGATGACATGGACAATATCGTACAAAAGGTGGTTGTGAGCATTTAAGGAATTAAGTCATAATTCCTTACATGCTGCACTAGGAAGAGTATATAAGTCACTTGATGTGACTTATCATACTAGGTTCCATACCTATCCTTGTACCTTTTATTAATAGATAAATCTATTAACTTGGTAATTGTGCAAGGTAAAAGTCTTCCTCGTAATCAGTGTAAAGTGTTGTAAATACTTTATCACTGAGATGCTTCAGTCTTCGATCTGGTAGAATCTCTCTGATGCTCGCTTCTGAGAGGGTTCTCTTCTTCATACTTCAGTCTTTGACTTCAGAATGAATGCTTCAGATTTGTCTTGATCTGAACTGAAGTGAAGCTTCAGTGAAGGAATTCTGAGGCATCTCAGAATTCTGAACTTATGTCTTCACTAAACTTCAAGCTATTTCTGAACAAATTATACATGGTCGATTTTCGACCTAACAAATTCCCCCTATTTGTTCTGAAATAGTACATGCATTCCAGACTTCTATCTATACATGTTTGTAAGTCTGAAATACAAGTTTTTTTGTTTAAGTTGTAAAAATTTTCTAAGTACATCTTATAGATCATTGATGTCTTAGATTTTTACTTGTGGTTTTCTAACTTAAACTTATCATCTACTTATTTGTTACAATTGCAACTTGTATATATAAACTGAAATGAAAGTTACAAATGCAAATATTTACAAGTACATGATATTTCTGAATAGAAAACTACTTCTTGGCAGGCCTCGAACCAGAAGGTGCCTCAGTAGGTTTTCTCTTCAGTGGAGAATGATCCCTTTTGCCAAACAGCCTATTTTCAATTTCCACCTTGGCTTGCATCTTTTGCTGAATTCTTGCTAACCATGCACCAGTCAAGGCAGACTTTGGCTTTCCTTTCAGAATCTGGATCATCTCCCTATGCTCAGATATCCCAAATTCATGCACTGAAACTTGACTATATTCTTCAGTAGCCCTTCCTTCTCTTTTCACAACCAAATCGAATAGCTTCAATCCATCAGCCTTAATCACTTCAATATCAACAATTCTGGCCTGATGTGATCGATGAGTCATGTAATGATCATACTGATCCTTTTCATGCTTTCTTTGAAGTTCAGCAGCATCCTCAGAAATTGGTTTGATTGAAGTATGGACAACATCACGAGAATCTTTCTTTGCAGTCCTTGTTCCAGTTCTGGGCTTAGTTGGAGGTCTGAACAACTCCTTCTCTACATGCAGAACTCCAGCCAGAATCTCTTTCTTCTTTCTGGCCATTTCCATCTCTCTATTTTTCACCAAGTCTTGAATGGACATTCTGAAGGTGAGATGGTCCAGCTTTTGTTCCAATGGAGAGTAGTTCACCCCATACTCATAATCTAGCATATCCTTAACAGCCTTCTGCACTCTTGGATCATGTTTGATCTTCTGAAATCTTTCTAATGAGAGACCAAGAGATGCAGCATCGATGTGATCAAGGGTTCCCATACTTTGATGTTGAGCCCTTTCCCTTTCTTTGTTCTCACTCCACATTATAAATTGGTTAGAGACTTGCTTCTGCAGAGTCTCCAACTTCTTGCTATCAGCATTGGGATCCTGGAGTGGATAACCTTGTTCATCAACATCTTCACCAACAACCAGGCCAGAACCCTTAACAACTTTCTTTGTTGGTTCTGCCGTTACTTGGGCTTTTCCCTTGTCTTTTCTACCAGCTTCAGATTCTGGTTTCTGAACTTGTTCCCCCTGAACTGAGGCACTTCCAGAAGGCACCTCAGTTGCTTCTTGGTTGCATGAATCATTTCTTGTGTACTGGCCAGCAACCCAAGAGGCACACCACTTCCCCCTTTGGGAATCTCTGCAGGCATTTTTGCATAAAGATCCAGAGTAGTTTTGAGTGCCTGCAGAGGTTTCCAACTTTGTTGTTCGAGACATTCACAAATGCCTTTAGCCATGGTAGCAAACTGAGCCTTTAGTCTGAATGAAGAACTAAGGTTCAGTGCTTCTTGATCTTTCAAGTCTTTAAGCATCTTTCTGTCTTCTTCAGTGAAAGAAGCAGGGGGAGGGGGAGCAACAACATTCTCTTTCTTTAGAAGTGTAAGAATTTCATCCAACTGTTTAGACTGATTCTGAACTGAACTTTCAAGCGTGGAAACTGAAGTTTTGATTTCATGTATAGCTTTTTCCACCTTATCATTTGTATCCTTGGTCAGTTCAGCAATCATCTTTCTGACATCTTCACCAACTTTCTGAGCAACAGAATCTGAAATCTGAGCAGCTAAGTTCTGAGAGAGCTTAGACTTCAGATTTTCCACAACATTAGCACTTATAGAAGCCCCAAGTTCACTTTCATTAACACTTGGCTTCTGAACCAGCTCATGGACTTCACTTCCCACTGCCATAACCTCTTGCTTCAACAACTCAACCCAGATGTCAAGTTCGCAACAACAGAAGCTTGCACATCTCTCTTAGTCAATCTGAAGGCTTCTCTGATTGCAGAGCTCACCTTATTGCATGTCATCACCAACTCATTCAACTTTCCAACCACTAGTCCTTCATTCCCAGCTACTTTGGTCAGCTCAGTTCCAAGGAACATCTGAGCACCTTTCATATCAGCCAAGGAGCTAGTGTTGGCAGTTAGAGACTTAGTCAAGTCCTCCACCCTAAGAATAAGGCCTTGGACTTCGGTTTGGTTTCTCTCTAACTGTGCTTCTATATTGAAAGGAGGTGGGGGTTGTGCAGAAGCAGGAGCCACAAAAGGTAAACTACCCAGCCCTTTTAACACTTTGTTCATCTGAACATCGGTTGGACTCTCAGATCCCGTCTCAGAATCTAAGTCTTTTTCAGTAGGGGCATCATAATTTATTGGTGGTGGTACATTGTGGATTTGTGGATGTAAAAATTGAAGTGAAGGCGAGAACGAAGGATCGGTTACATATGCTGGATTGGTTCCTGGTGGAAAGATAGGATTTTGGTGAGATGGTGGTGGTGGTACATTGTGGATTTGTGGATGTAAAAATTGAAGTGAAGGCGAGAACGAAGGATCGGTTACATATGCTGGATTGGTTCCTGGTGGAAAGATAGGATTTTGGTGAGATGGTGGTGGTGGTACATTGTGGATTTGTGGATGTAAAAATTGAAGTGAAGGCGAGAACGAAGGATCGGTTACATATGCTGGATTGGTTCCTGGTGGAAAGATAGGATTTTGGTGAGATGGTGGTGGTGGTACATAAGGTCATTTTCTGGTTGGATTTCTGGGGGAGGAGGAGGGGCGTTTGCGAGGATGGGGGCTGGCTCAGAATCTGATTGATTCGCCTCCAATAATCCTCGTCAAACTCAAAATCAGCAAGAGAATCGAGATTCTCCCGAGGTAGCTCATCGTCATCCCAGAAAGCATTCACTTGTGCGATCTGGTCAGATATGCCCTGGTTTGGGTCACTAGTACCCTCACCAGATTCTGGTTCAGCAGCTGCTTCAGCAGTTGCATCGTCACCAGATTCAAAAATTTCAATTGTAGGCACACTAACGGGTCCCACATTCTTTTGTGGCCCACTTAGTGTCCTTTCTGGGCCAGCTAGTGTGGCTGCACCAGTTTTAGAAATACCTGAATCATAGCAGAGGAGAGTTCTGGTTCATCTCCAGTAATTGTTGCTTTTGAAAAATCTCTGCTATATTCTGGTGCTGAGGCATCATATCCACCTTGATCATAGGCATCACCAAGTATGTCCTTGAAGCACAAGCTTAAAAATCTTGGGAATGCAATATGTATACTTCTCTTCCCTTTTAACTTAGTAATCAACTGAGAGAAGAGAATCTCAGCGAAGTCTACTTGCATTCCATTCCAGATATAGTACCCCATCTCAACTTGAGGTAGTGAGAGTTGGTCCAACCCTCCATGGTTGCCACCAAGACTCTCCACTATTTGAGTCCAGAAGAACCTCCAACATGTACCAAAACCAGACATGAAGATATGTCCAGAGGTCTTCAAGTTACCATTATCATCCTCCATGTCACCATGACCAGTGGCGACCAAAACCTCCCTAAAATTTACTCCTTTGAGTCTTTTCACAAACACCTGGGGAGGTTTGAGGTAGTTCAGATGAAGGGAAGTTCTGAACCCCTCGAGGGTGATGACACATTTCTTTGTGCCCTCATTCAAAGTAAAGGATATAGATTGTTCATCCTTACTTATCACTGCAGAATACCAGAATTCAAGCAAGTATCGATGATACATTGCTTGCGGATTGGCGGTCAGCGCATAATGGAAGGGGGATTGCTCCCAAAAATTGTTTATCCTTCCCATTAAGGTTTCAGACTATACATTCAATTGAGCCAAAAAGTTGCTCATATTGAATCGGATTTGAGAAGCAGTGAAGTTCTTAGGCCATATGGCAGAAGTTTTCACATCACTAGATGGAATATATTCAAAGTAATGAGTGATTTGTGTGAAGAGGATGATGATTTAGCCATTGTTATAAGAGTTGAAAGTGAAAAGGAATACGAAAAGTTTAAGGAATTTTGAGAGTTAAGATGAGAGAGTTTGATGATTAGAAAGTAAATGAAAACGAAGTAAATGAAAGAATGAAAAGGAATTTGTATTTAAGATGGAACAAAAAGGATTTTTCCAATTTAAAACAATTTCTGGGGTCAAGTCAGCATTTAATGCAAAGACGTTTGAGAGACCCCACCCTGACACTTTTTCAGTAAAAAGTACTCATTTCTTTTTCTTTTACGGCGCCACTTGTGTGCCACATCAGCATGACCAACGAAGTTTGAAAACATAGTATGCTATAGGCCACGTGTACACACAATTGACCAAGTATCGAAATAAAATATCTTGAAAGGTTTTTGTATTTCAGAGATGACTAAGCAAATTCTGAGCATGGTCAGTTCCAAAGAGATCTGAGCCATCTCAGTCCATAAAATTCATCTGAAATAATTATTTTCTGAAGTGCTTCAGTTAAATACATTTTTCTGAGCAAAAAGTTCCCCCTCAAAAATGAAGGTTTATTTTACAATTTTGAAAAATATTTAACATTCCCCCTGAAGTGATGATCCATGAATTAATAAGTGCCAAGAAAGTATCACAAAGGCGTTCGATAGCTAGGCGAGCAAAAATCACATGGATCGCTCAGACTGGTGAACCAGATCAGTGTCACTGAGGCGTTCATAACAAGATTACCAGTCTAAGGATTTAACATACCCAACTCACTGACTAGATGTTTAAAGGTTTTGACATCTAAGGGTTTTGTAAAAACGTCAGCAAGTTGCTTATCAGTGGGAATAAAATGCAATTCAATATCTCCTTTCAGAATATGATCACGAATGAAATGATACCTGAGGTCGATGTGCTTGATTTTCGAGTGCATCACAGGATTGTGAGATATGGCAATGGCACTTGTGTTATCACAAAAGATTGGAGTCTTTGTGTAAGTAACACCATAATCAGTTAGCTGGTTCTTCATCCATAGAATCTGAGCACAACAACTTGCTGCAGAAATGTACTCAGCTTCTGCAGTGGATAGAGATACTGCAGTCTGTTTCTTACTAGTCCAGCTTACTAATTTGCCACCCAGAAAATGACACCCACCAGTGGTGCTTTTCCTGTCTATCTTGCAACCTGCATGATCAGAATCTGAATAGCCCATTAGATCTAGACTGGAGCCTTTGGGATACCAAAGACCCAATCTGGGGACACCCTTAAGGTATCTGAAGATCCTTTTAACAGCATTTGCATGTGCTTCTATGGGATCAGATTGAAATCTAGCACAAAGGCATGTTGCAAACATTATGTCTGGTCTACTTGCAGTTAAATACATCAGTGAACCAACCATACCTCGATATTTTGTATGGTCCACTGGTTTTCCATGTGGATCAGAATCCAAAGTTAATGAAGCAGAAATAGGAGTATCTTTTGATGAGACTGAATCAAATTGATATTTCTTTAATAAATCTCTAACATATTTTTCCTGGTTTATGAAGATACCATCTTCAGTTTGTTTTACTTGAAGTCCCAGAAAATATGTTAGTTCTCCCATCATACTCATTTCATACTCAGAAGACATGATTTTAGAAAAGTTTTTACACATCTTCTCATTAGTAGAACCAAACACAATATCATCAACATAAATTTGTACTAAAAGAATATCACTTTTCTCATGCAATATGAATAAAGTTTTATCGATTGCACCTCGTTTAAAACCATTTTTAAGAAGATGTTTAGTAAGAGTATCATACCAGGCTCTGGGTGCTTGTCTCAGACCATATAAAGCTTTGTTCAGTCTGTACACCCAATGTGGTTTTTCTTCATTGATGAACCCTGGTGGTTGATGCACATACACTACTTCTTCTAGTTCGCCATTCAAGAAGGCACTTTTGACATCCATTTGATAGACTTTAAATTGATGATGAGCTGTAAAAGCTAAGAATATTCTGATAGCTTCAAGTCTAGCAACTGGTGCAAAAGTTTCATCAAAATCTATTCCCTCTTCTTGTGCATATCCCTTTGCAACAAGTCTTGCTTTGTTTCTTATGATATGACCATCTTCATCCATCTTGTTTCTGAAGACCCATCTTGTCCCAATTGGTTCCTTCTTCAGGTTACTGGACACCCAAATACATGGAAGTATCCAATATTAGGCTTTCTATTTCTGAGTACTTCATAGGAGGTCTTCTTATGTCTTTTGACATAAATAGATCTGTTCTGAGTGTAGCAAGCAGTTGCAACAGCTTCAGCCCAGAAATTCTTGGGAAGACCAGATTCATTCAGCATACTTCTAGCAGCTTCAATCAGCGTACGATTCTTTCTTTCTACAACACCATTCTGCTCTGGTGTGTGTGCTGAGGAGAAGTTCTGAGATATGCCAGTTTCAGTGCAGAAGGACTCCAAAGTGGCATTTCTGAATTCAGTGCCATTGTCACTTCTGAGCTGACAAACTTTTCGCTTATACTTGAGCTCAATTTGTTTGATGAGAGCAATGATTTCAGCAGCAGCTTCACTTTTGGACCTGAGGAAAATCACCCAGCAGTATCTTGAATATTCATCAACGACAACAAGGGTGTACTTCTTTCCTGCTCTGGTCTGAACCCCTCTACTGGACTCTCCAATAATTTGCTCGATTGGATGTGCTTTTGTCCATTTAGAGTATTGACCAGGGTGAGAAATGATATCAGTGCAAGAGTTTCTCTGAGTAACTTCAGGAGGAGCTTCAGAAAATACATCTTCAGCTTCTTCTTCTTCCTGCATATCATGACTTGCATCATGAAATTCTTCAGACTGAGGTTGCTCAGTGGAGTCTGATATCATAGGAGAAGCAGCATGTACATCTGATCCAATAGTCAGTTCAGAAGGTAGTTTGAAACTGACTGGAGGATAAAATGGAATGTTGCTAGGCTTGTTTTTCACTGGTTCTGAACGGAGATGTTCAGAAGCAGGTTCAGGTGACTGATCAGATTCTGCAATAGGATCAGAATCACCAAAACTGATTGGACTTTCTGAGGGTGGTTCAGAAATGGAATTTTTAAAGATTGCAGAATTTGATTCATCAAAGGTAACATGAATTGACTCATCAACCTTTTCAAGTCTCTTGTTAAAGACTCTAAAGGCTTTGCGATTTGATGAATATCCTAGGAAGTATCCTTCATCAGCTTTTGCATCGAATTTTCCAAGCTGATTAGAGTTATTCAGAATGTATACTGGACACCCAAATACATGGAAGTATCCAATATTAGGCTTTCTATTTCTGAGTACTTCATAGGAGGTCTTCTTATGTCTTTTGACATAAATAGATCTGTTCTGAGTGTAGCAAGCAGTTGCAACAGCTTCAGCCCAGAAATTCTTGGGAAGACCAGATTCATTCAGCATACTTCTAGCAGCTTCAATCAGCGTACGATTCTTTCTTTCTACAACACCATTCTGCTCTGGTGTGTGTGCTGAGGAGAAGTTCTGAGATATGCCAGTTTCAGTGCAGAAGGACTCCAAAGTGGCATTTCTGAATTCAGTGCCATTGTCACTTCTGAGCTGACAAACTTTTCGCTTATACTTGAGCTCAATTTGTTTGATGAGAGCAATGATTTCAGCAGCAGCTTCACTTTTGGACCTGAGGAAAATCACCCAGCAGTATCTTGAATATTCATCAACGACAACAAGGGTGTACTTCTTTCCTGCTCTGGTCTGAACATTCACTGGTCCAAAAAGGTCCATGTGAAGCATGTGAAGAGGTTCAGTTATACTGAAGCTTTGCTTGGTCTTGAATGAAGCTCTTTTCTGCTTGCCCATTTCACAACCTGGACATGGCTTGTCTTTATTGAAAGACATGAGGGTATCCCATCAACAAGTTGTTTTCTAGACAACTTATTAATGTTCTTGAAGTTCAGATGGGATAGTCTCTTGTGCCACAACCAATTTGTGTCTTCATCTGCCTTTGTGTAGAAACATTGTTCAGAGATAGATGGATTCATATCAATGACATAAATGTTTCCCTTTCTAGGTGCAATCAATACTACCTTTCCATCTCTGTTGAATATGGTGCCTTGTGAGATATCAAACAAAACCTTGAAGCCATCATCACATAGTTGACTGACACTGATCAGGTTATATTTCAAACCATTCACATATGCAACTCGTGTGAATTTGACTTGACCATTATTCACCACACCATATCCCTCAGTTTTTCCATTTCCATCATTTCCAAAAACAATTGAGGGCCCTTCTTGCACCCTATATTCCTCCAGCAGGGTCTGATAACCAGTCATGGTTCGGCCAGCAGCACTGTCCAGAAACCATATGTTCTTCTTTCGGTCTCCCTGCACACAATCAAAGATTAGTTCTTTTTGGGAACCCATCTATGGATGGGTTCACTAGACTCTCCCTTAGCAGTCTCAGATTTCTTTGGTATATGTGGAACTGAAGGGTCAAATGGGATTTCAGTCATTATCTCAGTTGACACAAAAGTTGTTGTTTTGATGGGGTGCTCAACCTTTTTCTTCTCAGATTTTATCTTGATTTGTTTAGAAAAAGGTTTTGCATTCTGTTTAGGTTGAAGAGGAGTGGTTTCAACATTTTTTAAACGTGCATTACAACTCTGCACTTGTCTAGCCAATAGTTGAAATTGACTTTCTAACCTTAACAAAATAGATTCATCTTTAGACACCTGAGCCTTACCAGAATCTGAGGTAGAAGGCTCAGTGGGGGAGACAATTCTCTTCATTCTTTGGTCCTTGGGAACCTTAGATGAAGTCTGAGGGGTTGGCTTATTGGTTTTAGGCTTCTTTTCTGAAACAGTTGTCTGAGCTGTTTCAGATTTTCCCTCAGAATGTTCCTTGACCTTGTTAGTCATAATTTCTTGTTTGCCAACTTTAGGAAAAATAATTTCCGGTTTCATTTCTTTTGGAAGTGCATCTAAATCAGTGATTATAGATGCCATGTGAAGATCACCAGACTCATATGCTGTTTTTTGATTTGCAAAAGTGTTTTTAATTGCAGCATCTGGTTTTGGTGCACTCATCCATGATTTGATTATTTTCTGTTCTTTTTCAAGAATAGTTTTTAGTTCTTCCTTTTCCAGCTCTAGAGTGGCAACCATAGATTGATAACTTTTTAGGGCCAAATGGATATCTTTCAGTTCTTTCAGTCTGGCCTGACTGGCGTTCAGTTCAGAGGTATTGTTTTCAAACATTTTAAGACTTTCTGAACGCACTGTCTCAACAAATGAGATGTCAGCCTCTAAAAGAACCAGAAGGTCCAGTTTGTGTTCCTCATTTTCTTCATAGCCAAAATTACTGACCTTTTTCATCACTATATCCACCCAGCGACCAGATTCAACATCAGTCTTGACCAAATGACCTTGGTCTTCTTGTGCCATGAAGCACATATCCCTAACTTCCTCTTCATCATCGGATGATTCATCAGAGTCCTCCCATCTTTCAGTTTTGGCAATCATACAACTGTTGCTCGAGTTGTCTTGTGCCATGAGAGCCATATGTGCCTTCAACTTCTTGTATTTGGCCTTATAGCTGTCATCAGATTTCTGAAAGATAGAGTGGTTAGGAGCAGATTGTGATGATGATGGTTGACTAGATCTGCATTCCTTCATGAAATGTCCTTTCTTGCCACATTTAAAGCATTCAAGATTAGACTTATCAATAGAAGTACTGGAAGCAAAAGGTTTGCCAGATCGATTTGATTTGGCCTTAAAACGATTGAACGTTTTAGCCAGCATGGCAACCAGATCATCATTGTCATCCTCATCACAATCATGAGTGACATTAGCAGAGACACCAGTTTTTAACATTTGAGAAACCATCTTCTTCATTGAGTCAAAAATATCACTCTCAGAAGATAGTAGAGCAGTACTTTGTGGTTCAGAATACTGAACCGTACCAGAACTGGTAGAAACATGGTTCTTGGCATCCTGCTCAGCCAAAGCTCTTTCAGCTTTGTTCTCTTCAGTATATCTGAATGCTCCATAAAGGGAAGCAAGAGTATGACTGTGCAATGTTTTGCCTTGCCTCAAGACCAAGATTAAATTTTCCCATTTAGAAGGTAAGATGTCACAAAATTTTTCCAACAAAATTTCTTTATCTTTGGTTACACCTAGGGCTTTCAGTTGGTTTACCAGATTTGTAAACCTGATGTAAGTTTGAGTTAAAGACTCCCCAGGTATAGCAAAGAAAGACTCATATCTTTTGTTTAAAGCAACTTTTCTTGTGACAATTGTCTCATTGGTGCCTTCAAACTGTGTCATAAGTTCCTCCCACATTAATTTTGAGTTTTAAAGACTCCCCAGGTATAGCAAAGAAAGACTCATATCTTTTGTTTAAAGCAACTTTTCTTGTGACAATTGTCTCATTGGTGCCTTCAAACTGTGTCATAAGTTCCTCCCACATTAATTTTGAGTTTTCAAGTAAGACAAGAGTGGGCATTAGGGTTTCTGGAACTGCGTATAAAATCATATTTTGTAGCTTAGTATCAAGGTCTACAAGTCTATGATCTTCTTCAGACCAATGATCCTTCTCCTTAGGTGACTGCCTAGGAGTCCCATCGGCATTTCTGACAACAGTTGAAGCATTCATAGGGACAAAGGGTCCTTCTTTTAGAATGTCTGGTAAATGTCTCTCAACACCAGCAATATATTTTAACATGCATGCTTTCCATGTTTGAAAGTTTTCACTGTTCCCATCAAACTTGGGAACAGGATTATTTGGAAAGTGTACATGTACGTTATGTGAGGGTATATTGTTGTTGATGATAGGGGGTGGGGTAGCATTATTAGGGTCAGGTCGTTCTTGTTCAAAGTCAGCCATCTAAGCAGATCAAAGGTTAAAGAATTTATGTAATTCAACCTTGCTGCTCTGATACCAATTATGAGTCCCAAATATAGATGAAAGACAAACCCGACTGGCAAGTACAACTTATCTTGAATGGACAAGTTAAGTTTACGATCCAGATATGGATAACAAGAAACAATTGACAATGTAAATAAATGCAAGAACTAAATGGCAGAAACTATATAAAGATGTATATAAATATAATCAAGTATAAAGCATTGAGATACGTTGTTTTCTAATGTATTTGATTTATTGATGTATAAACAAATACAAGGATTGTTGCGGAACAAAGATAAACACCCAAGTGTAAATATCTAAACAATCCCGAAATACAAGTGATCTAATTGACTTGGAAATACTCGTAAGTTTACTTAGAGTATATCTCACAAGTTGCAATGCTAAGGTTTCAAGCCTGTTGCAAGTTATGAGAAGACTTTGTATTTATAGACTTAGTTCATGATGACATGGACAATGTCGTACAAATGTGGTTGTGAGCATTTAAGGAATTAAGTCATAATTCCTTACATGCTGCACTAGGAAGAGTATATAAGTCACTTGATGTGACTTAAAGTACTAGGTTCCGTACCTATCCTTGTACCTTTTATTAATAGATAAATCTATCAACTTGGTAACTGTGTAAGGTAAAAGTCTTCCTCGTAATCAGTGTAAAGTGTTGTAAATACTTTAACACTGAGATGCTTCAGTCTTCGATCTGGTAGAATCTCTCTGATGCTCGCTTCTGAGAGGATTCTCTTCTTCATACTTCAGTCTTTGACTTCAGAATGAATGCTTCAGATTTGTCTTGATCTGAACTGAAGTGAAGCTTCAGTGAAGGAATTCTGAGGCATCTCAGAATTCTGAACTAATGTCTTCACTAAACTTCAAGCTATTTCTGAACAAATTATACATGGTCGATTTTCGACCTAACATCTATTTATAAAATGTTATCATAACTAATTGTTTTACCATATAACGCATGAGTTTAATCTAGTTAGTTATAAATATTCATAAAATACATAATAACAATTCTTCGTCTCCATCTTCTTTCTTTTATCATCTTTTAACATGATTTAGTAAACACATACTAAACCATGTTAACATTGATTAATTGTGATTGTTGAGAGTCCACGGTACCATTGATTAATTGTGATTGTTGAGAGTCCACGGTACCATTGATTAATTGTGATTGTTGAGAGTCCACGGTACCAGGTGACGACTCGGTGTACTTAGTGGCATTTATATGGATCCGTATATGTTGAATTATGATATGAATGTCACAGTATTGATGCATATATTTATGATGTATATACTAAACAATCGCTTACTGTTAAGTTGTTTTATTATTTTTAGGCGAAACCAAGCAACCCGGAAAAGAGACCTTGTTGATTAAGCTTGTTGATCTCCGAAGTTTAATACGAAGGTTGGCTAATATTTTTTTAGGTACCCGTATGGATTAGTAGTCCCAATAACTCGGCTCTTGACCAACTTGCCTATTTTGTATGTAAACGAGTCATTTTGGATAATCTAGTTGTGTCTAGTTTTAAATGGTTAAAGTATGTTAAATGGGTAATGAATGTTATTATGTAAGTTTTGCAAGTTGTAAATGGCCTTGGAAATATGAAATGGTGTCCTGACTCGTTTGATCGTCCATGAGTCATATTTTTCTTTTGTTGTAAAGTGGTAAAACTAAATATTTGATATGTATGCATTTTTGTAGATTGTTAGTTTTGAAATTGAAAATGTTTTGAAATGGTTCTAAGTGTTTGAGGTCAAATAGTTAGTGAAATGGAAAACTAAGTGTATGCAGTAAAAGCACGGGCACGGCTGACCGTGCAAGCGTCTGGTCGACCGTACACTTGAAATGGTTCAATTATCTGTATTTTGGTGTTAAGTTCTCTGGAGTACGGATGCAGAGCACAGTCGATCGTGCTCAGTGTCCATAGTCCTCTGTTCTTGAGCAAAAAAAATTCGAGCTTCATCCAACGTTTTCAAGGTCTGAAACTTCTAGGATATGTTTATTAGAACATATTAAGGTAATCTAATTTGTTAGATTTTGAATTTGATCATTTTGAGTTTTTGATATTATTTGGTCTTTAAATTTTTTCAAATATTGGATTGGTCAAATAAAGTCATCGTTCAAATTTTTTCAATAATATAATATAATTTCTATTTATGATAAATAGGTATATTATTTCTAGTCATGACTTTAAACTATTTCATTATATTACAAAATGACCAATGTTAAAAATTAAACCAAGATTTTTTTTTAATAAATGAAATTAGGTGCATATCTCTATTCCTTAAGAAAGTAAAACATCATTTAAAAAAAAAAAAAACTTTTAGACCTTTAAAAAACCCACAATACCTTTATTACTTCTTTAAAAACTTTTTTTTAATTAACCTATATGCCTAAAATACCCTTATAAATTAATTTACCACATTTATCCTTCAACTCTTGAAAAAAAATACATTGTCGTTTTTATATCAATTACCTTTATATCAATAATCACAC